>JAGFMF010011662.1:3775331-3902149 GCA_019455555.1 Galemys pyrenaicus
CTCTCTGTGGTGAATCCTCTCACCCCCCTACACCTCTGGCCTGTACCCCAGTGCTTGTATGCATAAATAAATAAATCTTTAAAAAAAAAAAAAAGAACTGGGGTACCAGCCAGAGTCGTGGGGCATGAGAGAATTCACCAGAGACAGAGTGAGGACAGAACAGGCAGATTGACTGAAACACACTGCTGACGGAAGCAGGGGGCGAGGCAGGAGAGGTCTGCTGTGCCACGTGGGTCCCCTCCCTGACTGGGGATGGAACTCGTGCTGCAGTGGCTGCGGATGCTTCAAAGTGCTGCATCTTAACCCCCTGCACCACCAGGGAGGCCCCTGCTGAGTACTTATGCCCATGCGTCTCCCTGGCTGATTTATGTCTTCTGACTTCACAAAGCCATATTGTTAGAGAAAAATTCTAATCGTTACTGGTAATTTTATGTATAGAGGTAGCGATGCACCTACCTGAAGGTGATTGTGTTTTTGAAATGAAATAACTTAAAGAACTGGACATACAAACTCTGAAAACTCTTAAAGACACTTAAAGGTTCTTTTTGGAATTTTTGTAACTTTTTAATCTATTGGTTGGTTCATCTAATAATTAAACCAACTTTTCTTGAGAGATATCATTCAAGAAAAATAAAGTGACATTTCATATTTCCTTTTTTTTTTGTTGGCCACATGCTGGTAAGTTTCTATTGTTTGCACTGGAAATGCTGAGTCTATCAGGAATGGTGTTTATCAATAGATCTTAGTGCTATAATCTGACACCCTAACAATCTTTCTCCTTTCTTTTGTTGAAAGACTTGCTCTCATTTCCGGATTGGTGATTTAAAAGGGTGTGGAATGAAACTGCAATCTCCAATACAAATCTCACAGGGGCCTGAGTGTGAGTGAACTTCCTGGAATCACGTCAGGAGAGTAAGGACAAGCAGAATTTTATCAGTCCATTTTATGTAACCCAGCACATTCAAGATGTTAGCATTCCCCATGAAACTAGATAAAAGAGAACCATAAGTGAGGTTCTAGAAAGGACACATACGCCTCGCATGCAGATAACAATAGTACAGAATCTGAGTGATGGGCCAATTAAAGGGGAGCATCATACAAATGCCGACCGAAATAATTTGTGCTGAACAGGAAACGTATTACGTGGCTTCCATATTTAAATGAAATTTAGTTTTTCAGTCAAGCTGATGTTTCAGGTTCTCAGTAAGTAACCACGTGGCTGGTGTTACTGGGTTAGATGACTCATAAATCAGAGTGTTTATGGAAAAAAAGGCACACTGGCTTTTTAAGTGTCCCCTCGTGCCAACTACAGTTTTGATGCTTATCATTTAAAATTAGGAGTTGGGCCTCTCTGGTGACGCAGTGGGTTAAACAACGCACTATGAAGCAAACCGCAGCCACTGTAGCACGAGTTCGATCCCTGCTGCCGGTCAGGGTGGGGACCCACATGGCGCAGCAGACCTCTCCTGCCTCCCCCGCTGCTCCCCTCAGCAGTGTGTTTCTGCTCGATCTGCCTGTTCAGCTTCCCACTCTGTCTCTGGTGAATCCTCTCACCCCCACATCTCTGGCCTGTACCCCCAGCTCTTGTGTGCACGAATAAATAAAATCTTTAAAAAAATAAAATATAATTAGGAGTTGATGGGCTAGCCCCGTTTAAAAATAAAAGGCGACCTTATCATCTAGTGGACAGTTTTTTACATCTTCATTTCAAAGCGTATCAAAAATTGGAACTATTACTAAAAAGTGGAGTGACTCTCTGCTTGTAGCTTGTAATTAAAGTGTCACAATGAAACAAAAGACTTGGCTCTGTGCATGTGAGCTTGCCACTCTCTTCAGGCACCATCTGAGCCTGGACACGCTGGATGCACAGAACGTTATTTGATGACGACGATGACGACAATGGTGACTGTTCTGTTCCCATGAAACTGTTTTTGTTTTGTTTTAACCTTGAAAGAGTAGCTTCAGTTTTACTTTGAACAACTCAGATAGTTTTCCATTTCTTACAGTGTGTTTTGTCTGCTGGGCTTTAATACACTGCTTCTGGTGGGCATTTTACATACTGGATTTTCATTTTGCATAGTCCGTTGTCCGGACAGCGGCAGCAGTGCCGACTGGCTGCGTCGGCCTGTCCTTTCTGTGCGTGGTCTCTCCTTCCCACCTGCTCTCAGCAGGTTGTCCACAGGCCTGAGAGTAGCTAAATACTTTTGAAAATATCCTGAGAGCCTGCTAAGGTCCAGCAATTTCTGCATTTGTACATGGGGAAGCTATTCATGGTATACCTTGGAGGGATTTTTCCTTTTTATTTCTCATATTACTTAAATATTTTCAAGAGGAGATGATTTTATTATAAATGGCAGCACAAAGTGACAGCAGCACGATGGTGTTCTGCTCTGAATAGGTTATTGACAGGCAGCTAAGTGGAACTTTCTACGTTCAAGCAGACACGTTTGCAGTAGTGTCCACGAGCCTCGTGTTATTCCTACAGGAGACCTGATTAGCAGGTTACTTGTGAACTGATTGTGGGTCTGATGGGTCATGTGACTTGCACACTCAGTGGGGCCTGTGGCTTCAACTTTTACACTTACACATCATATATAATGCAGAATTTTGTGTCATTAGAGCATGTTGCGAGCCCATGGATTGGTCTGAAGGCATGCCACCGCGCCTGCATCGTGCTAACTCTGATAGTTTCCCAAGTGCTTGTCTGCACAGAATTTGAATAGATTTTTTTTCAATTTCACCTTAATTTTCTGTGTTTCAAGAAAATGGAATGATTTTCATGTCCAGTTAAGAAAGAAATTAAAAATAAATTATTTTCCTTTTTCAGTTTTGTAGATTAACTCCAAACCTCTGAGAACAAACTTTAGTTTTCATTCTAATAAGTGTATACAGAAGCTAAAATAAATATTTTAATATCATTTTGCTAAGAAAAGTATGAGAGACGGCTTAGATTCTTGCTTGTCCTTTGCCAGATACCCCCCTCCCAAAATAAAGTGGGCTTGTAAGTAATCATCTTATGTTTTCAGTCCCCAAAATAAATCTTTTCTATGTTTTTTAAGATGTTGCCCCACCCCACAGTCTTAGAAGTAATTAGCAGTTATTTTGTACGAGATGCACGTGGTTACTCTAGAATCCTCAAATGCAATACGAAACCATCTATTTGGGATGTATAGGATATATAAATATATAACTTAGAATAAGTAGAGGTTGGTGCTTTTTTCTAAAGAAGTAGGAAATGAAAGAGTAATTATTAACCATCTCCTCTTCACAGTCCTGAAAACATCAATTAAAGTTATACATCTTAGAAACAAGCCCACCCGTAGAACAGAAATAACTCCTTTCACTATGTGTCAAAAAGTTTAATCACAATTTTACAGCTGGGCCGTATCCGTAACTATAATTTGAAATATCGGTTTTGATTCAGGTCTCCCTGCTTCTGTACCGTGGTCCAGGAACATGGCCCCGTGCCCCTTGATGGTGTGTGCCTTGGGGTCTGGGCTTGCTTTTAAAAATGTAATGGGGAAGGCTCTTGGAGCCTCCCGCCCCCCAGCCCTTGCGCCCACACACAGGCACACTTTTTTTCTCCTCCGTTATCTCGTAACTAGAAAATTGTATTTTGGAGGCTTCCAGGAGAAGAGAATTTTGAACAGTGTAAACATTGATTGTAGTAAACCTGGAAAATAATAAGGACAGCTGCAGTGAAGACCGATAAGACAAATCCCATCATAATGGCCTTTGAAACCCATTATCAAGTTGGAAATCAGTTTGGGAAAAAGAAAAGTATTCGTATCTCTTCCTCTTACTGGTCAATGAGATTGATTTTAAAGGTGAGATTGCCTGATTTTACTATTCTAGAAAGATATCTTTCAAACATTTGATTTGTTGCTTTGTGACTGCTTTTACTTTGTGTTTGGCTCCTCTCTCCCTCCCGCCCTTCCATCTTTCCGCTCCTCTTTCCATATGTGTGGAATATAGTCCATATATTTCCACTCTCTACATATGTGTGTGTATATTTATATAATAGTATGAAATATGCACATACATGCATATATATCCATATTAACCTGTTTTTAAATTGAATGCAAAGTGAAGATCAACTTACATTTATGGTTTACATGTTCATTGACATAACCTGTATTCTTAACCTAAAAATCTAAGTTTTAAAACCTATTTCCATTTCACTTATTGCAGAATTGCTTCTGATCGGTAGTTTAACCCTTGGTAAGTAAGGAAAAGGAACTACATACATATATTTCAGTTTCTCTTATATTCTCTTGTATATAACAAATGTGTCATAGGACGTATTCCAGTCTCTGAAGATACAACAGCAGCCAAGACTTGTATTGAGTTAGGGGGATGTAGATACTAAATGTGGAAGCAACTACTAAAGTAATAATTAGCACTGAGATGTTTGATGAAGACTCTCAGACAGGATAATTGATAGAAAGTGATGAGACAAGGTAACTTTAGCAAGAACTCAACTCTGAGTGGCTAACACTAAGTTAAGACCTGTAAGAAAGGGGGCAGTGGTCAAAAGTCTGGGGGAAGAAAGTCCCAAGAAGAAGGAATGGCAAGTGCAAAGGTCCTGTGGCAGAACAGGCTTGGTGAACAGGCTAGAGGAAAGCTGTGTGTTGAGTGTAGTTAGGAAAATGGGAAAAAATAGGTGAAAACCAGATCATGGAGACTTTTGGTAGGTCAAAGAATTTATTCAACTATTATTGTGAAACTTTTGAAGAGATATGATGTGATCTAAAATTGCTGTTGTGGGCCTCCCTGGTGGCAGAAGAGGTTGAGCGCCTCACTGTGAAGCATCTGCAGCCACTGCAAAATGAGTCTAATCCCCGGGCTTGGAGGTGACCCACATGGGGCAGTAGACCTCACCTGCCGCTCCCCTCAGCAGTGTATTTCGGTTGATCTCCCTGTTCTGTTCCCCACTCTGTCTCTGGTGAATCATCTCACTCCTCACACCTCTGGCCTGCACCCCAGTTCTTGTGTGCATGAATAAATAAATCTTTAAAAAATAAAATAAAATCACCATTGTGAGGCGGATGGACCACAGGGGGCCAGTTGTGGAGATGGAGAAATTATTTATAAGGTCATCCAGGAGAGAGGTGCTGATGGCTTAACCAGGAATTCACCAAACCCAGCCCACTGCCTATTTTTGTATAGTTCACAAGTGAGTGGTTATTGCAATTTTAAATGGTTAAAAAAAATTTAAAGAAGAATAATGTCTTGTGATACATGAAAATTAGATGAGAGACAAATCTATTTTTTCTGTCGGTGGTAATTTGGAAATTCTTGTTGTCAGGAAGGAACTGAAAATGCCTGATTTTCCTTAGTATACCACCAGACTATGACCTAGTCATGGTGGTTTTGTTGTGGTTCTTTGAACTCAGAACCAGTACTGAAATTTTTGTGAACAAGAAGAACTGCCTCCAACCACTATTATCAAACACCAGATGGCTTTGAAAATTAGCTTATACTGCAGACTTGATGATGTTTCTTAATGAAGTCAGTCTGAAATTACAAAACAAAGCATGCTTACTTGCAAAATTTATACTGCGGTAAAGTCATTTTGACAACTGATGTTTGAATCACAAATAATGTCAAGCTGCTTTTTACACTTCCCAGGCTGAAAAAGATTAAAACGAGATGTGATCTATAATTTCAGTGGCATTTTTCAAGTCACAATGCAGGAGCAAAAGAAAGTTTCCTTTTTAAAAAATAAATAAATAAAATAACTCCACAATTGAGCGTCTTCTATGTAACCTTCAATTGGAAGTGATTAAACTGCAGTGTAATGATGGCTAAAGGCAGGTCTCAGAGGAGAATCTTAACAGAATTCTGTAAATGTCTTTCCAGCAATTAATTTGCTCAAGTAAAATCATATGCTGTGAATTGATGTTGGAATCTGGCAGTACCTATCTGTGGGGAAAAACCATTTCAAACATGAAATAAGTAAAATCTCATCAGAGATCAGCATTAACAGATGCATGCTTGCTGTTGACCTTTGTGATAGGGGACACTAATTCTGAGCTCCAGTTTAACAAGATTTTATCCGTAAATAATGAATTCCATTATTGATATTAGTCATCGTTACTGCAAAATAAATTGTGTTTAATTTATTTTAGTACTGTAACAACAAAAAGAAAGCTCTGTGAGAGTTTATTTTCCTTCTTTTGTATAAGTAACTGTGTAATTCTCTAGGTTGCTTATAATAGCTTCTAGGCTCACAAAGCCAAAAAGTTACTCTATGACCTTTTACAGAAAAAGCTTGGCAACTCTTGGTTTAGACTGAGGCCATCAATAGTGGAGATAGTAAGATTGAACTAATTTGACACGTCTAAGAGGGAAGGCAGAGAAGACTGACAGAGGGCTCAGTTTCTGGGGTGAAGGGAGCTAAGAATTAGAGGTGAGCACCTAAGCGAATGATGGTTTTATTTACTGGGATGCAAAGGCCAGTGGGAGGGGACAAGAGCTGGTTTGAGGAGGCAAATCAGAAATTTTTTTTGAACTTAGTAGATTTAATATGTGCACGAGCTATGTAAGCATTGGTGTCCATTTAACAATTTACTATGTGAGTCTTGATCTCAGAGCACAAATGGGAGCTGAAAACAAACTTGATAGTCATAAGCATGTTATTTCTTAGAGCATGGATCTGCCACTTGTCTCTGGTGACTCCTCTCACCTCCCACAGCTCTAGCCTGTACTCCAGCTCTTGTGTGCATAAATAAATAAACCTTTTTTTAAAAATGAAAAGGATTGAAATTGGACTCTTACACCATATAAAATTTAACTCAAAGTGGATTAAAACAGGTCACAAAAAGACAGTCTATGAATCCATTTGTGCGAGATATTCAAAGTCATCAGATTCACAGAAATAGACAGTAGAATCGTGGTTACCAGCATCTGAGAGAAAAGAAGAAAGAGAATTTGTTTTTTGTGTATAAAATTTCAGATCACAGGATGAAAAACTATTTCACAACAGTATAAATACAATTAACACTTTGAATTATACACTTAAAAATGATTAAAATGGTAAATTTCATGTCTGTTGCCACAATGAAAGAAAAATCTTGTTAGCTGAAAATGACAAGAGCTGAAGCAAATTTTAAAAAGAATCACAAAGTCAGGAGCTACATACAACCTGTTTTTAAGACTAACTCTGAAATAGCCCTGTTGAGACAGGGTGGCGTGATAAAAGGAGATCAGAATAGAATTTAGAAATATATCTGGATTCAAATTCTACCAAACAGTCAGAAATGAACTAGTACCTATCTTATACAAACTCTTTCAAAAAATCGAGAATACTACCAAATACGTCCTATGAAGCCTATTACACTAATACCAAAACCAAACAAAGACAGCACAAAAAAAGAGAACTACACACCAATCTCCCTAATGAACATGGACGCAAAAATCCTCAACAAAATTCTAGCCAACGGAATACAACAATGCATTAAAAGGGTAATACACCACGATCGAGTGGGATTTATTCCAGAAGCTCAAGGACGGTTCAATATCCAAAAATCAATCAACATCATCCAACATATCAACAAAAAGAAGGACAAAAGCCATATGGTCATATCAATTGATGCAGAAAAGGCATTTGACAAAGTCCAACATCCATTCATGATGAAGGCTCTTGAAATCCTTGGAATAGAAGGACCATATCTCAACATGGTAAAAGCTATATATGACAAACCCACAGCTAATATAATCCTCAATGGTGAAAAACTGAAAGCATTCCCCTTAAGATCAGGAACAAGACAAGGATGAACACTCTCTCCACTGCTATTCAATATAATACTGGAAGTCTTAGCCAGAGCAATAAAACAGGAAAAGGACATACAAGGAATCCAAATAAGGAAAGAGGAAGTTAAACTATCATTATTTGCAGATGATATGATAATATACTTGGAAAATCCCAAAAGCTCTACAGAAAATCTAATTGAAACAATCAACCAGTTTAATAAAGTAGCAGGATACAAAATAAATGCACAAAAGTCAGTAGCTTTCCTATACACAAACAACCAATCTGAAGAAGAAGAAATCAAGAAAAATATACCCTTTACAGCTGAAACCAAGAAAATCAAATACTTGGGAATAAGCCTAACAAAAGAAACAAAAGACCTATATAGGGAAAACTATAAAACATTGTTAAAAGAAATAGAAGAGGACATGAAGAGATATCCCCTGTTCATGGGTAGGAAGAATCAATATTATCAAAATGGCCATCTTGCCAAAAGCAATTTACAGATTAAATGCAATACCAATAAAAATCTCAATGAAATTCTTCAAGGAAATAGACCAAATATTGATGAAATTCATATGGAGACACAAGAAAACCCCAATTAGCCAAAGCTCTTTTGACAAAAAAGGAGAATGGAGGTATCACACTCCCAGACTTCAAACTCTACTACAAAGCAATAGTAATTAAAACAGCATGGTACTGGAACAAAGGCAGACACACAGATCAATGGAACTATATAAAAGGCACAGAAGTAAAACCACACAACTATGGACACCTGATCTTTGACAATGGAGGAAAGAATATGCAATGGAACAAGGACAGCTTATTCAATAAATGATGCTGGCAAAACTGGTCCACTATCTCACACCATATACAAAAATCAACTCAAAATGGATAAAAGACCTAAATGTAAGTTTCAAAACCATAAAATATATAGAAGAAAACACAGGTAAAACGTTGCAAGACATGCATCTCAGTAATGCCTTTAAGGATGCATTTCCCAAAGCAATAAAAGTGAAATAGAAGATAAACAGCTGGGGGGACTATATCAAATTAAAAAGCTTCTGTACAGTAAAGGAAACATTAAAACAAAGAGACAACCCACTGACTGGGAAAAAATCCTTGCTCTCCAAACATCAGACAAGGGTCTGATCACAAAGATATACAAAGAACTCATAAGACTCAGAAAAACAAAGTAAAAAACCCAATCAGAAAATGGGCAGAAGAACTTAAAAGACACTTCTCCAAAGAGGACATGCACATTGTCAACAGGCACATGAGAAAATGCTCAGCATCCCTCATAATCAGGGAAATGCAAATTAAAACCACAATGAGGTATCACCTTACACGGATAAGAATGGCACATACTAAAAAAACCAATAACAACAAATGTTGGGGAGGATGTGGAGAAAAAGGAACTCTACCACACTGCTGGTAGGAATGCAAGTTAGTTCAACCACTACGGAAGGCCATATGGAGGTTTTTTTCAATCTACTAAAAATAGAATTACCACATGACCCAGTAATACTGCTCCTAGGGATCTACCCAAAGGACACAAAAACACCGATCCAAAGGAATTCCTGTACCTCCGTGTTTATTGCAGCACTATTTATAATTGGTAAGACCTGGAAACAACCCAAATGCCCAAAAGTAGAGGACAGGATCAAGAAAATGTCATACATATACACAATGGAATATTATTCAGCAATCAAAAATGATAAACTAGGGCCATTTATAGAAACATGGATGGAGCTAGAAGGAATATACTCAGTGAAACAAGTCAGAAGGCAAGAGAAAAATATCGGATGGCCTCACTTTTAGGAGGAATGTAAAGGAAAATCAATACAAAAAAAAATAAGAGTGAGCTATAGGAAATGAGCAATTACAGCCAAAAACAAGCAAACAGACAAACCAAAAAACACAACAAGAACAAAAGGTCAAAGATAAAGCAAAGGGATCTTTGTGGGGAGGGTAGAGAAAAGAGGGGGACGAGGCAGAAAGAGCACAAGGGACTGAGGTGATGGCACGTGGGTGACATGGTGGTGGGAACGCCCTAGGGACTACAAATGATGTCAAAGATAAATCTAATTTTAAAAATTACTAAAATTGAAAAAAAAGAAATAGGTCTGGATACACATGTTCAGTTGGTTTTGGGCAACAGCGCTAAGAAAGTCAACGGAAATTCTCTTAAAGAAATGGCCCTGAAACAACTGCATATCCGCTTGGGGGAAAGACACAGCAGTAGTTGGCCTCCAGAAGGGCAAGAAGACTCTCCCAGGTGGCCGACTCCTTCTGTGTCTTCGTATGCTGGGTTTTAGTTGTTGTTTTCACACTTACCAAATTGTTTACTTCTATACTGAGTGCAGATTTTTATATACAATTATGCTCACATGGAGTTGACTTTTTTAAGTGGATTTTGAGGGGTGGGAGAAACAGAACCGTGGATCTGAGTGGGGTAACATAGAGAAAGGTGGTAGAAGGAAAGGACAAGGGGGCTGAAGATGGTTTGGGGTGCTCCAGAAGTTCAAAATTGAGTTAAGAGGCAAAGCCAGAAGCCAATGAGAAGGCTAAGAAAGTGCTGCCAAGGAGGAAGGAGGAAATCAGTGAGTGAAATGTTCAGGGATGGAGATCGTCAGTGCTCTGTGGTGATGAAGAATGAGGTGAGTTCAAGACAGACTAATAAGTAAGACAAAACAGAAGCAGCATCACCTTGACAGTGACCCTTACAGGTGATCAGTACGCACCATCAGCTGGGCGTGGACTCAGGAGGATGGAAGTGAAGAAGCAGACGCCGTGAAGATCGACACCTGTTCAAGGTGTCCTGCTGTAAAAGGAGAAGAAGAAATGGCTGATAACTTGAGGGAAATATTGATGGAAATTTTTATTCTCTGCATTGAGTTTGTCGAAGAAGCCCCATCTCTTGTCCTGTAGAATTTCCACTGCTGCGATGTTAGCAATCCATGGGTACAGTTTAACATGCTCCCCACTGTTTTAACTTATAAGTTGTTATTTGGATCTAGTAATGTCGTCAGGTTGAAGGCCATTGTCTTTGGCAGTCTGAGTCATAGTGGTGTGGGGCCTTCCTTAGAGGCAATCCTGTCTGCCATCCCTCTCACTGTGATGTTCTAACGTTGCTATCAGATCCTCTAGTACCTGGATTAAGTCTTTAAGAGAAACTCTACCTCAACCACTTCTTGGTTCACCCAGAAGTACAGATTGCACAGGAAAGAAATGCATTTTCTTAATAGTTCTCAAAGTGAGTTGAAAAGTGACTGTTTGGTTTTATCTGTTTTGACTGTGGTTTTAAACCCAACTGATATGCCTTATTCTGTTGCAGTTCTCATCCTTACTAATGGTCAGAGAGTTTCTTCAAGTTGGCCCCTGAGCCCTTTGACATGGCCCTAGTCTTTGATAACTCCCTGCTTTCTGAGGTGACGGCATAGAGCAACCTCATTTCTGCCCCGGACCTGGAATCAGCCATTTCCCCAAGAAGCAAATGGTATTTATAGAAAAGCCCTGGGGTGCTGGCGTGTTTGACGCCACTAGGCCTTTCTGGCGGTTCTGAGGCAGATTCAGAAGCTGTGACCCCACTGCTGTCTTCCCAGAATCCAGTACCCATGCTTGTCCATCGTTCTCTCACTCTGAAGAACTTGGCCTCCTGCTCTAGAATTAGACTGTGTCCTTTTCAGTAGGGCACACCAACACTTAAGTACATCGGCATTCTTTTCGTTCCTTGATTGCTGGCAGGTCCATGAATTCCAGGTTTTAGCTTGTCTTGCTCCCAGCTCTTTGGATCGTAAAAAATCTCTTCTAGTCCTTTCTTTGGCAAAGTGGTATAAAGTAATCTACACTGGTGAAAAGATGTCACTTCGTAGGTTTTTAGGCAACGACGTGAGAGGAAACCCACCTGTGTCAGAGGGGCCCAAAGGGTCTTCTGCCAAGACTATCGAGCTGTGCCAGTCTACTTCCTGTCTCTATGCGTCTGTCTGTCCGTGACATTTCATATTAAATGGGGTCATTTAACACGTGCTCCCCTGTGACTGAGCTCTGTCTGGTATGTTGGGGCACATTTTTATGGACAAGTAATATTCCTTTGCATGAATATGAATGCGCCGTATGCTTGGATATTCATTCACAGGGGATGGACATTCGGGGTATTTGGCTGTGGGGACTATTGCTGCCTTGAATACCCGTGCACACATTTGTGTGCGTTGTGCATTCATTTGACACTTTTTATTTTTTCCAGTGTCTCTCTCGAGAAGCAGGTGGAAGCATGAACATTCAGTTTCTTGGTACAGTGGTAAGTAACAAAGAATTATTACTTTATTCTCTTAATTTACAGAGAGGAAAAAAGTGCCTGCTTTAACCTCGTGTTTGAATCTGTTTCATCATGGTTTTACTTTGCTATTAACTGAAAGGTCTTTGTATAAGAAAAGGGTTCTTGACTGTGCTAGAAAAATTTCCATGATAAAATCATTTTAGTTTCTTAATGCCAAAGATAATAGTTTACAAAAATATTTGTGGTTTGTTGAGTGTTTTGAGTACTTTTTTCTACTGGAGGTTTTCTCCCTGTTCTTATAATAAAAATAAGAACATGTTATATAATGCTGTTTTTGAAAAGAATGATCTTGATTTTTTAAATTAGTTTTTTGTTTACTTTTCTTTCTTGCTTTCCCTTTTAGTTCTTTCAGACCTGTGTTTCTAGTGAAATTAAATCATAGGTTTATGTCTTAACTTCTTCCACTTAAGACTATTAGTCATTTTCTATGTTGATGTGAAATATTTATAAGCATGGTTTTTAATGGAGGTAAGATAACATTCCGGTGAGTAGATGTGATATGGTTTCTTTGTACGTGAATCTCACTGCTAAGCATTTGGACTGCTAGTGAACAACTCCGTGTGTGGTTTTTTTTTTTTTTTTTTGGTATTTGGGTTCTTTTCAAACATACAGGATTTAAAAAAAATATACATACAAGATGCATTTCCTCGTTAATAGAGTCAAAACAACGAATTATTAATGGTATGTCTCAGTACAATGCTGCCTGGTATTAGTTGTAATTTTCAGAGGTATTTAACTATGTTGAAAAAAGATTAACTTTATATTCATTATTATTTATACTTAGAGATTTATAATTCTATTAGTGATATTAGCTACTTTAATTTTCAAAACAACTGTTGAAAAAGGTAAGTTACTGTTTCATTGAAAACGTCTGTTTATTGCTATCGTGTTTGAGTGCGTTCGTTTGCTGGGTGTCACTCCTAATCTGGGAGGTGTGTGTCTGTCTCTGTGGGTCCCTTGTTAAGTTTGTGGGTGCACACTCGGCATTTCTGATGGCTGTGAGAGCTTCAGGAAGCTGTCAGGACAGGCCTGTGGCTCTGGTCCAGCGCAGAGCTGGTGCAGCCACTGGGCAGCTTCGATGTCCGTGATGTGCATTTCTCCAGGCCCACGCAGTGCTGTGTACGCAGGGTGAGGGGCCTTATCCAGTGGAGACGTGTTTTACAGTGTATGTATGTTCTGTAAGTGCTGGACCTAAGATGTGTGCTTTTTCTTATTTTTCTGATTAATGGTGTTATATGCTTATTACAAAAATTAAATATGGAAATGCATATCATAAAAGTTCTTAGAATTCTCACTGAAACAACCACCATGGTATGTGTGTGTCCCTATGTCTGTGTACATACATATATATATATATTATTTAGAGAGACAGAGGAGCAGGTGCAGGCAAATGAAGAGAAAGAGATTGCTAAGTGATTGGTTCACACGATTGTGGAAATAAACACTAAGTCTGTAAGACAGGTCAGGGAAGAGTCAGTGCCAGTGCACAGTGTGCTTGCAGAATTCCTTCTTGGGTGGGAGCGCTGTCTTTTTCTTCAACTGATTAAATGAGGCTCACCCACATTACGGTAGTCTAAACAAAAGGCTGCTAATTTTAATGTTAAATTCACCTAAAAATATGGGCCTACCTGATAGTGCAGGTGTTAAAGTTTCAGTGCTATAAAGCCAGCCACCGAGGCACGAGTTTGATCCCCGCCCCGGGAGCTGACCCACAGGGCACAGCAGACCTCTCCCGTCTCACCCGCTGCTCCCCTCAGCAGTGTATTTCAGTAGATCTGCCTGTTCTATTCCCCACTCTGTCCTCTCACCTCCCGCACCTCTGACATACACCCCAGTGCTTGTATGCATACATAAAGTAAAATCATCTAGGAATATCTTGACAGAAGCATTTAGAATAATATTCAAATATCTGGGCCTAGACAGGTGGACACATAAAATTAGTCTTAACAGGTGTGGCTCTCCTGTCCCCTAAAGGTGTTTAAGTTATTAACTGTCACTATATTCTTCCTGAGATGGAACAGCTCGTCTTCCCACACACTGTAGTTGTCTCTCTGAGTCAGTGTGTGAAGACCCACCCCACTCTACTGGCTGCCAAGAATCACATGTGGCTATTTCTCTTGCTCGGTGCTGTGTAAGCAGGGAAGGGTATTGCTGTCATCTCTGCCCCTGGATGTCTCTCCTCGGCTTTTAATAGATGATTCTCCACAGTCATATATTGGAAATTGAACTCCCGATAGTCAGAATCCACAAAAAAACAAAAACATTTCTCTTATAGTTTTTCCTGTCTCAGAAGATGGCGCATTGGGCCCCCACCTTGTGTTTCCCAGATTCCTCCTGGCCAGGACGATAGGCTGGCACGTGGAGGGATGATTTCTGTGCCCCTGACTCTGAGGGCAGGTTCGACTTGGGTGTATGAGCCAGTTCAGCACTTCCCTTGCTGGCTGTACTCTGAGTTCATGTCAAAGTGAGAACCCCGTGTACTTCTAGGGCAGTCCTCGCAGTAACTGCCAAGCACATGGTGTCAGCCACCTCACGCTGCTGTGACAGAGACTGGACCGGAGGGCGGAAAGAAGAGACGCATCTGTGTCTCTCTCAGTTTTGAGGTTAGAAGTCAAAGATTGAGGTGCCAGCCGATCTGCTTCCTGTGCCCGTGGCTGTAGTCTCACAAAGGAGAGAAGGCAGAGCGCAAGAGGGGAGAAGTGGGAGTGAGGAAGAGTGGAGGGGCGGAGGAAGAGTGGAGGGGCGGAGGGGGGTGGGGGGGCCTTCCAAGGCTACTGGCGCCATCTCAGGCCCTGCCCCCGAGACCTCATCTAAACCTGCTTCCTAAAGACCCCAGCTCCTAAAGCTGTGGCATTGTGGGAGGGGCTCGTAGTTGAAAGGTGTGTGCAGACATTTAGTCCATGGTATGCACTTAGTTGGTGAGCTCCGTCCCAGCATTTTCGGGGACACCTGGGCCTGTCGCAGTTGGGAGTTGTTCCGTTTGGGCACTTTTGGCGAAGCTGTCAGTTTGTGCACATCAGATAGTGCAGGGTCACAAGGAAATGGAAGAGGCCCAGTGTTACACCCAGAATTTCCTTTTGAGCGTTGCATCACAATGAAGAGGAATATTTTATTATGACTTGAGAAGGTAGACATTTACTTTCCATTTTTGTGCTGTATTATTTATGTTTAATTTTTAAAGCACCACAATATTAAGGCAAACATACCTCAGTAACACTGAATTTTTTTTTCTTGTAAAGACAAATGCATGTTGCCCAAAAGAGGAAAAAAGCTTAGACTATACTGAACAGCTTCTTCATAGCTGTGCTGCTGGCATCTGCCCAAGGACTCTCGAGGAACTATCAAATTATGTCTTTGACGCTTAGCCAGAGATCTTAATGAAACCAAATCATACTGAAGTTCTTAAACTAATTTAAATCTCAAATTGTACATTTTAAATTAAGTTTTTATTGATAATAAATATACTTTATTTCTTATTAGCCTTGAGAGCTTGAGCGATAATATCTGAAGAATAAACATGTTTTACAAAGATTTACCATTAAGAATGATATTAATATGACCCTCGATACATGAGCACAATTAGATTTCAAAGTAAGCATTTACGAAGTAACAGCGATTAATGACAACCATCGAAAACAATTTTGAACTCCATCAGTTTAACTCAGGAGGGTAAACTTAATATGATAATTCATCTAGTTGAATTGTATCAGCTTAGCAGGAAAGTATGTAAATACGTGACCCTCACCTAGCTTCTAAATGGATGCTGTGCTGATAGATTTATCAGTTCCATTAAAGAACTTTGGGGAACTTTGGAATTTCAGCAATTGTTCCCTTGGAGGCTGAAAACCCAACCTGATCTCATACTGGGACCATTCTGGTCTGCATATTTCCATAATTTGCCTTCGCTACTAATATGACAGCAAGACACAAATAACTGTTTCTAATAATATCAGATGGAGTTGTGGAGGACAGCATTTTAATGTAGTAAAAGACCTCCCCGTGGGGTTGTTATTGCTGCTATAGAACAGCAGCCACACGGTTGCCACTGCAGTCTCTTAATTGATTCGTTTAATTAGCAAGAGCTGAAGCTTAGGCTGTGTCTTGTCATCTGATATCACAGGACCCGAGACTTGCCTCATTCTCATTTATAGATCTATAAACACCATCAAAAACTTCTGCATCTTCTGGAAACTCACTTAAGGATATGGAGTTTTAATAGTGTAAAAACTCCCGTTTGTTGAAAATCTGAGTAATTGGAAAAATGAAAATAACGAGTCGTGTTCTTTGTTTTCCTTGATTTCTATGTTTTTCCCTAAAATAGTCATTGTTTTTTCTAATCAGAATTCTTTGGAGAAGTAAATAATGTCATGCACTTTGGTTATAGTGGTCTTCCAAAAATAGACTTCCGGAGAACTTCCTGAATCTTACAGACTCCTTACGTCAGTCGGCAGGCAGTCCCGTGCCCGCTCGTCTCCAGTCTCCGTTGACCCTTCCCTGCCTTCTCGATCCCGTTGCACTCCGCATGAGTTGTTTCTCGGACTGTGGGGTTGCTTGCGTGCCGCTGCAGGGCCCCACTGCCTTCTCAGCCCCCCGAGTCAGTCTGCTGGCTTCAGTCCCTCCCCTGGGCTCACTGCCTGGCAGGTCTGTGGGCTGAACTCCCTTGGGCCGTGCCCACCAATCCCCGCGACACCGGCCCCGTTCCATGGGTGGAGAAGGGCAGGGAGATGGGAGAGACCTGGCGTGGCATCCCAAAGCCCCTCCACAGAGGACTCGTTCCTCTGGGTCAAGCTCTGCTTAATCTCCACCCTTCCCCATGGAAGGCCAGCAGGGGCCGCGGCCAGGTGTTTGGTGGAGGGTTGATGAATGCATGCGTATTAAGAAGAAAGTGGATCTGTAGCATCCCATCTTGCATGTTCCCCAAAGACGCACCATTTCAGCCAAATGTGGGCAAAGTAGAACTTTACAGAATGCACTTAAAAAGTGACATTTTCCGAATGTAGCCTTCATCTTGGACATCATTTTTGTAATGTGTGTTCTGTGTGCCCTGCAACCAACCGAAGTGCGAGTCCTTGGAACATCGTTACGTTTGCTTGCTGGTCGTCTAAAGCTGGTGTGTGGCGGGTTATTCGCAAGTGAAGTGATTACCAGCCCAGGCGTGATGCATCTTGAATAAAAGCTTCAACGAGACAGACTGCCTGCTCCCTCGCCTGCCAGAGGTGTGCTGGCGACCGTGCTTGGCTTCTGCTCTCACGTGCCGACGTGGGTAGCCGTCACGACAGACCAGCACGTGAGTCCCGGGCAGGGGTGAGCGGGGCTAGGCACGGCTAATAGGGCCGATCCGTTAACACCACTCCTCTCCTTACTCTGCCACAAGAGCTGTTTGTGCCTGTGAGGCGCAGCCCACGGGCCTGGCCCTCTGATGCAGGAAGTGTACCCGCATCTCACGACTCAGGGTGCTTCTCTAAGAGCAGAAAGCCCAGTGTCGGCTGCTCGCTTTGTCGGTCCTCCCACACCCGCTGTGTCTGCTCTGAATGAGGCATTGAGTCTACAGCTCAGAGGGGAGAAGACCCCCTGCAGCAGCGAGCCCCCACCCACGAGGAGGCGTGAGGAGAGCAGCAGGCACATGAGGGCCGTGGGAGGGCAGCCGTAGTGTGCATGGAGTCGAGCTGCCCTGGGGCCAGGGGAAGGGGATGGAGGAATCAAGAGAGCTTCCCAGGAAGACAGAGAGAGCTCAATGGAAGACTGTGCGGATGAAGAGTCTGCTCTAGGGAAAGGCACTTCTGACAGCGGGGAACAGCGTCTGCACAGGGCCTGAGACGGCCTTGCTGGAGACTACCCAAGGTCGGTGGGGGAGCACAGGCGCCGGGAGGCACACGGTCTGAGCAGCGAGGTCGGGTAGGAGGGTGGCAGGTAGGTGGCAAAGGTCACACTGGGGGAGAGAACGGCAGGAGCTAGATGGCACAGGACCCCTGTGGAGACTTTTATTGAGGGGCTTAAAAAGGAGTCCCAGGCAGGTGTGTTTTGTATTATTTTTACTTAAAAGGAACTTGCCAGAGAAGGCAAATAAGTAAGATAAAAAATAAATGAGAAACCAAATGGAGAAAAGGTGGAAGAGATGATGAGTTGGGACTCATATTTGGACTATTTTAAATTTAAAATGCCAGACACATTTCTGATGTCACAGAAAGTTCTAGTCCGGAGAGCAGGGACAAGATGAGGGTGAGCCTGGAAACTGGTGCTTGGTCGGCATTGTAGAGAGCAGAGGCCCCGCAGTGGACGAGACTGGCCAAGGAAGTGGCGAGGAAGCAGACGGGGCCCAGAACTTGCCCCTGGGAAACAGCCCCATGTAAAGCGGGGCGTGGCAGTGCTTGGCCTCGCTAATATAATCATTAAAAAAAATTACATTGTCTGGTGTCCAAATCATTTGCATTATACGTGGCCATTGGAAGCCAGTCTAGTCTAACCTCAATCATGATTTCACAGTATCCTAGGGCGACTCTAATTATTTCAAAGTATTTCGAGATACTGCTGCCATCTGCTAACGAGCCTCAAAATAAAATTAATTTTAATGAATAACATAGTGCCTTGCATTTGTGTGATGCTTTCAGGTTTTGCAACGCTTGTTTGATTCCGTTCGCTTTCTAAGGTAAATAAGCTGACAGCAGCTTAGGGTTAGTTGTGAAAATCAGGCACAATGCAACACTCTTTGAAATGTTGTCAAATGGACATGCTTGCAGGGCCCGAGTTGTGTGTTCACAAGCAGCGCCCACCAGGCACTACAGGGTGCTAGAGAACTGTGGGTGGGTGGGGACAGGAACTCTCAGTCAGGGTTGATTCCCTGCGCTCGACTATTGGATCTCCTGCGATGCCTTGTGAACCCGAACACGTCACTTCACTTCTCTGGGCGTCAATTTTCTTAAAAGCAAAGTAGCAACCTTTCGAGAAGTGGCGAGGAATGACTAAGAAAAGGTTTGTAAAATGCCCGAGAACAGCAGGCCCTTGGCACATGGAAGCGCCACGATTCTTACAGCCCCCCCCAAAATGTGCAATACGCTCCTCCTTCCCCCTTGCTTACTTACTTGCAGACATGCTGTCCTCCAAAATTATCTCCCTGAGAGCACACCTGGTGCTCAGTCTGTAGAACAATCCAGAAGAAAAATCCCTCCTACTTGGAGAGGCTGATGTTCGTGTTACAGCGATGCGCTCCCCTCTCGTGCTGTTTCTGAATACGAAATAGAAAGCACCGATGTAAACGGGCCGCTTGTGGCCTCAGGAGCCTGCACAGCCTCCACTCCTAGAAGAGAAAGAAGCTCACCACCAGCACCTGGACCGAGGAGACGGTGGTGCCTTGTGCTTGCAAGGCAGCATGTTCTGGCCGAGGCGTTTGTGGTGGTGCAAGGGGGTGTCTGCAGCTGTTTCTGGGAGGCCCTCGGGGGTGAGCACAGGCTGTGTTGTGTTGATCGTTCTCACTCTGGGTGCTGCCTTGTTATTTAACTTCAGGAAATGCAAATCCCCAGGTTGTGTGTCTAAAAGGAACCTTGGCAGCTCCACTTGCTGAAATCAGTTTACATATTGCAGGACTAGGGTTTGGAGTACATTTTGAGCCGTAATGCAGAATTAGTATCTGCTCTAGGAAATGTGCACCAAAAACCTCCTGGTGGTGTGGAGTCCAGCATGGGAACACCCCGTTCTGGATGCGCCTGCGATATGCAGAGGGCAGGGCCTGCGTTCACAGGTGGTTTGAGCGGATGGTCAGCCAGCGCCCACGTTCGCAGCACAGGAAGGGGAGGGGCATGGTCGGACCTGAGGTACAGCAGTCCACAGGACTGTCAAGTGTACCTGTTAAGTTCACTTGTGGATCGCAGGGTTTTTCAGAGTCAGTCTGAATTCAAGTCTCAAACCCGCAGCGCGGTGATGATCTTTATTTCTGGCTGAGAGCGGAGTTCCTTGCCCTTGGCAGTCCTGGCATTCTGAACTGGAGGCCTCTTCGTTGCAGGAGACTGCCCTGTGCCTTCTGGGGTGGCACCTCTGGGCTCGCCCCACGAGGTGCAGAACACCTGCCCAGCGCACCCAGACAGAGCACCCTCCGTGGGCTCCATACACTGCACCGCGGCTGGGGGCTCAGGGAGCAAAATGACTCCTGCGCGCCAGTCAAGGCTGCGGGTAACAGCTGGGGCCGTGGAACGCCCTGCCCCACCGGCTGACAGGCATAATGTTCTGGAGCGGAGGCCTCTGGTCAGGGCCCCCGCCTAGGGACTGGAGCCCACAAAGCCCGACCTGCACCCGGACCCACGCGGTGCCTTCCGAGCGGGAAGCGGCCTCCTTCAGCCGAGTGTCCAGGGGCTTCCGGACAGGTTGTGTCGTGTGTGGTTGTGTGTCTCTCCTTGGTCTTCCCCGCGTCGGAGCACAAGCCAGATGCGCCCGGGCGGTGGCCGCTGGAAGCAGGACGGTGCTGGCCGCAGTCGTGTTCTGTGGACATGGACCTTCTGCCGTGCGGGTGGTGCACCCGACGCCCACTTGTCCCGGTCGCGGCCGCAGTGGACAGCTCCTGCGTCCCTGGGGGGCTGCTGCTCTTCTGCCTCCCTGGTCCAAGCCCGTGACCTTTCCGGTGAGATGCAGCCGGCGATGTCAACACACTGGGCTCCCAGCGGCATCTGCGCGGAGCAGTTCCCGGGCTCTTGCGGGCTGGCGGGAACCGCGCAGCTCTGCACCGCGGTGGCACCTCCCGGGCCTGGGGACTGAGCGGCGGGGTGCCTGGAGCGGCAGGCGGGAGTCCCAGGTGCGCGCTCCTGAGAGGGCCCTCCCGAAGCGCGCGTTTTGTAGGGAGTAAATTCTCAGGCTTGTGGGGACCGCGGAGGTAATTACTAAGGTATCGGTGTTAATTACCCAGGGTAATTACCGAGCGTCAGGGGACAGGGGAAACTGCGAAGTGCCTTGTTTGAAACGGAACCCTTGCCGAACTTCAGGGCAGGACACAATTAGTGTGTGAGTCCCCACAGGCCCCTGAGGGCTCGCGTGTCCGAGCCTCGCACCCCCTTCCTGCCCAGCTGCTCAGCAAACCCCCTTTAAGACATGCACCCCACGAGCCCTCCCCTTCCCTCTGTTGCCTCATTTAGTCTCGCAGCCTGGACGTGCGCAGGGCTCCCCTGCCCAGGCGCGGGAAGAGGCGCCCCCCGGCTTCTGCGTGGCCCTGCATGAGCCAGTGGCGCACACGGAGGGGGGACTCTTGGGCGCCCCCACCTAGCTTAGGTCAAGTTCTGTTAATGATGCCGCCTCCTGGGCACGTACAGAAATCAAGAGGTTCCCTGAGAGGGGCCGGAGGCGGAGGGACCAACAGTGCCCCGCTGAGGCCCCCAGGGGCCCTGGGCACACCCCCTTCCTCTGCTGCCGCAGCGGGCAGCTGGGAGGGGACCGGCCCCCCCTGCATCGGAACCTGGAGTCCGGCGACTTCTGGAGAGCGCTGCACTGACCGCGGCCCCTCCGCTTCCCCGCGTGAGCTGCGTCCCTCTGGGCCGGTGAGGCTGGCCTTTTCAGAGGACAGCCAAGTGATCGTTCTAGGCGTAACGAGACTAAAGGCGCGACCCAGTATGTGTGGCTGAAAGCCTCTCCTCTCAGCGTCGGGAACCTTGCCCGACCGCGGAAGAGCAGGGTCCGCGCGCTGGGCGAGGGTGACCGCTGCGCCCGCTGACCTCGCGTCTTACCCCGGCGCCCTCCCGACCCGACACGGAGCCCCCGGGGAGGCCTCGGTGTGACGCGGGCCTCTGGAGGCGTGCCGCGGGTTACAGTCTAGCCAGCGGCTCCCGGCCGGGGTGGTTTTGCTCCCCAGGGGGCGTTTCTCAGTGTCCAGACCTTTCGGCTGTTACAGGGGCGGGTGCCAGGGACCCGGCCGGGCGGCTTGACGGCCCCACGGGGAGGTGGCACTGTGGGGTCACCGTACGGTCACCGGAGCAGGCCCGCCCCTGCAGGAGCCACCGCGCGGCCTGGGTCCAGCCGGGCCTTTGTAGTCGCGGGCGCGGAAGGCCGGTGGATGTCAGCCCCGTCTGCCCCGGCGCTGCAGAGCCCCGAGGAGCTCCGCAGACGCTGCGTGCGCCGCAGGCCATCCACGCTGCTCGTGCGCGCCGCCGCCTCTGTCCTGTCGCCAGAGGAGGGCCGGTCCCGTGGCGCGTGTCCTCGCAGGCGCTGTGTGCAGTTAGGGGCCAAAGGAATTTTTTTTTTGTATCCTCTCGCCTGTGTCTCAGCGGCGTTTCAGAAAGAGCAGACTCGTCCCGGGTCAGGCTTGGCCGTCGCGGGGCTGCTGCTTGCCTCGTCTGTCCACGCGGGCTGCTCGGAGGAAAGCACGGTCAGAGACGGTTGCCTCAGTTTATCCGTTTGTGGTACACAAACCTGCTGTGCACAAACGCGCTGCGCGCTCCCTGGGGCGTCGGCCCTCCACGGGGCTGTGGCTTCCTAGCGCAGCTCCGGGTGCCAGCCGTCCTCAGTGCTCTACAGACCTGGTCTGGACCGCAAGGTCAGGCCGCTTACCGTGGGGTTAGGCTCTGAGGTGACCGGCGCCAGCACATCGGGGAGTGCGCCTGGCAGGTGCATGTTTACATCCCAGCATGAAGGGCCCACCCGGCCTCGCAGGGCCCCTGGGGAAGCACCAGGGGTGTCAGGAGGCAGAGAGGAGCAAAGGGGATGCCTGGCCAGGAGCCTCGATGGGGGTTTCCACAGGAAGGCAAGGTCGGGCAGGGGGCACGATATGGGGTCGGCTGGTGTGGCTTGTGTCCCTGCTCTGGGCCTTTGGGGTGGTCTCCAGTTGTGAGGTACCTGGTCCTGGCATGACGGGCCAGGGCAGTGGGGGCAGGGTCACCAGCGATGGCTGTGGTTAGCCTGCACCCAGAACCGTTCCCAGTAAGCTCTGCACTGGGGTCAGCCCGCCGGGGAGGGCCGTGTCCCTCATCTGCAAGGCCCGTGGATGGCAGAACTGTGGGGTACAGGAAAAACCCAAAACACGGTGAGCTCACAGATAACCTAGAAAGGGTAGGCTCCAGGGGGACCAGGGCAGCAGCTACGCCGGCACAGACTGTGTGAGCCGGGTGGCGGCCGTCGCTGGATGTGGGCTGGTCTCTGCTCCGGAGCCCAAGGGCCGGCCGCCGCTGGCCACAGGACACACGCAGAACAGTTTCAGGACACATCTGAGTCTCATGCTGGTCGGAATCTAGGGGGACCCCCGTGGACGTACCTCTGCTGTCAGGAAGTGGGGTGAGCCCTTTGGATCCTCAGCCTGGGCCCCGGCTGCCCCTGCCTGCATGGTCCCTCCCGCTGCATGGCGCCTTGAGCGCCCCCAGCTCTGTGGCCTCGCAGGGCACAGGCACTTGGGCACTCCCGAGGAAGTTTGGGCAAGGAGCCCCCAGCAGGGCCAGGGGCTTCTGTCCCTGGGGGCGAGCCCCCAAGGTGCACGCGGGCACCCAGAGGATGCACCTGGCAGGCGTGCCCCCCGTGCTCCCGGCGGTCCTGTGGCCTTCTGAACCCCGGGTTCTTCGCTACCACGTGAACGGTCAGGGCCTGGGGCCTTCAGGGGCCTGCTGCCAGCACAGCCTCTCGCGTCTCGCCCCTGACCAGCTGTGCTTTCCTCAGGCTGGGTCTCCCAGGGGCCTCCCCTGTGCCCCGTGGCCTCCAGTTCCCGTCCCTGTTCTGGTGACAGCGCAGAGCTGCCACAGGCTCTGTGCAAACAGTCAAGATTATGTCTTGTGCTCACTGTGACTTTTTTGTGGTTTCTGGGGGGGAAATGCAGATGCTTTTCAATTATTGGAAGGGAATTTTGATTAGCCCCCTGGGTAGAGTTCTCTGTACCACCTGCCATGGAGAAGCGAGTTTTATTGAACTGAAGGTGTAGAATTGAATTGCTCATATTCGTTTCCTTTCTGGTGCCTATAGTATTATTTCAAGCTACCGCATTTTAATAAATATTTAATAAATATCTGTCTAAAACAGGTTGAAACTGCTAGACACGAAAGTGCTTTTGTTCTTTAATTTTAAATGCAAATGAGTTCATTTGACTTTGAAGCGGAATTTCCAAGTGAAAGACCCATGATTTTCCTCTGCATCTAAAAGGTGGTTATTGGCCAGAGTCACTTCAACTGCATGTCTCAGTACTAGTCATTGGGAACAATTCCTTAAATTTATTGCAAGCTCACCCTTGTTGTAGATATTTTACATCCATTTCTGCCTTTTACTTATGCTGGCATTCTTCAAGGGCTTGATACACCGACAGTTTTCAAGTGGCTGCTTCCACGGCCTTGCGATATGTATATCCCATTCACAGTCCGTTCAGCTCCCCCGAGAGCACCCCGAGAGCACACCCGTTCGTGGTTCTCAGTCTGCCCACAGAGCTGTGCAGCCACCAACACAGTCGGCGTCCATCCCCCCAAGAGGAAGCCCCACATCCATTAGCGGCCACTCCCATTTTCCCTCCCATACCCCAACCCCTGAGCCACTAATCTGTATGTCTTTGGTCATTCTGGACATTTTGTATTAACGAAAAC
This sequence comes from Galemys pyrenaicus, assembly GCA_019455555.1. NCBI lineage: Eukaryota > Metazoa > Chordata > Mammalia > Eulipotyphla > Talpidae > Galemys > Galemys pyrenaicus. The sequence goes on from JAGFMF010011662.1 coordinate 3,799,948, forward strand.
ACATAAGACGTGGTCTTCTGTGCTGGTCTCTTTCCCTGTGCTTAGTGTTCGCCCATCCTCCTGGTATCATCAGCCTCTCCTTCTGGCCCGATAACATCGCATTGTATGGATATACCGCAGTCTGTTTACCCCTTCTTCGAACAGGGGTTTTGCCTTCTGGTTGTTATAAATAATGCTTCTGTGGTTTTCTCGTGTGGGCATGTTTTCGTTTTCTCGAGGGTAGACCTACGGATTTCTGGGCCACACGGCTGCTCTGTGTTCAGGTTTTCCAGACTACCAGATCGATCTCCAAAGCAACTCGCGTTATACATCCCTGCCAGCGAAGTGTAAGCCGACCACCGCCTTACCGACTTGCCTGGCTTTGTACTGTGCCATCTAGAGGGTGTGAACACAGGACCTGCTTTTAAATATTTCCTATGTAGAATTCCTCCTTGTTCCTGGAACTCATAATTCACATAAAAATAGCCAAAACTCTATGGTGGTTGTGTTTTGTTTTTAACAGCAATTCTAATGAAACACAAAGCCACATTCATTCTAATTATTGTACATATAATTAGATTTGTTGTCTCTTCCTCCAACAAATAAAATGTCTTTGGTGTTAAGCAAAGCGGTTCCTTTCATTTCCCGAGCCTTTTCTTTTTTTTTTTTAATGGTAGCACACACTGTGCAGGAAGGTCATTATATATAAAGAGAAGAAAAACGAATAATCAGCATCCAAGAGAAAGTTAATGTTGCTGTATAATTTTTTCATGGGCATCTTGTAACATTTTGAAATAATTTTTTTTTTTGCACATTACTGGGCAGTTCCCCCTCGTTGCCTATGAACTGATATTTTGCTTTGGAGACTTGGCAAGATAGTGAAAATATTTGTCAAAGCTTCAAGTACCAGTGCTTTAATTCCTTAGTCATTTTATTATTAATTCTGTGCTGTGACCCACCCCCATGTGTTTGTAAGGAATATAATAACCGAGGTTGTATTTAATTAGCACTAATATTGTGAAGAAAGAAAAACATATTAAGTATCTTTCCGAGTCACTAGTTCAGAATTAGCAGAAGTCAGGAAGAAAATGCCGTTGCCTACCCACCGTTATTTTGCACTACTGGGGAGCTTGTGGCTCTGTGTTCACTCACTCACTCGCGTGTCTGCTCGGTGGTGTTGAATGCATGTGATGTGTCGGACCCATTTCAACAGAAGTAATAAGCAGCCACAGACCCCACTGCCACATCCTCTCTAGTGTGTATATGTGACGTGTCCCCCCAGAACTCCAACCCCCCTAGTAGCAAGACTGAAAACTCTTGAGCTCTCAGATCCACCCCCTGGTGAGGCTTGAATGGGGGCTGAATGAAGAGTGTGGATTCTGAAGTTCATCACTTTTTTAGCCCTCTCTTAAAAGTGGGAGTCTTTTGTTGATGTTGTTTTCTGGTCTTGAGTTTCTTTCCACAAAGATTCATATCATGTTTCCGTTCTTGACTTTTTGTTTGTTTTTAGGATTTTATAGTTATTGTTTACTTAAGTCAGTTATGTATTTTGCATCTGTTTGTGTACAAAAAGTAACTTGCGAGTTGATCCTGGGGTGGTAATGCATGTCTGGGAACAGGGGAGAAATCTGTTTAACTTTGCCTCAACCTAACAATGCTCTAAAATGCAAAGGGTTAAGCAACGCACTATGAAGCAAACCGCAGCCGCTGCAGCACGAGTTCAGTCCCTGCCGCCGGCCAGGGGGGTGACCCACAGGGCGCAGCAGACCTCTCCTGCCTCGCCCGCTGCTGCCCTCGGCAGTGTGTTTCGGTCAGTCTGCCTGTTCTGCTCCCCGCTCTGTCTGGTGAAGACAGACACCTTCCACGACTCTGGCCTGTAGCCCAGCTCTTGTGTGCATAAATAAATCAATCTTTAAAAATATATATATATAAAATGCAAAGTATTTTTTAAAAATGTGACATACACAGCAGTGACCGAGGGCAGCGGCTTTCAAGTCAGGCAGACACTTTCTGTGACAACTTGAGCTTCGTTTTATTGACGTTCTCGAATCCATCTTCCCGGTCTGTCACGTGAGCAGCAATTCCTCCTCCTCCTCCTCTTCCTCCATACGCAGTTGTAATGCTGACTGGAAGGTTCCTGCATGCGCTTAGCTCTGGCAGGAAGTCCTCTCTTCACTGGTAAACTCAGAAGTCCTCTCCTCACTTGGAAATGCAGCTCCGCCCAGAGTAAGGTTTCACTCCCCTCTGTGAGTTCAGACCCTGGGCGCTTTCTGGTACTGCTCTTCCCTGAAGGCAGCTCACTAGGGTAAGAGTCTCCAGCCATGCTGGAAATAAAGTGAGCAAGAAGCTGCTGCCGAACGGCATGCTGTCCTCGTGTGTTTGTGGTGCGTGGCACACAGCTCTGAGTCCGCAGAGGTAAGTGTGACCGCTGCGGCACTTGACTCTTAAAAGCTTCGCTGAGTGATCAGGGACGTCCTGTGGAATGTTCAGTGCCACTTGCGTGTTGTGGAGGTGGGAGGGGACTTCTACTATTTAAGACGGGGGAAGTGTCCATGTGCTCAGCAGTTTTCCTAATGGGCCTTCCTCCAGAGTGACTGGACCCTAATGCTCTGGGGGGATGCACATGTACTTCCCTGCGAATGTTGTTCTCTGACCCAGGAACTGGCCTGTCTTCACTAGGCCAGTCTGCCTCGTCCCCAGAGAGCAGCGTCAGCTTCTCCCTGGACTGTCTGTCCCTGGGCCAGAGGCCCAAACGCCCTGCCTGTCCCGGCCAAAATGGAAGCCAGAGGAGTCTGGGAAGGCGGTGCTGGAGAGGGTCTGTCCCCCACTCATCTCCTTCACCCTGGGTGGGGAGTGCAGCCCCAGGGCTTCCTGCCTGGGTGGGGAGACTGGACTGCTCCCCTAGTGGGAGGGAAGCCCCCAGCGCGCCGAGAAGCTGGTCACCCTTACTGGCGGTAGTCGCCTGGGTCTGGAGGCTGTCCCTCTCCTCACGGTCAGGCCCCCCAAGGGGGGACCGTCGCACCTTCCAGTCTCCTACAGCCATCACCGGCCCACCTGGAGCCCGCCCTCATTTAGCGGCCGGGGCAGGCGGCCTTTCTGCACGGACCGAGTGGATTTCCTGCTGCCGTGGGGCGCAGGGCCCTTCGTGCCACAGAAGCAGACGTCGCGGCCGGGCTGGTTGGCCAGAGAAACGGACCGGGCTGACCCTCCTCTGGGAGGCTTCGGCCAGAATACCTGCTCGGGCGCCACCTGCGGGGCCCCTCAGGGCGGGATGGCTGCGGGGTCCTGCCATCACCGGTGGCAGCTCGACACAGGCACTGCCCTCCCTCCGCTCCTACTCCTGAAATTTCTGCGCTTCAGGCAAAGCCTTTTCTATCCAGGACAGATCAGTTCACTGGGCAAAGTCAGGACTCAAACCGAAAAGCCCACCCGCCAGGCCCGCGCTGGAGCCAAGGACTCAGCGCCCGGCGGGAGCCGCAGGCTGTGGGGCAGGGCCCCTCCGCTGCCCGGAGCAGGAGGCTTCATTTCCAAGTCTCGGGGCAGCCGGCGCCCTCGCCGCTGTCGGCCTCCGTGCCTCCGCGCCTCGGCAGAGGAGCTCTAGCCCTGACAGACACTTGTGGGAGAAGGTCAAGCAGCCTCAGCCCATGTGCCCGCAGCCCTTACCTTCACAGGCCTGGACGGCGGCCGGCCCGACCGCGCGAGGCAGAACTCATAAGATGCTGTTCCTCGGCGTCTGGTCTTCCACCCGCAAGCACGTTTCTCCCCCCAGGCCCAGCCTGCCACCCCAGATTACCCCAGCGACACCATCACTTCTACCTCCCGGTGGCACTTGATGGATCTGACACTTGAGAACAAGCGCTCCGCTGAGGCCCTGTGCAGGGTGATGGCCTGCTCTGCGCCGGTGCTGGTGCCAGGCTTCCGCCCCGGCTCGGCAGGAGCCTGGCGTGTCCACTCGCTGGACCAGCAGCGCCGTGGGGTAGAGGAGGACTCGTTTCTCCACTGCAGGAAGACTCTTGTAGCTGAGGACAAGAAAGGAAGAGCGCGGTTGAGGAAGCTGGGTCCTGGGGAGGGCGGGGAGGCCTCGACCAAGGGTTTCTACGTGGGGTGCCCAACAGGGACCAAGGGTTTCTACGTGGGGTGCCCAACAGGGACCAAGGGTTTCTACGTGGGGTGCCCAACAGGGAGCGGCCCCTCCATGGGCCGGGGCGGGGCAAGTCTGCAGGGCGGGGGGAGCTCGGGGTGGGGGAACTAGCACGTCTGCAGTCGGTGCTCTGCTTACATCAGCAAGCGCTGTGACTTCAGAACGCCAGCATGCAAGCAGATCTGCGCTATCTGCCACTCTTGAGTGTCTGCACAGCTTCCAGACCCCCGCCCACGCTATTTTTAAGGGTTGTTCCTTGGCCGTTCTTGCATACTTTGCATCCAGTGTCTCTAAGGATGGAATTAGCGAAAAGGCAAAATAAAGATCCAGATTTGCTGTTGGGCTCACATCATACGTGGCTTACTCAACAGCCCTGGAAGCAAACCAGAGATAAATTTGGTCTAGACTGGTCTTTTCCTGCATTCATCATTTAAAAAAAGAAGAAGAACGGGAAGAACAACCATCTTTTACTTTTATAATTTTTAATCCATCATTAGAAGTACAACTCGCTTTGTGATCTGAAGAAATACCATCTAAGTCTTTATATTAGGAACAAAAGTGAGCCTTTCAGAAAGAGAGGAGCTGAGCTTAATCTGCATTAGGCCTTTGATGTATTTCTAGATTTTAAAAAGCTTCCCGCCGTTCCCAACCACGCTGAGACAGACCGGTCGTCCGTTCGGCGATGGCGCCTCCTTTGTCCCCAGCCGCTCTGGGGGAGAGCCTTACCCACACGGGGTGGGACCTTGCGGACGTCTGCATGTCCGCATGTCTGCATAACCTCCCCGCGTCGCCCCGTCGGCCCATTGGGCAGACTCGTAAATCAGTGACTAGCTCGAGAAAATCCACTCCCATCACCCTTCTGCTCTTCTTAATGCTTCCTCGGCGTGCACCTGCCGGGGTTTGTGTGTGGGGGGGCGGTGCAGCGCGAGAGGCACAGCCAGAGAGGCCTGGCACAGGCGTCTGCATGGTGAAATGGGAGTGGATGATTAACAGCTCTTGCTTGTTAACACCAAACGCAGACCTGTTGTGTGCTGCTGGCCTCTTGGAGCCCTTCAGTTCGCGTCTCGGAGCCCGGCCTCGCCTTCGGAGTCGCCGCCGACCTTTGCTCACGGAGAGACGTCTGGCCGAGCAGGCTTCCTTACGTTCTGGGCCGGCAGAAATCGGCGGGCCGCGTGTGTTTCCCGCTCTCTCTGCCGTGGACACGATTGCCCGGGCAGCGCTCGCGCCAGCTGGGCTGGCAGAGGCAGGAAAACAGCCGGGTTTCAGTTTCACAAAAGGAGAAACAAAACCGAAGAGGAAGAGGAAGCAATCGGGAGCCGCGTGCTGCTCTGCAGCGGCCGATAACCGGCCTTCAAAGGCCGGCTGCGACCTGGTTCGGGTTTGGTAAACAGCTGACTTCAAAGCCCGCCGCCAGAGGACAGGCCGCTTTCCTGCCATTCTTGTCGCGGGCAGCGCGCCGTGAGCAGCGCACGTCCGGCCTCGGCCTCCGGCGCTCCGGAGCGGGAAGGAGCCGGCCCTATTTTAAGGCCGATTCGCCGAGGCCCGCAGGGACTGAGTGACACTCCCGAGACCCTTGACACTTGACCCACCTGAAGGAAAGTGCTTGGACGCCGGAGCGGAGGCTGGGAGGAGACCTCCAAAAATAGCGCCCGCTCTAACACGGAAGGCGCGGAGGCCCTGCCCACGCGCGGCAGCCTCTGAAGCCCCGGCGTGCCCGCTCCCCCGCCGGCCTCTGGGCAGTGCGCTCGCTCCGTGTCTCGGAGACAAAGGCCTGAGGCTGCGGAGATCGCGGGGCGGGTTTGAACTTTCCTCGTGCAGCTCTGTCTGGGCACACGTGCCGCCTTCGCGAGTATCGGTTTCTTCCAGACACGCCACGTAGCCCAGACGAGCGGGCAGGAGAAGCCGGGACCCTACGCAGTAGCTGTCACTGCTGTTTCCCCCAGGAGTCCCGGCCCAGGGAGCCCCGGGCCGTCGGGAGCCCACTGCCGTGGCTGCCTGCTGGGGTGTTTCTGAGCCCGCCCCACCTCCGCTCAGGTGGCTCACCGCAGCTGCTCCAGCGCGGCGCAGGGGGCGCTGGTGGCGCCCAGGGGGTCAAGGGCGAGAGTCCCACGGGCGCAAGAGGTGTGGATGGCGAGGCGCTCCCGAGTCAGCCGAGGCAGCTCTCTGCCTTGAGTCGCTCCTGGACCCGAGAATGGAGGATTCCGGAGCCGTTTTGGCCCCAGCGCTGTGCCCTGCCCACAGAATCAGTCAGCGTCATGAAACGCCCACGGGAATACTTCCAGCACTGAGACGGGCGGTTTCCCGGGCCGGCAGAGGCCTGGTCCTTTCCTCTCCCTGTCGTGCCGGGCTCTCTGGCCTGCCTCCTGCTCCCCACAGCCCATGGCGAACCAGGCTGCCTGGGTGGAGAGGCCCGCAGTGGAGCCCCTTGGGGGCGAGCAGAGACGCAGCCGCACCTTTGGCAGAGGAAGCAGGTTTGTGAGCCATTCTGGCGGCTGAGCAGGCCGCCACTGGCCTGCTGCTCTGTCCCCTAGGGTGTTATCTTTCCACTGTCACCTCTCCACAGGAGGAAGGGGCCTGCGGCACAGGCCCCGCTTGGGCACTAGGGCAGGGCGAGGCCCCCCCGCTCTGAGGGGAGCGCACCCCTCTCGGGCGCCGACGGTCTGTCTGCGTGGCCCGAACCGCCGGGATGCCGGCTGCGGTGAGCGGGCGCTCTGGGCCGTCGCTGTCTGCGGTTACTGAAGTGCGTTCGCAGATGGGCGCGCCGAGCCAGAGCGCGGCGCGGGGGCGCGCTGGAGGGGCCGCGTGCGCAGAACATTCTAGAACATTCTGTGGCCCAGAAGCTCCCTGGCCTGTTTGCAGCCAGCCGTGCCCCACCCCGCTGCGGGCACCACACAAGCGTTCGGCACGATCCGCACTGCGGCCCCGGGGCACAGCCGCCGCCGCCTCGGCCTGTCCGAGATCGACCCTGAGTGGGTGGACTGAGCGCCGAGCCCAGGCCGTCGGGCCAGCGCCCCCGTGGCCACCCGCCCCCGAGCGCGCACCGGGACCCCGAGTCCGCACCCTCCGCAGCGCACCCAGTTCTCAGCAAGCGAGTGGCTGATTATGGACGGAAGGACCCGGCGCCTCCTGGGAGGTGAAGAGGCTTCCCGCCACCTCGGAGGCGGTGCCGGCGGTTCCTTGGCACGGAGCCTCGTTGTGTTCATCGGTTCACAGCTTCAGTTCGAGCGGATGCGTGTCGGGGGACGCATCTCCATTCCCGCCTTTTAAGAAGGAGCCGGCTGTTCACGGCTGCCGGAGCTGAGCCGGGCGGCCCTGACGCTCTAGCCACGGGCAGATGCGCACGGGCACTTCCTCCAGAGAAGGGCAGAGCGACAACATAGGAAAAGGAGAGACTGGGAGGGAGCAATGGCGGGCAAACGGCCTCCTGTCGCGCGCGGACGGGGTTAGCTCGGTTGTGAAACAACGGCCAAAACTCAACACTCTCGATACCGCTCCTCGGCTCTCGCGACAGCGCCTCGGTTAGCAGGAGCTGCTTCCAGAAGGTGCTGGATCCTGGCTGGCTCGGCGGGGAGTCTGGAGTGGAACCTCTGTCTGCACAAGAGCATGTGCTTTTAGTTTAAGTCCCCTCTTCATGTAAATATGGTGATCCTCTTTCCTCTTTTTTTTTTTTTTTAAGACTTGTTTATTTATGCATACAAGAGCTGGGTACAGGCCAGAGTCCAGGGCCGTGAGAGGATTCACCAGAGACAGAGTGGGGAGTAGAACAGACAGACTGACTGAAACACACTGCTGAGGGGAGCAGCGGGGGAGGCAGGAGAGGTCTGCTGCGCCCTGTGGGTCCCCTCCCTGGCCGGCAGCAGGGATCGAACTCGTTCGTGCTGCAATGGCTGCAGTTTGCTTCATAGTGTGGTGCTTAACCCACTGTGCCACCAGGGAGGCCCTTTCCTTCGGTTTTTAAAAATAAAAGTATTTCTTGAATATGAGCCTAAAAAAGGCTAATCGAGTGGTTTCTCTTCCTCCCTGAAAGATGAAGTGGAAACCGTTCGAGACGACAGGGTGGTGCAGAATCTAACCCCGAGGGGCCTGGGCTTGGTCAGCGGAGGTCGGGGTTCAGAGTGCTCTAGAATGCAGGGGGGATGGCTTCGAATAGGCTCGTTTGCTAGGAGAGGAGGTGGTTCCATGCATTCCTCATGCACAATTGGCTGCTTCCTGCGCCTTGATTCTCATTTGATTGTCATTTTTCTAAACAGCAGAAGCAAGTGGCTCTTCTCCTGGCCTTGGACAGATGCGCCCGGCCTGCCGGCCGGCCACACATGCCAAAGCAGGTGCACTGTGGCCTCTTGTAGTGCCTCCGATTCCCCCAGCTCCCCTGGCCGAGTGTCTTCAGAGCCTGAGCACAGTGGAGGCCCCACCTGGGTGAGCGCCAGCTGGCTGGAAGGCGGCTTGGGTCTCAAGCCATGGGCACCTTAGTCAGTCAGCCCTCACCCACCCCACGCGCTCCCTCTTGCTCACGCCCAGCGCGGCCGCCTTCCGGGTCCAGGGCTGGGTGCACAGGAATGAGCAGAGACGAGGCTGGAGGTTGGTCATCTGCATGCCTGCGAGGGGCTCCCGGCGCGCGCGTGCTGCTGGGAGTCAGCAGATGTTGGCTTCCTGCCGGCTCTCATGGAGAGTGACGCGTCCAGTTGGCGCCCGGGGGGTTCCGTTTACCCCCTACACCCCCCACCGTTTGCCGGTTTTTAGCTTCTCTTTAAAGTAGACTTGAAAATGATGACCCGTGTCCTTGGGGTACAGAGAACGGTGCTGTAAAAAGCAGTCTTAAAAGCAAGTTCTGGAAATGCAGGAGCTGACGTGGGGTGTTGAGTAGCTCCACACCGCCCCCCCCAGGCTGTTGTCTCTTCGGGGCTGCACCCAGCGTTGCGTTTCCCGCGAGCAGGCATGCCGAGGCGCCAGTCTCAGGAGCCTGCCTTCAGGCTGGCAGCTCCTTGACCGCCTGACTGCGTGCTCCTCCCCCTTCTCTCGCAGACACGCACCCGCATGCAGCACAGTCGCTCTTCCCTCCAGCCGTCCTCAGAGTAGTTTACTCCACGCCAGTCTCAGTCCACCCCCTCCGTCACTGCCTCTGACCGCCTGAGGTCTTCCCTCTGAACTGTCTCACTGTCTCAGCGCCCACGCTGAAGGTAGCTGCTGTGAGGGCCGAGCCCGGAGGCAGTTCTCCTTCCAGGAACCTTTGGCAACATCTGGAGCTATTCTCAGCGGCCACCACGTCGTGTAGGGTGAGACCAGGGCCTCTGCTGTCGGGAACCCCAACTGTTGAGGTTTCTGGATTGGGCCTAGTAGCGTAAGAGTCTTGCCTTCGTGAGTCCTTGGAGAACATCTCCAGGAGATGTTGAATGTACTCAGAGACAGGGGCCTTCCCGAGGTCTTCTTGAGGCCCCCTGTTTGTTGTTGGAGAGCTCACGTCAGAGTGTTTCCTTTCGTTCCATTGACTCTGCCCTCCTGGATTATCTTCTCTGGCTGGGCCATAAACCCATTCCTTGCCCCACATGGAGATGCGTATAGGAAGCGCCCTGGTGACCCCTTCAAGTTCTCCCTGCCCCCACTCGCTTCCACATCATGTCTGGTCCGTGACTAAGCTTGAGTGCACGTGCTCCCAAACGTCAGGGCAGAGTTCCCCACGGCAGACACAAAGGCACGTCCCATGCTTCGCGGCCCTGTAGCTGGTACTGTTGAGTCTAGTCGTGGACGATGCCAGCTCCGAAATGACCAGCCCCGGGAGACGACGTGGCTGCTGGCCGGGAGCACCGCCAGACTCCCCACAGTGACCCCAGAGCCACCCCGCCCGCTCGTGTGTGGGTGGAGGGCGTCTTAAGGCGGACGTGGGAGTTTGGGTTTGTAACATCAGAAAACATTCGTAAAGCAGGTGGGCAGCTTAGCGATCTTGTGCTGTTCCTGTTACTCCTTTATGACCATGCGGTAAAGAAGATACTGCTCTTGCCCTTCTGTCCCAGCTTTTGGTTAAATTGAGCGATTGTATCAGCAACCTGGGGAGGTGCTGTTAGCACGAGGCTAACCGCAAAGCTATCGCTGCTTCCGATTCCGTGACACTTGCCAAGAATCTGCTGTAGTTCTCCGAGAGTCTTCAGATTCAGTTCAGGACAAGTCATTTCCTTTGTCCTTCTGTCCGATGGGTCACCTTTGCAGGGCCAATACTGGAGATGCCGTCAGCAAGAAAAGGACCGTGAATCGGTCTAAATTTCGGTGGTGTCTAGGCAAAAAGAATCTCTCACAGTAACTGCATGAGCTTTTGCAAGACTGTATATTTCTCCTGGAGGGAATGTGCCAGGCTTGCGGCTCATGGAATCACGAACTCACGGTTGTGCGCTCGGCGCCTCTCCTTGCTCAGCTGGGAACGTGTGTGGCTGGACCAGAAGGATGATAGGTTTATCACCCACATTATCGAGTGTCTTCTGTGTACCAAACACTATGATCCCTGCTTCGTGGAGATCAGTACTGCTTTTCGGAGAAAAGACTCACAAAAAAGTAGGGAAATAGACCCCCCTGCAAGTCAGTTAGCAGTACCCATGCTCTAGACTAAGGAGTTAAAAAATGGAAGCTTTGCAACATTCATGTGACCAAATGAATTATTTTTAAAAATATCAAGTCAAAGTCATTAAGTATTTTCAAAGGTACTATTCAATGACACTTACTATAGTCATAAAGTTGTGATCCTCTTTAGTTTCAACACATTTTCATTACCTCAGAAGAAAACTCCACACCTGCTAAGCAGTCATTAGTGCTCCCTCTCTCCTGAGCCTCTGGCAACCAGCAGTCTATTTTCTGTCTCCAAGTTCCTTCCTTATTTCAGATGTTCCATACAAATGGACTCACAGAGCATGTGGTTTCTGTGTGTGGCTCCTTTGCTTGTCATAATATTTTTGAGATTTATCCATTGTAGCATGTGTCGGTGCTTTATTCCTTTTTATGGTTGCATACTATTCCACTTCCAGCTGTATTCTTTATGTTTGTTTGAAAATAAGCTCCTTCCATTGACCTGTTCTGGCATGCTCTTTCCTGGGATGGAGGTGGTTTAACAATTCAGCTCTATTATGTTCAGCACAGTTCTTTATAATAGAGCAAAATACTGTATTCTGTCCTTATCACTTGTCACAACCATCTAAAAAGGCACTGAACTCAATTCTGTTTCTGAAGACTCAGCATTGGCAGCAGACAGGACTCCCCTAGCACTGTAGACAAAACCACTACTGTCAGTTCATGCCATTGTGGAAAACAGTGAGTTGGGATGATAGGTGGAGACTTTCCCCCCCATCACAGGCAGAAATCACATGTGGAGAGCTGGAGCATGGAACACTAAGAATCTGCTCCTACATAGTACTGCTGCACCTGCACCTGTTCTAAGGCAGCAGCCACCTTTGAAGGGCCCAGAGGTAGCTTAAAACATAAGAAGTATCCTTTACCAGGGGCCTTCCTGGTGCCACAAGGGCCAAGGCACAGCACTGTGAAACTGTCCGCAGCTACTGCGGCATGAGTTCGATCCACGGCCAGGGAGGGGACCCACAGGGCGCAGCAGACCTCTCCTGCCTCACCCGCTGCTCCCCTCAGCAGTGTGTTTCGGTGTATCTGCCTGTTCTGCTCCCCGCTCTGCCCCCTGTGAATCCTCTCACCTCCCCACACCTCTGGCCTGCAGCCCAGTGCTTGTGTGCGTACATAACTCTTTTAAAAAAACAAATAATGTGCAGAGAGAGACCCAGCAGGACTCAACAGTTTGCCACGTTTTAGCACCATCTGAAACAGCTGAGACCAGGGAGGTGGGGTGGGAAGCAGAAGGGCACTCGGGGAGGCTACTGGGGAACGCACTGTAAGCAAAGGTGGGCAGATTTCAGCTCTGCCTCCTCCTCAGAAAACAGTCAGGAAATTGGGTCTTCACGGTGTACAGCAAGTGTGGAAGGGCGATGTCCTCTTCAAAAACAACCTTCACCTGGCCTCAGAGCCCCTCCCACAAAATCAGCCTTTTGTAGTGATATTTCCCATTCTTGCTGCCTTGGACAGTCCTGCGAGTGAGTTTATGGAGAGTCAGACGGATGTGGACTGGCAGAATGCCACGGACTTCTCCTTTTAAAGTAAACCGTTCTTCTTCCGTTTCACTCAGCATAAAAGTATTTGTGAAAGTCAGATGTGTGTATATGTAGATACTTTATAGCTTTGTGTGAGTGAAAGATTTACTATCAGAATTATTGACATGAACAAACATGACCTCAGGGCGGTGGGACTGGAGGAGGAGGGAATTGCTGCCTGGCGCTCTGCTCCTCTTTTTGGTGGGGCCTGCTCCCAAGCCTGTAACCACTGTTGACGCCATAAAGTACATCTTAAATTTTATAGTGCTTTCCAAGTTCCCTCACAAGCTCAGACCCTGGTTCTCCTGTTCTCGTGAACCTCGAGTTCCGCAAATAGGAATTGTGCCCCGAGAAGTCGGAACGTAGGCCCACCCCGGGGGCTGTGGTGTGCCAGCCTGTGTAGGGCCAGTTCCTGGCCAGCAGGGTGCTCCCAGCGGTTGCACGGCCCGATTCCGAGGCCACAGGTGTCGTCAGAGGAAACGCCGGGAAGAGATTGGCGGTGGGGGGTGCAGGCTGGGTGCCCATGTGTGCTTGAGAAGGTCAGAGCGTGTGTTTTGATGGATTCTCGACCTGTCAGAGCCGTCTCTCGGGGATATGTGCAAGGAGGCAGCTGTCTGAGTTTGGGCTTAGTGAGGCATTGTGACTTATGGTAAGACGGGCTGGACCTCTGTCCTGGCACCGAGCGCTTACACGTGACTTCCTAAGTGATGTCAGAGGTCATGGTCACAGGCGTCGCTCTTGTTATTCCCGATAAGCCCTTTTAGCCACACCTGAGCTCATGCTGATGCATTTTGGGACGCCCTAAGGACGGGGCGCTAGTTTCCAGGTGCCCTGCGGGGAGGACGTGCCCAGTGTCAGTGACCGGGCACCGCTTGGCGTGTCTGCGGGAAGTGTCCAGAGAGCGCCGGAGGGGCTCTGCTTCTGCAGTGGCCGCATGGGGCTTCAGGGAGGGGTGAGCCTGGAAGGGGCGTGGGTGCTGTGCTCCCCACTCCAACCCCGCCCATGCGTCTCCCCCACCGGCCGTCCTGAGTTGTGTGCTGCACAGTGAAGCGGTGACGTCGGGAGCAGACTGCTTTCCTGAGGTTTGCAGCCGTGCTGGCAAAGGACCGAGCCCTGGGAGGGGCTGTGGGAAGCTCCAGTTTACAGCGGTCAGTCAGACGCACAGGTGACCGTTTGGACCTGGGATTGGCACCTGAAGTGGGCCGGTCACCAGGGCACTCGAGTGGTGGTCTCCAGGCGGGTCGTGTCGGAGCGGAACTGCTGTGGGCCGCGCGGGTGGTGCTCGGGAAACGGCCCACACCCTGTAGGCGGGTGGAGGGCAGAGGGAGTTTCTCCTTTTCCGTAATTTCTCCTCTGTTGTAGACCTGCATAATGATAACAATGACAACAAAAAACAGTAGTAATAACAGCCATTTATTACTAAGAAACTGATATTAGTTTATCATTAATAAACTAAAACATTTATTGTGTTTTGAACATTCTCTTTTTTTATTTTAAAGATTTATTTATGCACACGAGCACTGGGGTACAGGCCAGAGGTGCAAGTGGTGGGAAGATCCACCAGAGACAGAGCAGGGAACAGAACAGATGGATGGAAAGCTACTGCCGAGGGGAGCAGTGGGCGAGGCAGGAGAGGTCTGCTGCGCCACGTGGGTCCCCTCCCCGGCCGGCAGCGGGATCGAACTCGTGCTGCGGTGGCTGTGGTCTGCTTTATAGTGTATTGCCCAACCCATCGCGCCACCAGATACCTGTAGAATCTCGCTTAGGTAAGAATTTACTTAGCCCTTACTAGAGTCCTTCTAAGCAGGCACTGTTCTGATCCTTCATTCATGGATAGCGACGCTCAGATGTAGGAAGCTTAAGCAGCTTTCCCAGGCTGTCCTGTGTTGGGTTAGAAGTCACAAGAAGTCCTGAAAGGGGAATCACAGGCTCACCTGCCTCTGCCTCTGCCCTGGGCGGCCCCTTTAGACAGGGCTCAAGCCGGAGGCTGACCTCGTGCCAGCTGCACGCTTGTGGCACCCGCGCGTTTTTATTTTACATTGTATCTGCGACGAATGGCCTTTCTCTCCAGCCACACAACAGTATTTGTGTCAGAGTCCAGTTTTTCCTCTTAAATCTGTGTTTTTAACAAGTGGCCAGATCAGCTTGCTGAAATAAACGGTATTTGAATGAGTGGGTCGAACTGCTTCTTTTCCCGCTGTACCTCTGCACACATCTTAGGAAAAGAGACCCATAGAATGTTACTCCGCCCGGTCTAGAGGTTCTCTGACCTTGACGTAGAACCAGCTTCTTTTCTTTGACCTTGGAGCCCCAGGTTGTGTTTGGAAATTGCGATTTGCTCCCAAATGTACAACCACAGAGCTAGAAGTATAACAGTTGGGAGTTGCAATCCAGTTTTCTTAGACTCTGTAATTAAAAAAAAATCCATCATTTTCTCTTCCTGGGCAATCAGAGGTTTGGGAAGGTGACAGGAGATAATATTGGTGAGCGGCTACGGCCTGGTATTGCTAATGTCTGCAAATCTTTGCCAGGCCGATCCCCAAAACAGCCATCCAGTACATGTACTGTCTTGATTTTAGAAGTGAAGAAATTTGTTCTGGAAAGTCAGGTTAGTTGGTCAAAGGGTGACATTTGTTGGGATGTCAGCTTGGGTCGTCTGACCTCAAAGACATGCTCTTCCTTCTCCTCTGCCCTTTGCCTGGTGGTGGCTGTGGGCCCTCTCCCCCGCCGCGCGGGACTTTACGGGACTTGTCTGCTGTTGCTATTGTGTGTGCTATTTTGTTTTTCTAAAATATTTTATTTATGGATACAAGAACTGGGGTGCAGGCCAGAGGCGTCAGGGGGAGGGGTGAGAGGATTCACCAGACACAGAGCAGGTTGCAGAACAGGCAGACTGACCGAAACACACTGCTGAGGGGAGCAGCGGGCGAGGCAGGAGAGGTCTGCTGCGCCCTGTGGGTCCCCTCCCTGGCCAGCCATCGAACCCGTGCTGCAGTGACTGCAGAAGCCCCACAGTGCGGCGCTCAGCCCCTGCGCCATCAGGGAGGCCCTGTGAGTGCTGTTTAGTGCACAACGTGCCGTGTGCCAGCGATGCATTTAGTAACTCGCCCAAAACCTCTGAAATATGTTGGAGTTCTAATAAATGGTGAAATTGCTAAGCCGTCTCTTAGTAGAGATCATTCCTAGTGCTTTAGTCCATGGGTTGTGAAGTTGTGCGAGAGTGGAACCTCTTTTTCCTCTGTCCTCGTAGGTCCGGCACCTGGGTCTTGCAAATTAAAGTGACAAAAGACAGGCTAACCAGAATATTGTCTCCTGTTCCACATGAGCCTTCACAAGGAGACGTGAATGAAGGAGGCAGTTAAGATCTGAGGCCATATATTCTCCTAACAGGGCAGTAAACACGGAGAAAAGAATCGGCAAAGGGGGTTTGGGAACTTTTGGGGTAGGGTAAGTTGTAGGGAGGTGTCTCGGAAGTGTATGATAAATAAGGGCGGGTTAGTAAGGTTTATTAGGCTTAGTAAGGCTTACTGTGTCTTCTCAGTTAAGAAAGACAAGAGTTGATGCAGGTGAGAACTGTCTCTGAAGTAGTTCTCTCCTGGTGTAAGAGGGTAGACACTTGACAAAGGAAGACTTGTGACCTAATCTTAGACTGGCGGGGAGGGCAGGGAGCTAACTGTTCAACTCAGAACAGTTCTTTCCCCAAGGAGGCATCCTTTGGGGTGGCACACTAGCACCCCTTTGAGTTGCTCCCTGCCCTGGCCTCGGTCTATAGCAGCTACACAGCATCACCGCCATGGCCAGTTCACCTTGCCTTTGTACACTGTCGTTTCTGAATTTCTGACCAAAGTAGGCTAGCATTTGGGTGTATTCACTTTTGAATTTCTTCAGCAGGTGCATAATAGTACAAATGTTTTATCACTTTATTTTTTAAAAAAGATTTATTTGTTTATGCATACAAGAGCTGGGTACAGGCCAGAAGTGCAGGGGGTGAGAGGATTCACCAGAGACAGAGTGGGGTGCGGAGCAGAACAGGTAGAGTGACTGGAACACACTACTATGGGGAGCACTGGGCGAGGCAGGAGAGGTCTGCTGCACCATGTGGGTCCCTCCCTGCCGGAGATCGAACTCCTGCTGCAGTGGCCGTGGATGCGTCTTCATAGAGTGTGCTGAAGCCGCTGCGCCAGCGGGGAGGCCCTGTTCTATCATCTTAAACCCACATAAAGCTGAAAGCAGGGCTGAGGCCAGGCCCTGGCGCACTTCCCAGAGCTCCGTGTTCCAATTCAGAAGGGAGCGCTCCTGGGGAAGGCAGCTCTGTCCTTCCAGTAAAGTCTACTTGTTCTGTGCCCAACCGACAGCATTCCTTTCTCCTGAGATAAGCAAAGAACACTTCAAGTAGAAGAGGAGGAGAAAAGGAGGGGTGGGGAGCATAGCAAAATGGTACACTTGCCTACCTATGTGCTTATTTCTATAATTGTGTTTTTATAACATTTCCTGTACTTTTCTGTAAGCTGATGCTGCCCTAATTATAGATTTTCAAGAGAACACTTCATTGTACCCCAAATTACATAGTGCTTTACAAAGGTACCTTCGTACTGGTTTACCAAATACCTTATAAACTCGTAATTACATAAAACAATTCAGGATACAGAATAGAAGCAGCCCGCACTGTTAACAGATGTTGGCGTTGTCACATAATGGAGCACAGGCTTTCCAAGGTCTGTCGTATTTCTTTGTATGAAAAACAAAGAAGTGACTCATTACCATCACAGCGCGTCACCGAGACACCTGAGCCGACGGGCCCTGAGCGCCGAGGGTGTGCGGCGGCGTCGGGCCTGCTGTGGCGCCACCTACTCCGGCAGCTTGCCCGTGTGCCCAGGCCCCTGCTTGTGACACAGCTTGTGGGCAGGCACCGGGCCTTGTCGGCACACCTGCTCACGCGTGCCCACAGACACCACCTCGGGGGCCACTAACAGGCCTGCCCCTCAGCGCAGTCCCCGCCTGAGCCCTGGAGAAGGCCGGGCCCTGCCCCGCACTTGGTCTCTGCCCCACCTGGTGGGCCTGGGGGTTCAGGGGATGCGGGGTGCCACAGCGGAGCCCTGCTGCTGCAGAGGGCTGGGCTTTCAGCCCAGAGGACTCAGCATTCAGCTCTGCTGTTTGCAAGAACGACGCTCACGCAGGGTGTGACGAGAGGACCCGTGTTTCCAGTTCAGAAGAAACGAGCTTCTGATAATCGAGTCAGATGCCATGTGTCGGCTCCGGGTCTCCCTCTCCGGAGCAGGCTGTCGTGGGTGCGACTGGACACACACACGGGGCTCGGCCCCCCGGCCCGGCGTGCTGCCAGGGTTGTCTTCTCTCCTCCGAGGAGAGCCCCCTGTCCAGGGCAAGAGTGGGTGCTGCGGGTTTGGCCGTTTACTGTGTGGACTCTGCTGCCCTTGGGTGGCCCTCCCTGAGAAGCTGCTTGCGCGGGCTCCTGGCCCACCGCCCGGAGGCTGCGGACACAGCGGCGGGGCAGTGAGGATTCGGAGCAGCCAGCGGTGTGTTAGAAGCACCAGCACGACCTGCCGCGTGGCCACCTGCAGCAGGAGCATTAGGGACCGGCCGAGAGGCCTGGTGCTGCTTCGCCAGGAGAGCGAGTGCGCGGAGGAACCCGGGCGCGGTGCCAGAGCCTTGCAGCTCCTCCTGCCGCACAGGCTCGCTGACAGCAAGGGGCCTGCTGCCCTGCCGCCCTGAGGTGGCCCAGAGGGGTGACCAAGAAGGGGGTGCGGCCCTTAGTCACTCCCACGGTTCTTTCCTTGGTGCATTTCCACGTGTCCCGGCGACGGGTTTGGAAGGTGCTGTTTCTGGCCGGTTCACACTAGTTATTTTTCTGACATTTGTTGCATTTCAAGGCCTCTCGATAGCTTTTCTTCTTTTAAGTATTATTTAGCATACTTGCTTAAACTGTCGAGTTTGCAGTTGCAATACAGGTGCTCTCAGTTCAGCAGTCGGCTGGAGCGAGTCTCTCTGCAGGGCGAAAGGTAGACTTTTTTTAAATTATATCATGTAATTTATATGAAATGTCTGGACTAAGCAAATCAGCAGAGACAGGGCCCTCCCTGGTGGTGCAGTGGGCTAAGCAACACACTATTGTAAAGGTTTGAGTTTCCTTGGGCACCCCAAAAGAACAAAGAGTGGACACAGGGATGCAACAATCAAGTAGAGCTTTATTATGCCTGCAAGCAGGGGCCGACCGTTTAACTGAGACACGTGGGTCTAGCTGGGGCGATCGACCCCGAGAGTAAGAAGGGGTGAGCTTATATAGCCAATTTCCCGCCATTACATAGGTTGCAGCGAATCAGCTGAGAGGTCAAAGCCCGCGCAATGAGCACAACAAATAGTTTTAAAGAGAAACATGTTTCAAAAGTTTAAACTTGTACAGGAGATCCATTTGGGCGTGTAGGCTTCTGCCCCTTATCCGGGTGCACATTCTAAGATAACATTTTAAGATAACTCAGAAGCCCTGCGTTAACTGCGAGAGCCTAAGGTATGGGGCCAGCTGGCCTACTAGATAAGGAGGTGGGCCTGTAGGCTGTTTGTCAAGTTTCTGTTAGCTAAGTTTAGGCAGACTCTGGCTCCAACACTATGAAGCAAACCACAGCCACTGCAGCACGAGTTCAATCCCTGCCGCCGGCCAGGGAGGGGACCCATGTGGCGCAGCAGACCTCTCCTGCTGCTCCACTCAGCAGTAGATTTCCATCCATCTGTCTGTTCCGCTCCCTGCTCTGTCTCTGGTGGATCCTTTCACCGTCCCACACCTCTGGCCTGTACCCCAGTGTTTGTGTGCATAAATCAATAAATCTTTTTTAAAAGAAATCAGCAGAGACAAAGTACAGTAGAGTAGCGACTCAGACAAGGGATGGGAACAATGAATGAGTGCAGAAGGGTACAGGACCTCTTTGGGGTGATGATAACGATCAGGATTTATATGGCAGTGGTGGTTACATAACTGCGTGAATTTACTAAAAACCATCGACTTAAGTGCTTCAATAGGGTAAATTTTAAAAAAACCTGTAAGGATAACTTTTTGCCCCCAGGAAAGATGCTCTGGATATGTCACTTCCCACCCCACCCCAGATTGAGCAGTGCTAACTGGAGTCAGACATTCCCACTTCCTGGGCCACTGCTTCGTAGTCGTCGCAAGTCCCCGTGCTGTTCCTGTGTCAAGACCCAGCTTCCCCAGCACTTGTCCAATGTGCGTCGGCAGTAGATGGATACGTGAACTGTTACTCTGCAGTTGAGGATCCGAGCTACTAACTGACCCGCTGCATTTGTTCTTTGTGTGCACTTGTGTTCTAACAGTGCTAATACCAAGCAGCTGAATCGGTGAAAAGTGCCCGGCAGTAATTTTCACCTTGCTGTTGCTTTGCTATTAAAAAAAAATATTGTGAACACACACCCGGGGAGGCGCACTGGGTTTATGAACTCTAGAGAGTGTGTCTGTCTGTGGACCGTTAATAGTTTGGCTTTGCAGGGCTCACACTGGGTCTCCGTGCCTGCACTTCTGAGACGTTTCACACTAATACGAGCTGGGGGTGCTGAGTAGGACACTTTTAAAAGGAAGAACAGCACTTTGCAGAGAGGGGTTTAAATAACTGCGTGCTTATATAACTCCTTGCCAATTTTAGGGAAAAGGGAAAAACGCTGCTAGTTCTTGGCCGCCCAGAGAGGTGGAGGACTCGAGGGAGCGTTCTGGTGCTGGCGTAGATCATTGTTCCGACAGCGGACAACGCGTCGGAGCTGGGGTCGCCTCGGGAATAAACGCCGTGTAAGGGGTGCCACAGAGGCAGAGCGGCCGCGTCGGCGGCTTGTTTTGTTTGGGTGTGAGAACAACTTAAAAGAGTTTCTTTTCGCCCTGGCTGGGTCAGGAACGTCTGCCTCAGGTAGTGTCCCAGCTACTCATTAGCCACCGGCCAGACCCCATAGGAGCCCCTCGCGAGCACCCGGGCTCTGCCTGTGTTTCGATTTGCGTCACAGAGCTAGTATTTGGGCTTCTAGCAGGCAGGAACTTTGAAAAGAAATCTGTCTTTTAAAAAAGGAATGTGAAAAAATCAAATTATCTTCCTTAGCGTAAGAGTTGTTGGGTAGCTTGAAGAAACCCCCGCTCATGGGCAGAAAGGAAAGGTTTCAAAGGAACCTCATCTCCATATGGCTTTCCTTGATAATCCTTTATCCACCATCTTCAGCTCTCATTCCTTTGCTTTCTTGCCTGTGGCTACATTTCTATCTCTGCATCAATTAGCGCAGTGATTTATACTACAAGCAAGCAGTTTAGAGGTAATGGTACACAATTAACATCTCATTCCACCATAAAGGGTATGCTAAATACCCCAGTCATTGCTTTCTCTGCCTGGAATTGAAATAAGTGTTTGTCCTAATTCATATGCTATCTGATGTGAAGTGGGATGCTTTGTACCACACTACACCATTAATCTAATTATAGATAGCTGCGAATGAAGTGCTGTCTGAGCTGGGAGATGGAAGAAAATAGCCTTTTGTCATTTAGCGTGACTCTGAAGCTAGCTCACACTTTGCAGGGCAGTGCTACAGAGTGGGGCTCTCGATAACATTGCTGCCTGTTGCATCTCTTCTAATGACACCGGCGTTGTAAACACACTGGCGCTGGGATAAATAGAGCTGTAGACAGGCTGTCATGCGGGTTGTCAGAGAAAGTCCTCCGAGTGCTGTTGGATTAAATGATGCGTCCTGATTGACAGCTACCCTGAGACCGCTGGCGATGGAGTTGTCACCGCGGCGTGGGCGCGCGTGCTCCCCGGCTGCTCAGCTGCAGCTGGGCCCACGCTCTGCTGTCCGGCGGCCCCTCCTCGGCCCGGGTGGCACTGCCCAGGGCAGGACGGCCACAGGCTGGGGCTCCCTGGGCTGACTTTGGTTGGTTTCATGGAGCCGAGGCCGAAGTGGATTGGAATGCATTTTGTGTGGCTCTGAACCCCCGCGAGGTTTGTCCAGGGGGTGACCGCCTACCCCACAATGAATTTCGGGAAGGGAAACAAGGTTGCAGTTGAGTCTAGTTGCGCCTAGGTGCTGTGACCGCTATTGAGGGGGGTGTTTTGACACACCTGTGTTTTTACAGATGCCTCTTTTTCGCGGCCGGTCATTTCTGTTGCTTTGGAGCATGCACATTTTTTCTCTGGTGCAGAGTTAGGAGAGGAGGCTCTCGGGGCGCTCCGAAGAACCCCCTGGAAATGAGGCTGCCAGATGCTGGGCGCCATCGGTGCCGTGTGGAGGGAGGGATCTGCCTCCTGACCTGGGGCCCGCCAACGGTCAAGGGCTAGTGCTCTGGGGGCTAAGACAGCGGATGGGAATGGCCCCCAGGGAAGGCTCACCCTCCACCCGTGACTTGGCTGACCTGAGAGAGCGGCGCTGACCACTGATCTGCCGCATCCAGCTATCGGGGAAGGAGGAGCTGGAAGCCAGAGCCAGGCGCCCGAGGCAGGACATACTCAAGCCTCGTCAGTCCCCATGGAAAGGACGCAGGACCGGTAATGCTGAAGGGAAGGCCTCAGGGGGCCGGCAAGCTGGACACCATCTCGACGTGCGCCAGGGAGCTGTGGTGCGGCAGCTGCAGAGGCCCGAGATTGAAACTCCGTGGCGCAGCGACCAGCCAAGCAACGACCATAGTGGAGTCAGCCCCAGGGCGCGGGCTGGGTCCCATGAGCCTGCCAGGTGGGCGCGGCTGCCGAGTCCTTCCAGTGCATCAGCCCCCCCTCCCACGGTTGCCCCCCGTGGCCCCAGGCCTCTCCCCCTTTCATCAGGTCCCACGTGGAGCTGTGTGCCAGTGTCAAAGACAACCCCCTTAGGTCCTTTTATTTGTCCATCTCGCCATTTTCTTTCTGGCCCTTTCATCTCTGGGAGGACTCCGTTTCCTTTGTTTTGAACTTGTGGAGAGAAATTTTCTTGTTAGCTCTGGTCTGGCATCACAGCCAGTGTCAGCGTCAGCTCGTTCAGGGTCGCGGGGTCGTTCCTACCGCGGTCCAGTGACACCTCCCGTATGGTCACGGTGGCCTCACAAGCCCAGCCCTGCCCGAGGAGCACCTGTTCTCGGCTTTGACTTACCCCAGGAGGGGTGTCGAGGCCCCACTAATTTGTCTGTGGTTTGGGGGAGCACCCCCTGCAAGCCACAGAATGAAGTCCATCTACCCAAGCTCCTCAACCCAGCCCCCCCAGCACCAGGAGCAGAAGCCCTGGCCGGGAGAGCGTTCTGGCCTCGAGAACAGGCCTCCTGCGTCCTGGCAACTGGCCTTTGGCACCCTGACTTCCGCCCCAAGCATCACCCTGCAGCTTAGCTGCTTGGGGAGAGATGCAATGGCATAAAATCAGAACTTGCTGGAAGTTTGCAGAATCCGCTGGGAATATGTAATTAAATGCCTCGCACAGAGCCCATCCCCATCACAGGTGCTTTCCTGGACTCTCACCCAGTCGGCGTCTGCCGTGCCCCTAGCCCTTGGGAGACCCCAGCCGACAGGGCCATGGGCGTGAGCGTGCAGAGCCCAAGCATGCGGCTCCCGTGACTTCTCTGGAGCAGCCCAGCTGTTCCAGTTCTCTCCGGGCAGCTCCTCCTGAGGTCGCTGCGCCCGGCTCAGCCTCGCCTGGCAAGCACCCTGGCCCCGCACAGGCCAGCCCAGCGCTTGTTTTAAGAAGGCGTGTTTGTGTGGGCGCGGAAGGGTCAGGAGGACATCAAAGGTAATCTTAAAAAGAGAGCCTTCTCTCTGCCTCCTCTTTATATTCAGAAAGGTCATTTTTAAGCCAAGGAGGCCTCTCTGGAGGCATACCGTTGTTATTTTTTACTTGTGATTACAATAAGTCGCTTATCCCCCAAACAAGATTTAAGAACAATAAACAAATACAAAAGGAAAAGGAACATCTCATCAGTAACAAAGACTGCATCTGAAGGCATCGGGTTTTGTGCCTCTTTTACATCTCTTTCCAAGCAAAGCAGGAGTCCTACAGAGAAAGGAATCCAAAAGATAGGAAAATTACAAAAATAATAAAAGGACCCAGTTTGGGGCAGGCCCCTGTAATTTCTGAGGGAGAAATGGAGCTTGTTGCAACCCTCGTCCTTTACTTCTAGTAAGACTTGTTTGTGAGAATAAAAAATTGGTTTTTAAGGGTATAGCCACTGTAGTGAGATGTGATAAATTCTGTTATCCTGCTTGTATAAAGATACTTTCCCTGAACTTCGATTCACATTTGGGAGTCAAATTGTGCAAAACAAAGCAGATCGGGAAGAAGCGAGCCGTCCTCCGCCCTGAACACGGGCAGGCGGAGACCGCCGGGGAGGTCAGCGAAGGCTCTCTCCGCAGACATCTGCTTCTCGTGCTGATGGGGCTCCTTCTCCAAGGCAGGCAGACTCCGACACTAAGGCTGTGCAGTTGGGACAGCTATGGTGGCCGCTCCCCGACAGGCCGCGGAAGGGCTGGAAGGCAGACGTCTCCAGGAGGGAGAGGGCCCGCCCTGCCCCGTGCGTTGCCAGGCTGCTGGGGGCGCGCGCTCCAGCTTTCCCGGCCACTTCTGGCTCAGGTGGATTTTGATAGGGGCAAAAAGCTTTTATTTGCACTGTCATTTCACTTGAGGATGGTCTCTTTCACAAACTGGCAGACCCTTGTATGTCTTGATACAAAACACACACTCGGGAGTGAAGAGGATGCAAGAATGTTGCTCTTCAACCTGTCATGGGGTCCATCTGCTGGGAGCCCGAGAGGACGCTTCGCTGTCCCTGCCCTGGCTGTGGGCCTGGGAAGAGCGCACTGTAGCCCCCTGGACAGGAGGCCCCTGGACAGAAGGTCCCTCTGGACAGCAGGTCCCTGGACAGAAGGTCCCTCTGGACAGAATGTCCCTCTGGACAGGAGGCCCCTTTGGACAGGAGGCCCCCCTGGACAGGAGGCCCCCCTGGATAGGAGGCCCCCCTGGACAGAAGGTCCCTCTGGACAGAAGGCCCCTGGACAGAAGGCCCCTCTGGACAGGAGGCCCTGGACAGAAGGCCCCTGGACAGAAGGTCCCTCTGGACAGGAGGCCCTGGACAGAAGGCCCCTGGACAGAAGGTCCCTCTGGACAGAAGGTCCCTCTGGACAGGAGGCCCTGGACAGAAGGCCCCTCTGGACAGGAGGCTCTGGACAGAAGGCCCCCCATACAGAAGTTCCCCTGCTCCGCAGCACAGGCGCCTCCTGCCACGATTCTCTCAGGCGGTTTCGCATTCCAGCAGCTCGCTTGGGAGCAAACGAGGCTGCTGAGTGTCACCCGGGAGAGCTGCGTCCCCTGGAGCTCCAGGTGGTTCCTGCGTCACCAGGGACACGTCCTCCAACCACCTCATCTTGTTTCTGTTCGGACAGACCGAACGCCGGCTGGGGTCCGGCTCCCAGAGAGGGGGGCTCTGGGCCGTGTCCTCTGCTCCCCAGCAGCAGTGGCCACCTGCCCCTGCAGGCCCGGTTGCGTGGAGCCACCCGCAGAGGTGCGTCAGGCACTGGGCCTTCTGGCTGGGCTCGAGTTGGGGCGCCGCTGCTTCTCGGCCAGCAGGACGCCCGGCCTGTGTCTGCCTGCCCTGGCCATGTCCTCGCGGTGGAGAGAAGCCACGTGCGCCTGGCGGGTCGGCGTTCCCAGCCGTGAATATGGCGTTTTCTGTCGCGGGGAAAACCCTGAATTCCAGACCCGAGGTTGCCCCAAACACTGAAACCCTTTGTCTTAACTCCGAGACCGGCCGGCCGCCCCCTCTGCGCTGGGGCGCCTGCGGCGGCGGCCTGCTGCCACCTACTGGCGCCGGCCGGCGTCGCCACGTCTTTGGCCGACCTGGCTCCTGGAATCGCGGTCACCAGGCCAGTGTGTCCGCTGGGAGGTCTGCTGATAAGGCTGGAGGTGTTTCTTCTCACAGGGTGGTTACTCCTGTCACTCACCAATGGCTGGAGTGGTTTTTCCTTCCAGAGGGCTTTTGAATAGTTTGGCTTACCCCACGCGCCAGGGACGAACGCGTTTTGTTCTCGCGACAGAACGAGAAGCCAGTGGGTTTCAGAGCCGTCGTCATTTCCACCCGCAGGCTAAACCTGACTGTGGCTGAGGGCTCCTCGGGGGTTCAGCCTCTAACCGACTTGCGTTTTGTCTTTTTCTCCTGAAGTACAAGGTGCACGTCTTCACCAAAGTGGCTGCAGAGCTGAGCAAGTTTATGCCGGAAAAAGTGGCCGAGGACACGAGCAGCGTCCTGCGCTCGCCGATGCCCGGCGTGGTGGTGGCCGTGGCCGTGAAGCCCGGGGACACGGTAAGGACGCGGGGCGGGCGGGCGCGGGCGGTGTTTGTGCGTCGGTGCCCGCAGGGTGGCCCCTCGGGCGGCACCCAGCTCACGGCGGGCCGTGCGCCTTTGTCCTCCGGCCGCCTCGCGCTTCGCGGTGGCTCCCCCTGCCTCCTGCCGCCGCCTGGCTCCGGGCTGCAGTTGCCCATGTCTCCGGGACCAGGCGTTTTGCATTTGAGGAAGTGTTTGAGAACTTTTACTTCCTTTTTATCTTTCTGTGCGTTGTGCTTCCTTGGAAAACTGAGCCCGTGAAGTAGCCCACTGGCGGGGAGCGGTTTTGTGACTCTAGAACACATGGAAGGCGCGCTCAGAAAGCCCCCCCCCATCTGCAAAGAGGCGCACCCCTGAGACTTGGCAGAGGAGGCCTCGGGAGGCAGCGTGATGGTTTCGTCTTTGTCCTGAGACGTTAAGGCACAAACCAACGCTGCGTTTGTGTTTCCTCAGGTGTTCAGTTCCAAGGTGACGGGCCAAGGGCAAGTTGGCAGGACGCAGGCATGTTCTGAGGTCGGGGACGGAGTCTGTGTTGAGCAGCAGTAGAAGTAAAAGAAATCGAGTTAAGTTGCAAACAGGAGGCCCCAGGGGCACTGAAGTACTTGCGTTTTTATTTATGTGCCGGAAAATAACGGTCAAGCGTGACAGGTCTTAATAGATGCTACAGCGACTCCACCTAATATTTCACTGAAGTCACAGGAGTTTATGTATTTTCCAGTAAAGATCATATTAAAACTGCCTCTGTATTTCCTTCGACACATAAATCAACAGGGAGTAAAGCTGGTGTCGCTGGCATCGGCTCCTAGAAACGTATTTGCTTTTATAAATATTAAGAAAAAGTAATCAGCTTTAGTTGCCTAAATGATTAGCCACGAGATTGATGTGTGAAGTTGGAATACTGACTTAGGCACCGCGCAGCCTGATGGTCTGGAAACGGAAATGCCAGCTTTTCTGGAACAGCATAACAGAGGCTAAGTAGCAGTGATTCGTCACATGGACATTCCTGCAAGAAAGCATTCCTAGGAGAGTCCGCCTGGACTGGGAGAGGTGAGGCTGCAAGACTGCGCGTGAGCTGACTGGCGGGGTGGGGGCTGCCCACCTGCCTTATTTCCTGGGTTAGTCAGGAGGTAGCGCCGTGGCCTGGGCACTGGAGGGCCACACTCGCGACTGCCTTCCCAGCGCCATCAGCGGGATTGTCTAGAGGCTGGAGGCCTCTGTGGGTCCGTCAGCAGTGTGGGGAGGTAACTTCGTGTTGTGTTTTCACTGTCCTTCCGGAGCCTATTCTGGAAGCCACGTGGCTGTCTTCTGCCATCCCGAGCTTGTCCGTGCCAGCTGTGCGGCTTTCATGATCAAAATCACATTTGGGCTTTTAAAACAGAAGTGTTTAACAGAAATCCTTACTTTTCTAACACCTGAGTCCAAACCTGGGCGGAGGGAGGAAGCAGGCAGCCCCTGCTGGGAGCAGGGAGGCGGGCCAGAAGGGGCCAGCCCTCGTGCTTCCCTATCCTGGCTCATCACTTTATGTGAGAAGCAGGCACTGAGTAGCAGGGAACAGTGTCACTAGCCCTGGCTCTCTGGAGCGGCTCAGATACTGGAAACCACCACCACCACCAAGAATGGCTTGATCTGAGAACCGACTGGGACTCAGTGTTAAGTATTCTTTAAAAGCCAGAGTCTGGGCCGGGGGCCTCCTAGCCAGCTGGCTCCCAGGCTCCACCATTCACCTCCCCTGTCGATGCCCCTGCAGGCCCGTGCCCCCGCCGGTCAGGTGGTGCCTGCTTTCTTAGCTCCTGATGCCACTTCCCGCCTTGCAGGCGTCTTTCTGGTTCCGAGACACTGCGTTTTGGTAAACAGCGTTTTCTCTGGAGTGAGGTCGGGAGAAGGCTCCTCGCGGGCTCTCCTCATGGCCTCTGTGGTTAAACCTGCCTCATGTAATTAAAACTCAAGGACCTTCCCTTGGACCAGAGGCAAGGCTCTCTCCCGAGGCCACTCGGGGAAAACAGTGCTTGCAACTTGTCAGTTTCGCGCTTTTGAGTTATTTTAACACCACAGGGCAAGCGGCCTCTTAGCCAGGTTCCTTGTTGTGGGCAGGAAGACTGTTCCCAGGAAAGAGGGAGCTCAGACCAACTCAGGGCCTGTAAGTATTCGACTTTTCTTTGAATTTTCTCATCACTTACGCCCCAGTGATCTCTGGTTTGTGTCTTTAGCGTAAATATAGCCGGACATATCTTGGGACTGCGGGCCTGACAGACATGCCCACAGCGTTGGGCTGGGGGTCTGGGCGGCTGCACCCCGGTGTGTCTGGGGCTCACTCGGGGCCCCCCGCCCTAACACAGAAGCTGGATGCGACTCCAAGTCGACGTCTTGGTTCACGCAGCCAAGGCTCCGACACCGCTCAGATGTCAGTCACGCGCTATTTAACATTAACGGTGGCAGCCAGGTTACTTTTTGATGATTATATAATAGCCTTTGGCACCTGTGGGGGAGGGTGCTGATGGGTAAACAGTAAAGTGCGTACAAGCAACAAACCTGTAAGAAACAGAGCAGGAGAGGGTTCCAAAGTCAGGCGTCACACGTAATTCAGAGCACAGTCGAGTGACGCTCTGTGCTTTTTTTTATTCTCCCTGTAAATATTTTTTCCAATGACTGGTTTTCATTTCCTTTTGAAAAATACCTATTTATCTGTACATTTCACACTATCATAACACCATTATCATCAAAGTTAGCATTTTTATAACTCATTTGAATATCTTCAGCTTGTGTCTGAAACAAGAATATTCTTGAACAAAAGCAGGAGAGGGCTGAGACAGCCCTGCGCTGGGCTTGTAGCTGCTGAGTGGGCCGGCGGGTTTCGTCTGTCTTTGAAGCAGGAAATAAAGTCGTTAGGAGTGCGTTTGTTTCAGTAGCCCTTTGATAGCAGAAACGGGAGAATAAAAACGGGGCGCCCGGGGCTGTTCTAGTCTTGCACTTGACTGGGGCCCCCTCATTGCTCCCCGCCTCCGAGCCGCCAGAAGCTTCATCCTTCGTACTTTCGGCGGCGCGAGCTCTGGCAGGAGAACCTCGGTCCGTTTCCCTGTTACCTTGTGACTTACAGTTCGTGGCCCCAGGGAGCGACTCCAGCCCCGGGAAGCACCTGTGGCTGCTTTTCCTTGTGAGCGGTTCGCAGCACACGGTGGGCCCGAAGTGGGGTGCCGCCACGTGCACCGGTGAAGACATGAGATGATTTGTACCCCGAATCGTCAATGGGGTACTACCCACATCGCACCCTGATTTCCCTTCCTCCTTGACTGCTCCTTTGGGGCCCAGAGGGGTCCGAGTGGGGGGCCGCTGACTGGGACCAGCGCACAGCTGGGGCACAGCTCCCGCCGCCCGGGCCTCGCAGCCCAGCTGGTCTTGGGGGGTCACACACAAGCTCCCCGAGAGGAATCTTCGACTTTCCTTTCTCGAGGAGGCGGGGCGTGAGGCCCTGCTCTCGGGTCCTGCAGAGGGCGGGGTGGCCGGGCGCTGGCCATGGGCCTCGCCGCCGCGGACCGTCCCTTCCCCGCAGGGGCCCTGGTCCGGCTGCTTGACGGCGTTTCCAGCTTCTGGAACCGTCCATGTGTAGTCACAAAATAACGGGAATAATTAAATGTACGAATTTGATACCAGTGTGTGTCCGAGCAGTTTGACGAGCGGCCAGACCCTCGCCCAGCACCAGCGCACCCCGAGGCCGGGCCCGCGCTCATGCTCGGGGGTGCAGACTTTACACCGTGGCAGTGCAGGCACACGGGCGCCCTGCGACTGTCGCACACGTGCCCTCTGCCGGTCCTAGGGTTCACTCCAGCTCTGGCCCAGTCAGGCCCCCCCCGCAGGGCGACCTTGTCCCACAGCCGCCGGCCGGCCGGTCTCTGCCTGCCGTCCCCAAGGTGATGGCTCTTCTGGACTCAGCCATCTCCTCTTCCCCAGACAACATTTATTCCCAAACTCTAGCATGTGCACACGTGCGCGCGTGTGTATTTTTTAAAGATTTATTTATGCATACAAGAACTGGGGTACAGGCCAGAAGTTGGGGGTGAAGACTCACCAGAGACAGTGGGGAGCAGAGCAGGCAGACAGATTGAAACGCACTGCTGAGGGGAGCAGTGGGTGAGGCAGGAGCGGTCTGCTGCGCCACGTGGGCCCCCTCCCCATGGCTGGGGAAGCGTCATAGTGCGGTGCTTAACCCTTGTGCCACCAGGGAGGTCCCCATTAGCAATAATCTGGAAATTTTTACAGTCGAAGCTAATAATTCTCAGTGTAAGATAAAATATGTTTATAGGTTAGTCAAATCAAATACTGTCGTGGAGCTTTCCTGCAAGTTTGGCATCTGACTTTATTTTCCAGGGACTGATCTACTTGGGGTGAGAAGGCAGGTCATTGTTGTTCCAATCATCTTTTTAAGATTTATTTATGCACACAAGAGCTGGGGTACATGCCACAGGTGTGGGCGGTGAGAGGATCCACCAGAGACAGAGTGGGGAGCAGAACAGGCAGATGGACTGAAATACACTGCTGAAGGGAGCAGCAGGTGAGGCAGGAGAGGTCTGCTGTGCCACGTGGGTCCCCTCCCCGGCCAGCGGCAGGGATCGAACTCGTGCTGCAGTGGCTGCGGTTTGCTTCATAGTGCGTTGCTTAACCCACTGCGCCACAGGGAGGCCCCTGTTCCAATCATCTTTGACAGTGACGCTTCTCGACCTACCAAAATCCAAAGTTTGCTTCAGTAGCATCACCGCAGCAAGCCCACGGGAGTGGCACACGCGCGGGGGCGAGCCCAGACTGACTGCGAAAGACGCAGTAAAGAATCAGCTGTAGCTCGTTCTCTCTGGAGAACCAGAGGCTCCTGCTTTAGTTTGGAGTTAAGTCAGAGGGCAGTAGGGAGTCAGATTTTTCTTCATTTTAAGATAAGCTGGGCTCGTTTTACACTGGCCACAGTCTGTATTCCTCCCCCACACCCCTCACCTCCGCACTCCCTGCTTGGGGGCCCTGCCCTACACTGGGAGGCGGCCCCTGGCGTGGCAGGGCTCCCCTCGCAGGTGTCCTCTTCGTGCGAGTCCGCTGGTGCAGGACCCAGGGCAGGCGCCTCGGATGCGTCTCTGTTGCCCCCTCCCGCTCCGTGGGTGGCTGGCGACCCCTGCCATGTTCTCCGGGGTCTCTCCTTCCTTCCTGAGGGGAGAGCCCGGACGTGGGGCACGCTGCTGCTGCAGGAAATATCAGGGGCTGCTTGCCTGGTATCTCAGGGGCTCAGAAAGAGGAAGCTGTTCTAATCAGATCCTAGCAGTGCCTTTTAACCACGGCTGCGACGCCTTTCTCTTGTGGCTGGCGACCGCGCCTGTCTTTACATCTCAGGGCCTTAAAATGCGCTGCATGCAGGCACCTGTGTGCTAAGCAGCCCAGCCCTTACAAATGTAATGGAAGGATTTTCACTTCTGCGGCTTCGTCAGCGGGGTTGATATCGATCTGTGCTTTCGGGGGGCCCAGCTTGGCAGAAGGGGACACCGTGGCGCCCGGTAAGCCCTCGGAGCCGTCTGTCTCATTTGGCAGAAAGACGGAATGTAGGCAACAAAAGAAGAGTCCTTTTCCATGAAAATTCTTCCTCCCGGCCACCCTTCTTCCCCAAAAAGGGGGCTTACTGTTTCAGCTGCACACAGTGATCTGGTGCTCACTCTTGCATTGAAACAGTTGCTGTCTGAACAGGCAGGAAACAGTTTTCTTTTAATTGCTAAAATCATTCCCAAGTACTTCACGCCCTGCTCCTCTACAGCAGATGCTGTGCATTAATTGGCCTGCGTAGAAGTGACCCAGGGTTCCTTGCAGCAGGCCCAATTTTAGGCAGAGGGTTTAAATAGCTTATTTATTATTTTGTATGATCTGGCGTGCATTATGGCCTCCTGCACGTGTCGTGTTTCATGGTCTGCAGTTTCTAATGTCATGTGGGTTTCAAAACCTGTGTTTCTCTGGTAATGTCCTAGCAGCAGGTAAGCTCAAAATACCATCCATCAGGAGCTAATTTTTTATCCACATACTCCAATGACTGATGGACCTGTCTTTTGTATGAATGTTGAGCGCAGTAGAAGCCATATGCCGCTGGCACCGTTTCCCGGGCATCCTTTACAGTTGCCGGGAGGAGGCTGGCGGGGAGGGAGCCCGCGCGCGGTCCGCCTCCCTGTGGAAGGACGGCGCCTCCAGGGCGGCCCTGCGTTTGGACCGGACCATGAAGAGGCCGAAGAGGCCAGGACATCCTCGAGAAGCCCGGACGCGCCCTTGGCCTGTTCTGGATCAGACGCCTGCGAGCGCGCTCCCGACAGGGGCCTTGTTTTGCTCCCCGTCTGTTCCAAACAGACCTGAGCCCATTAGAAGGGCCTCCCTCGTGTGGGAGACCACAGCTGTTACTGTAAATCTCATCCCGTCACTGTATCACCCCCATTTTGTGGCTCTGAAGGATGAAATTGAGAGACGGGCTACTGTGCAGTCAGCCTTCACATCTCCAATTTTAGGCCTTTGCCATCATTTTCATGCTTTTATTCCAAATCAAATAACATTAGCGAGCTACACCGCCTTCTGATGAGAGTCTGGGATCGAGCACAGCTTTCCAGCCTGGACTTTGGGGGCTTCCTTTTATGTACCGAGGGCTCTACCCCCTCCCCCTCCCCCTTTCTCCCTGCACTTTCCTTTGAGCCTTCTTGGTGCGTTTGCAGTTGGAAGGATACAAGTTGGAGCGTGCCCCAGTCTGCGCCCGTCCTCGGGCCGGACCATGTGTGGGGGGTTGCTGTGTCTTTTCATCTTTGGGGAGGAGGGCCGAGAACTTGGTAGAAGGATATTGGGGGCTTTAATCAGAAATAAGAAGTGGCTTAAATCATTAGCACAACAAAGCACACTATAAGCTTGAAGATAAAAGTCCCTGGGGACAGAGTCCTCTGAAAATAAATGGAACTTGATAGATTTCCATATCATTTATAACTTCCCTTAATTACACTTGGAAGACTTGCCAGTAAAACTGGAAAATTGGCAGCCTGCATCCATTAGAGTCATTTTGCCGACCATGGCAAGCAGCTGGCTTTACTGGATTTTATTTCCCATCACTCACAATTAATCATCAGCTGGAGATGTCTGAAACTCCAGCACAGAGCCGTGCCGGGTGACATTCAGGCTTTTAACAGGCTCAGATCTGCCGAGTAAATGGGCCGAGTCTTCGCTCCAGCTTCCTGGTTTGGGGGCCGGGCAGGCTCCCGCTTAATGAGTGCGCTCTGATAATCGGATGCGAATGTGAACCCTGACCCCGTGTCAAAGGAGAGGACGCAATAAGCCGGATGAAAGATACGGGATTCAGGCCCCCCAACTTACACCAATTAGACTGGAGCCGAGAGATGCGCTGGGCCCCTGGGTTGATGGGAAAGACGCGCAAGGCCCCATGGCCACTCCATAGCGCTTGAGGGGGCCGAGTCTGGGGGGGGTGCTGGTTTCTGAGTGCTGGAGAGGCGTGTGTACGCGGCCGGCTGCGGGGGGCTGGGCCGGCTCCCCGAAACCCGCGAGGAGGCGGCTCCCAAATTCCCGAGTCGGGACGGGGATGCCCGGTGTTGAGGCGAGAGCTGCGAAGGGGCATCTGGGAAGGGGGCACCCCAGTTTCAGCCCCATTGCAGGCGCCGTCGTGCGCACTGTGTTGGCTTCTCTGACCTGGATTTTGAATTGCGATGCGCCCCTGCGTGGCACGCCAGCCGGCTCCCAAGAGGTCTCGCTCAGGACGAGCCGGTGGAGACATGACGGAGCAGACTGCTCGGACCGCGGGCAGGAGGAGAGGACTGCTCGGACTTCATCACGGGCAGTAGCGCGCAGTGGCCGGAGGTGCAGGGGAGCGTGGGGCAGGCACCGCCGCGGCGGGAGGCCGGCCCTGGGCCCTTGACCCTGGCCAGAGAGGCGCGGGCAGAGGGCGTGTCTCGGTGCGCTCTCGCGTCTGCTCTGCGGGCAGCTCTGGCTCCGTCACAGGCGGTGTTTTCCTGACCAGTGATGGGCAGGTTGGAGGGGGCATGCGGCCACCACTTTTGGCCACCTGCATGCCCCCTCCTTGCCGGAGGTCCATGGCATGCGCGCTCGGCGCCGCGCAGCTCTCAGGAGAGACGGGCTGTGGGCAGGGCCAATCTGGGCTCCTCTAGCAGGGCCACCCCAACGCCCGGTGCTTTGCCCCCCCACCCCCCCATGCAGACGGACTGGCAGGGCCCGAGGACCTAGCTAGGGGCCCCCAGCCGGGGCTGCACAGGGAGTTGGGGGGCAAGCTGGGGCTGCAGGCCTGCGGGACCAGCCTGGCGGGGCCTGTGAGGGCAAGCTCGCCCTGTGAAGCCCACAGTGCCGGTGCCAGCAGGAGGCGCGGCCGGGACCACAGGTCCTGAGCTGAGTTCCCACGCTGTGTTGCATTTGAGAGCCACGACCCAGAACTGGCCCTGCAATGTGCCCTTGGGGCTCGTGCACTGTTTGCGCCCTGGGGTCCAGGGCCCCTGGGTTTGACGAGTGGAGTGCTCGGGCCTGCCCCTCCCCTCTTGCCTTGCTCCTGTTGCAGGGGAAGCTCTGGGGGAGGAGGGGCCGCCCAGCCCCTCGCCTGGCCCCTCGGCCCTGGAATGCAGCTGCCAGGTGAAAAGGAATCACGAGGGCAGCGAGCACGAAGCTGCAGCAGTGTCTCCTCCGTGCCAGCACTGAAGTCTGGCATCTTCCTCTTCCTATATTTCTGTGCCAGGAAAAGCAGCCCGCCACCTGAGCCGCGGGGGGCACGCAGAGCCGGGGCCCCATTGCCAGCGCGGCAGCTTGCGCCACCCGGGGGGCCGGCCAGGGCCCGGAGATTATCTGGGCACTTTGGGAGAGAACACTGCGCAGGCCCTTCTGCAGCCTGGAGAGCACAGCTCTGCCGGGGTGGGTAACGGGGAGCCTCACGCCGGGCACCCCAAGTCTGGCTGCCCCAGAGAAGTCCAGGAGTCCTTTTTCACAGGACAGAATGGCATTCCAGCCGCTCCCTGCTGCTCACCCAGGGCCCGGCCTGGGTGCCCTCTACGAGCAGCCGG
Source organism: Galemys pyrenaicus (assembly GCA_019455555.1). Classification (NCBI taxonomy): domain Eukaryota; kingdom Metazoa; phylum Chordata; class Mammalia; order Eulipotyphla; family Talpidae; genus Galemys; species Galemys pyrenaicus. The sequence continues at coordinate 3,834,583 of JAGFMF010011662.1, forward strand.
CGCTCTGGGGGCTGCTGAGGGCCAAGACCACCGGGTCGCAGTGCCTCCTGCGCGCCACCTGGCTTCTCGGGGTTTGCGACAGTGACCCCATGTCTGCGGCGCTTGGCCATTCCCAGCCCCCAGGGCTGCAGTCCATTTTGGGCGCGGCCTCGCTGAGATCAGAGCCACACTCAGTCCAGTTTGCCCCTTGCGCGCGTGCGCCCGATGCTGCGAGCTGCGCGGCCGTCACCTCAGCACCTCATCACCCCACAAAGAAACCCTGTACCATCAGCGGTGGCTCCCCTCCCCCAGCCCCTGGAAACCACACTGCTTTCACGGCCATCTGCTAGTTCTAGAACATTCCTCTCAATGGAAGACGTCCCATTGTTGGCACACCTGTTTGTGCAAAGGCAGATTCGGAGATCCTGGGGAGCTAACCACTGGCACCCGCTCCTCCAGGCCAGGGATTTTTCTCTTAATAGTGACAGTGATTTCACCTCTGTAACTTGGGGGGCGGGGAGCATTAATGCCCCTCACAGAAGCACACGCTTCACTTAGCAGCACTCCAGGGTCAAGGACCTGTCACCCTCTCCCTCCCCCTCCAGTAACCGGATATTTTTCAATCTCAAATTATTTGGCTCTGCCTCTGTGGTATGTGCTCCTGACATTCCACAGATATATGAAACCATAGGGCATCTTTTTTTCCCCCCTCCCAAAGATTTATTTATGCATATAAGAACTGGGGCATAGGCCAGAGGTGTGGGGGGTGAGAGGAGTCATCAGAGACAGAGTGGGGAGCAGAACAGGTGATGCACTGAAACCCACTGCTGAGGGGAGCAGCGGGGAAACAGGAGAGCTCTGCTGCGCCCTGTGGGTCCCTCCCTGGCCGGGGATCGAACTCGCGCTGCTGTGCCCCGGATGCTTCACAGTGCGGCGCTCAACCCGCTGCGCCACCGGGGAGGCCCCTGCCAATTTCTTCACCCAGCGTCTTCACCCACCTAGCCTGCTTCTGTGGTTCGGCAGCGGCGGCAGCTGCCCCGTCAACGCCGGGCGTGTGGAGCTGCTCACGTGGGTGCTGGCGTTCCTCGGGTTGCATGGGGCTCCGCGCTTCGTCCATGCTGCTCTCCGTGGAGGCTGCGCTGAATTCTGTCACCGCGGCCGAGGAAGAGGCTCTCTGTGCGCTTCCTCGCCGCGGACCGGCTGCCGTGCTCGACGCCCCTGCGTCCTTCTCGCGGGGGTGAGGGGCATTGCTGTGCTTCTGGCCTCCGTTCCCGTAGGTGAGGCTGAGCATTTATTTTAAACTTTATATATACATATTTTTTAAAATTTTATTTTTTGACATCGACTGTGGTCCCCATAGACTTCCTACCACGGTTTCACCTGTGCAGTCACCTCAGTCCCTTGTGCTCTTTCACCCTCGTGCCGCCCCCCCCCCCCCCCCCCCCCCCCCCCCCCCCCCNTGCTCTTACACCCTCGTGCCGCCCCCCCCCCCCCCCCCGCCCCAAGGCTGAGCATCTTTTCATGTGTCTGTAGGTCAGCTGAACGCCTTCTTTGGAGATTTATTTATTATGCATATAAGAAGTGGGGTCGTGTATGCTAAGAGGTGTGGGGGGCACGGGGTGAGAGGACCCACCAGAGACAGAGCCAGGAGCAGAACGGGCAGCTTGACAGAAATCCAGTACTGAGGGGAGCAGTGGGGAGGCAAGAGAGGTCTGCTGCACCCTGTGGGTCCCTCTCTGGCTGGGGATTGAACTCCGTGCTGCAGTGGCTGTGGATGCTTCATAGTGCTGAGACTTAACCCCTGCACCACCAAGGAGGCCCTTTTGCCCACTTTTTGATGGGGTTTATTTTGTTGCAAAGTGGTGATGGTACGACATATAATTTGGAAATGGACCCTCCTCTGCTGGCTGGCCCCGGTCTGTATGTTCCCTTTTGTTTTTGTGAAGGCTGCCTTGGGGCACAAGCCCTTGCTAGGCTGAGGTAGTCCTGGGTGTTTATTTTTGCTTTTGTGTCTCTTGCCTTTGGGGACGCCTCCCCAAATATCTCTCTGCAGGGTTCCCCCCCCACCCCAAACAGGGATTTAAGGACCACTGAGGGAAAGTCTTTCTCTGCTGGATCTCCAAGATGAACTTGAATACAAATGGCTGGTGGTCACTGCTACAGACTCGATAACATCTGAGACCATCTGACAAAGATACTCTTCATGGGGTCCACTCTTAGCATCATTGAAAAATTAGAATGCTTTAAAAACATGTTCATTTTTTGTTTTCCAGGTAGCAGAAGGTCAGGAGATTTGTGTGATTGAAGCTATGAAAATGCAGAACAGCATGACAGCTGGGAAAACTGGCAAGGTATGTCCCTGCGTCCCCGCCAGCCCGCGGGCCCTGTGATGGGACGCAGAACCTCGTCCCTGGGCTTGCTGGCTCAGCCTGAAGAGGCGGGAGGTGGCTGGCGCTCCAGCCCCCCCACCACCAGGATGCTGAGAAGGGTGCGCCCTTGACCCTGAGCAGCAGCCTGGTGGAGAGTGGACTTCCTTCCCCAGAGAGAGCCTCTTGCATGTTGAGGTAGTCAGAGAACAATTGGTCTTCACCCTGATGTTTTTCAAATTAAGGGGTCTTTAATGTTTAATGTTTACATCTGTCTCAGAGGCAGTCAGTTATCTGAGACTTAGGTGACACAGCAGGAAGTGGTTCTAGAGACTGGCAAAATGAACGCAACTCTTCAAGGTAATTTCTCCACAATTCAACTTTAGTTTCCGAGGTGCCAAAAGCCCCATGTACACACGTGGGGCTGGATGATCTGGGAGAAAAGCAAGGAGATGAACTGGTGCTGAAATCTGTCACGCGTCCAACCTGCATGTGTTTTCTCCCGGAGGGGATGAGAGTCCTTCTCATCTTCCTCCGGTGATGGCAGAGGTGCCGCCGGGAGCTTTTGCTGAAGGAGGGTTTGGTCTGGAAGTGCTGGTGCGGGGCTTGGGCGGGCCGGGCCCCGTGGTCAGCACCGAGCCCCAGGAACAGGTGCCCTGACAGAGCTTCCTGTGGGGCGGCTGTCGCACTGGGAGGCAGCTGCCGCCCGACAGGAAATGAAGCTGCTGCTCGGGGACCCGCTCGGGGGGCACCTGGCCGGCCCCAGTGTGAGGACAGGGCTCGCAGGCCGGCGGGGCTGCAGGATGGCTGTGCCCAGAGCCGGGCGGGTGGACAGGAGCCTGGTCAAGGTGTGGTTTCCAGGAACTCCGCTGTCTGTGTCTGATGACTTGTGAAGCGTGGGCACGAGAAGGCCAATCTTTGCTCGTGCGAGATCCCAGCAACATTTAACATTCTCGCTGCATTAGTCTCGTGAAATCTTCATCCCTGGTGAAAACCCACCCGGCACGGGGCCAGAGTGCACAGCAGGGGCTCGCGCGGCATGCGGGTGCAGCAGGGCGGGGGGCGCAGCAACTCGGGAGCAGGGCGCCCAGCCGGCGCGTGCCGTGTCCTGGCTGCGGGGCTTCACCGTGAGCGCCCCAGGGCTGCTCTGCGGGGGCATCAAGGGCTCTCGGCCCCACCCTCACCAGCTGGAATCCCTGCTCCCACCCCACATCTGGCCACTGGGAGGGGGGGCAGGCCCAGCACAGGGGAGCAGGCCTGACCCTCCCCAGGCTGAACGTTCTCATCTGCAAAGCCTACCTTCCTCTCCGAGAAAGGGCTCCCCTGGAAACAGGCCACCTGGTCGTCTAGGAGCCCTGGGAACCCCGCTCGGGAAGGGCACGCCCCCACAGGCCTTGGGGCTTCAGAGCTGTGGCACACGTAGACGAGGCCCTGACTGGCTCCGAAGCACCCTGGGCCCAAACGCTGTCCAGCAGGAGGGTGGGGCTGCAGGATGGGGCCCAACCCCTCGTTCTCCCACCCAAGCAGGAACCCTGAGAAGTGGAGTGACTGCCTCCCTCCCTTGGTTAAAATCAGGAGAAATGAGAATAAAAAGGCCCAGTATAAACAGACACAGCTGGGAGCGCAGCGTCTGTTCCCTGCCAGAAAGTACTATCCATGCAGCCGCAGGTTTGCAGAGGATTAGTCCTCCCTTCAGGAGGGCAGCGTTTTCCTGCTGCGAGTCCCTCTTTAGCCTCTTGCAGAATAGTGTTCGCTCCTAAAAACTCTCTGTGAATATCTGTGGCCTACTGCCCGGGGTCTGCGGGGCTGGAGTGGGGAACTCCCCAGCTGGGCTGGAGCACGCCCAGGGCCAGCATGGCAGAAATCCCCTGGTGGGCACTTGCAGGGAGGAGCCCGCCTGGCGGGTGAGGCACCTCTGCCGGCAGAGACCCCGGCGCTGCACCTGGCTGGCTTGCGCGGCTTTTCCAGAAGCAGAGGATGAGATTTCGCCCTCCTGGTGGACTTAGTCATTCTCACAGCCCCCTCTTTTTAATCCAAGGTGAAGTCGGTGCAGTGTAAAGCTGGAGACACAGTGGGAGAAGGAGATCTGCTCGTGGAACTGGAATGAAGTATTTATAGCCTTTCAGTCATCACCCGATTTAATTAGCCATTTGTATTAGTATTCCTTCACACTCAGTCTATTCAGGCACTTTTGCGGGGACACCCCTGTGCAGCAGATTTTACATGGTCATATTTATTCCACATATAGTCAAAACCAACATTCTGCCAAAAAATCACCAATGGAAATTTTTATTGATATAAATACTTGTACATATGATTTGTACTTCTGCTGTGAGATTTCCTAGTGTCAAAATTAAATCAATAAAACCGAGCATTTGTCTAAATATTAGTTTGCCCTTTTTTTGCATGAAGACAATGTGCATCAGAGGCTCCGGGCTGCTCCAGTAGGCTTTAAATACTAGGGTTTCGCTCTGAGCCAGATAAGAGTGGGCACGAACCCCAGCTCTTGGTTTCTAGTCGTGTAAAGTCCCCACGTGCCGCTCTGTTAGGGGGCCCGGCCCCTCCTGGTCAGCGTCCTCTCCTGCCCGGGCTGTCACAGGGCACAGGTGAGTCCCTCCTGCGGCTCTCCCGGCTGCCCCCGCTTCCCCACCCACGCCCGCGGGGGCTGGCGGGCTCCCTGGCCCCGTGGGCGTGGTGGGGCTGCCACCCGCTCCTCGGCTCGGCCAGTCCTCGCCTTCTTTGTGTTTTTGCGAAGCAAATTTCCAATTAAGAAAAACGGGCTAAAAATAATGACCACGTTTTCGTGCCAGATGCAGTTAGCAATCAGAGTCTCCCATTAAGTCGGAGAGCGAGGGAGCCCTCCTGGCGGGGCGAGGGTACCCGGATCAGCAGCTGCGTTTCCACTTGGTTCTGGGTCCTCGGGATGCGTCTCGTCCTTCGCTGGAAGTCGGCAGAGGCAGAGCCGCGCTGGTTGGGAGCGACGCTGACAGACAGCAGATGGAGGTGGGTAGTAATTGGTGCTTCGCGCCTTGCTAAAATTACTGTAAGTGCTGTTTGTGTTTGGAAGCTACTTTCTGTCAGGCCTGCAGAACAAATTACTGGCGTGCCGGTTCTGCTCCGAAGCCCCCCAAGCGCCGCTGCCTTCAGAGCAGGCCCGGGCCGCTCTGCGCTCTGGGCTGGGGTGCGCCTTCATCTGAAACTGGGGTTTCAGCTGCGTCTGCAGGCACATGGGCACGTCTTGTCCTGCGACGTTCGCGTGAAGAGAGCCTTCTGCCAAATAAACGGCCCTCCCCCGAGGCCCACACTTCCCCCAGCATCTTTACATTTCCCAAAACGTGGAGTTTAATTGTCAGTGACTGTCTTCAACGGCCCGTTTCAGCCCATACGAGCACCGAGGAGGACGGACAGGTACTCCATTACTGTGCTTACCCCCAGTTCCTTCGTGACGGGGGGGGCATCCCCCGTCCGCTCGTACTTAAGTTTTTTCCTTGGTGCTGGGCAGAGTCGGGGGGCTGGGGCTGCCAGGAGCTGGCGCAGCAGCCTTTACACTCCTGAACGCTCGCGTCCGATGAAGCAAAGCGAAAGAAAGGCGTCTGCAGGCTAACACGTGCGTCCTCGACACGTGCGGAGGGGACTGAAACCCTGAGTTTTCTTACCCAGTCCGTTTAAGCCCCGACGCCCTTGGAGCAGCAATGCGGGGGCCCCTGAGAGGCGGATTTAGGGCACGCTCTCGTTACCAGTGTGTCAAAATTACTTGTGGGGTCAGCTGCACGGGAAGGTCGTAGCTTTCATTCCTACAGACTGAGTCTGACAGACACCCGTTCAAAGGGCATCATCAGGCGGCGTCGAGCGAGAGGCCGCCCCGGGCGCCCTGACGCTCACCGGCCCCTCGCGGGCCCGGCCTCACCGGTTCTCCCGGGGGTTGTAGCGCAGCCCGTGGGCGCCCTCGGAGTCGTAGCTGTCGTGGTAGGGGAGGCGCACCCACTCGGGCGAGTAGGTGGCCGTGCTGTACAGGAAGCACTGCACCGTCGTGGGGCCGCCCTGCGCCGCCGCGGGGGCGCCCTCCCCCTCGAGGACGATGGTGGCCGGGGTGCGCTGGTACACGTCGGGGCAGTCTTCGAAGCTGTCGAGGAAGCGCAGCATCTGCTCGTCCACGACGTAGACCTCGCCGGCCACGCGGTGGCCCCGGCCCGGGAGGTGCAGCAGGTAGGGGATGTTGTGCTGCCCTGCGATCACAAGCGGGAAGGGCTCCAGCGTGCGGCCCCGGCCCTGGAAGGCCGCGCTGCCGTGGGCGCCGTCCAGCAGGACGTGGTGGTTCGGCTGGCCGCGCTTGAGCGTCCCGTACACGAACACGCGGGCCATGGCACCGGGCCTGTGGGGAAGAGGGGAGAGGGGAAGTCGGGGGTGACGTGCCCGGCGCAGCTCGCCCGGAGACTGTCCCGGGAGGGCCCGGAGTAAAACTCCGGGCTTCGGCCGCCCTGCCCGCCCTCCGGCCGGGCAGCCCAGGCCCCTGCCCTGGTCCTCTGGGGTCTGCGCTCGGGCCACCTCCCAGGACAGCCTCGCCTCCTCGCGCTCACGTCAGAAGCAGCCGCCGTGCTGGGCTCCACCCTGCGGAGCCGTTTTCTATTTTCAAAACGGTCCGATACTTAGAGGGAAATGCGAAATGTCAAGCAGATACCTGGCTGCAAAATAATCACCTGTGACTGGCGACAGGTGATCTTCAGGCGTCGCTAGAGAGTCACGTTCTGGGCCTGGCAGCACGGCCTGCGGAGCCACACCCCTCTGCCGCCCCACACGACACGCAGCGACCCGCCTCCGTGGGACGGTGAAGGCTGCCGCTGCCCTACAGGCCCGGACCACTGCCCGCAGCAGAAGCGGCACGGGTGGAACGGAGCTGAGCAGGCAGCCCCTCTTCCGAGTGGCGTCGCCCCCAGGCTGCCCGGCGCTGGGAGTCACAGCCTGGACTGGCCTTGGGAACAAGACACCGCGTGCAGGAAAACAGACGCTGCCCCCGCTCCGGGGACCTGGGGAGGACAAGGGACCCCTCAGTCTCAGTGGCCCGAGGCCAAGAGTGCGTTTCTGCAGGCTGCCTGGAAAGGGCCCTTGGCAGGGGAGGCACAGGCCAGCAGCTCTGTCCTGGGACAGCCCGGGCCTGGAGAAGGGCGGGGGAGGGGCAGAGGAGAGGGAGGGGCTGCCTGTGAGGACCGAGGAGTCAGGGCCAGTCCACGCAGGGGCAGGCAGGGTAAGGGCTGTCTCAGCCGACAGGGCCCTGGGCTGGGAACGAGGCCAGGGCACAAGGGCGCGGCCGAGGGGACGGTGTGGCAGGCGTCCCCGCCTCTCACTGTGCTTGCACCCTGTCTCTTAGCGAGGTCTGCACAGCCACCTCGCCAAGGACCGCGCCTCAGCCCTTGGGGAGCTGCCGCTGTTCCCTCCAGCCCAGCACCCCTCGCGCTCAGAGGGGCTGGCTCTGCCCTGGCTGCAGACCACGGTGGCCCGTCTGCTGCCCTCACCCTCCAGCCGCTGCCCTCGCCCTCCAGGTGCAGGCCCTGCCCCCGCGGCCCCCCTCTGACTCCTCCTCCTGGTGCCCGTTTCCAAGCCTGGGCCTGCCGGAGGGGAGGAGCGGGGCGACGACTCAGGAGCCCTGCAGGCCGAGGTCCGGGCTAAGGACTGCATCTGCAGCCAGGGAGGTCCAGGCCGGGCCAGAGACCCGCTCTCCTCAGTGCTGGTATGGCTTTGCCCCTATTTGAATGAAGCGTTTTTTTTTTTTTTTTTTTGAAGATTTATTTACGCACACAGGAACTAGGGTGCAGGCCGGTGGGGGTGGGGGGGTACGGTGAGAGGCGTCAGCAGAGCAGAGCAGGGCACAGAACAGGGAGACTGACTGAAATGCACTGCTGAGGGGAGCAGTGGGGAGGCAGGAGAGGTCTGCCGTGCCATGTGGGTCCCTCCCTGGCTGGGGATCGAACTCATGCTGTAGCGGCTGCAGCGGCTACAGATGCTTCACAGTGCTGCACCTTAACCCCTGTGCCACCAGGGAGGCCCCTCTTTGAATGAAGTTTTGCAGTTAGGAATGTAAACCTCAGGAAGCTTTACCGGAAAAGTGAAATGCCCCGTCCTCGCTCCCTGAAAGCAACACCTTGGGGCTCTTTCCCCGCTGCAAGCAGAGTTGCCCTCCCGCTGGCTGCGCGCACGCCGCCTCTCCAGCCTTGAGCCTGCCTCCGGCCCCACAGCAGCCAGACAGAACACGCTGCCCGGCCTGCCTCGGCGGCAGCGTGGCGCCCTACCCTCTGTGCCACCGCGGTGCCCTGGCGGCGTCGAGTGCCGGCAGCACCGGCCTCCAGCCCACGCTGGCCGAGCGAAGACACGCGGGCCGGGGTCCCTGCAGCGGCCCACACCCGCCCAGCCCTCAGTGGGCTCGTGCCCAGGCTTGGGCCAAATCCACGCTCGTGTCAGCACCGGGACCCGTCCTCAGGTAAGGCGCGACGTGCCGCGTGGGCTTCCTTCGCTTCAGCTTCTCTCCCTGCAGCGCTCCGCTCGCGTCTCTGGCCGTCCTGGCCACGGGCAGCGGGAGCACCCCAGGGCCCTCCAGCCGGGCCGGCCGGCGCGTGCCGGCCTCTTCGGCCGCAGCTCGTTACTCCCCTCAAGTCACGGTGTGGCTGGGCGAGAACCCTGGAGATGGTCCCCTTCAGGACTTGCACGCGCTGCCGCTTTGTCCTCCGGTTCCCCAAGTCCAGGCCGAGGAGTCCGTCGTTGGGCGCTCGGCCCTGAGCAGCCCGGCCCCGGGGCTCCGTCCCCTCGTGCGTCGCGCGGGGTTCGCAGCTGCGGGCCGGGCCACCCACCGCCTCACCTGCCGGAGCCCTCGTCCCTGTCCTCCTCCTGGCCCGCCGCGGGGGTGGCCAGCCCTCATGCCGCCTTCCCCAGCGGCGTTTCTCTCTGCCGTGTGCTTTGTCTTCCGGTTCTCCCAATGTTGGAACAGTCTGCCGTCACGTGCAGTGCCGAGGTCGCGCCTGCCTGTCCTCTCGTGACGCGACGCCACCTTCCTTGGGGCACGCTGCTCACTGTGGCTTTTTAAAGATTATGCCACCTTCACCACAACTGTGAGTTTCTCCTGAACTCCTGCTTCGGTCCACGTCCCATGCGCTTCTCCAAAGGTCGGGCCTCCCGCTGACCTTCGTGTCCAACACTCACCCCACACGGGACCCGAGGGGGCCTGGCGGCTGTCAGGCCCGGCCTCGCTGGGGGCTGCGGTCGGGCCGCTCGGGTGCCGCCCGGCCCGGCGTCCCCGGCCCCAGCTACCGGCGCAGCCTCTCCAGACAGTGGCCCTGCGCCCCTGCGGGCAGAGTAGAGAAGGGGCGTCTGTCCCCGCCCGTCTTCACGCCCCTAGGCCCCGGTTCCGAGTGGGCTGGCTTCTTGTGACCTCCCGCCAAGCAGGGGCTTGCGCTGTTTCCATTACTTCAGCATCTGCTGCCCTCACCCCTGCTTCGTCTCCGTGGACCGGGGGTGGCATCTGGGGGGAAGCGGCTTTGTAAAGGACCCCCTCCCTGTCTCTCCAGAGGTCTGTGATTTGGGAGCCGCTGGTGTAGAGGGCTCCCCCAGGACGAGACCCCCGCCTGCGCCGCAGGAAGACAGCCCGTGAGGAGCCGGCGGAGGCAGCGGCGAGGGCCGGGCCAGCCACTGTCACCCAGGGTGCGCCCCCAGGGCCCCGGGAGAGCCTGGGCCGGGCAAAATGGGTCTGTGGTTTTCATTACTTGAGGGCCTCGCTGCCAAGGGGACGAGGAAACGGTTCTCAGGAGGACGAGGGGTGGGCACCCTCTGTGGGGACGCGCCTGGCTGTCCCAGCATGTCAGGGACTGTCAGGAAAGGGGTCGCGCGCCCTCATCTTGTCCTGCTCTGGAGAGCAGCGTCCAGCTGTGTCGTCACGGCGCTGGCTAAGCGTTCTCACCACGAGATGGTGGAATCCCGGGGGTGCCTTCCTGTAGCACGTGAGAGGGTCCACGGATGTCCCCTCCGTGTCAGTGGCATGTTGTGGTTTTGTGTCGTGTCACCCCTGCGATCGAGTCCCCTGGACCCGGTGGTACGACCCTTTCCACCACTGGATCTTGCCTGCTGGCGCCTTGTTTGCAATCCCTGCTTGCTCTCCCCAGCGCTGTCATCTGTGTGTGTGTAGTGAGGTTTTTTTTGTTTAAAGATTTATTTATGTATGCACACAAGAGCTGGGGCACAGGCCAGAGTCGGTGAGAGGAGGTGAGAGGAGTCACCAGAGACAGAGCGGGGAGCAGAACAGGCAGATGGGCTGAGATACACTGCTGAGGGAGCAGCGGGCGAGGCAGGAGAGGGCTGCTGTGCCCTGTGGGTCCCCTCCCTGGCTGGGGATCGAACTCGTGCTGCAGTGGCTACGGATAGCTTGACAGAGCTGAGACTTAACCCCTGCACCACGAGGAAGGCGCTTTTTAGGGTACTTTGTCTGACTTTGTATCAAGAGCGTGCTATGTTACTGAACAAGCCCAGAAGTGTTCCCTTCTCTGTTTTCTGGGAGGAGCTGGCAAGGACTGACTGGTGGTGGTTCTCTGCTCCTGTTTGGGAGAATTCCCTGGGTGAGCCTCTGGTCCCCTGGTTCTGGGGGAAGCTGTTTCTCTGTTGGAAGCTGTCTGGTGACCGAGCCAGCCTCCTCACAGGGACTCACCGCTTCCCGCCAGGACCCAGGCTGCAGCAGTCGCTTCTATTTCTGTAACGTGGGCCGTAAAGTGCCCACTTTCATTTCTGATTATTTGTATCTTCTCTTTGTTCTTATTTGTTTGAACTCTGAGCTAAACATTTGTCCATCTTCTTGATCTTTTCAAAGAGTCAACTTTTGGTTTCATTGATTTTCTCTATTGTTCATCTCTGCTCTAATCTTTATTGTTTCCTTCCTCAGCTGGGTTTGGTTTGTTTTTCTCTTCTGAGTTCCTTATCTTCCTACAGCTCCCGGCCTGCCGTGTTCCGCCCGTCTCCTGGGGCTGCCGAGAGGGTCAGAGCCAACAGGCTACACGGGCTGTGTCCACTGTGCGCTGATCGGGTGGTCCTTCGTGACACTGGTCAGGGCCGTGTGTCAGGTGAGGTGCGAGCCTTGACGCTTGGAGGACGCCTACATACCGCCGTAGGCTGGCGTCTGGCTTCCCTTGTGCTGTAAAGTCAAGCAAAGGCCCTGCAGGCCTGAGCCAGGGTGCTGGCTGCAGGGCAGCCAGGAGGCTGCAGGCTCGAACCCGCCTCTGAGCCTCTGTTCCCTGAGAGCAGCCCCTGCTGATGCCAACCACGTGTAGGCCGCGGCCCCACCACTGCGGCCCCGCTGGGCCCTCCGCCCAGCCCGGCCTCCTGCGAGGCCTGCTTGCGCGTGTCTCAAGGATGCCCCTTGAAGAGACAGAAGTGGGAGGGACTGAAGCCACCATGTCCAGTACGGGCTGAGAAATCAGAGCCAGGAGCCTGGGAAGGCGACAGCACATAGAAACGATCACGGTCAGGGAAGGTCAGTTCCACCTCTCTGGGAAATCAGTTCTGGACCCTCCCTCTGTAGAGGACAGAAGGAAAACTAGCAGCTAAACAACATCTCTAGGAGTAATGTAGCCTGCTACATGACCCAATTATAACTCTACATTTTACCCTTTATGTTCCTTTCAGAACATTATGTTTATATAAAAAAGCTGACACTGTGTTTCTGGCTCCTTTTGCAAGAAAAACACTCCCTTTTTGACCATGTGTTGAACACACGCAGATCCCACCGCTCCATCAGGAAGAAACTCATCCCCGCGGGGACTGAGAAAGGCTCAGCGTCAAGCACTAAAACAAGCAGTTACTCCCGCTGGCAGACGAAGGGCTCGTGGTCACTGGGGCTCAGAAAAGGACTGTGGGTATAACACGTTCGAGCCCGAGGTCCTTGTCCAAGTCCGGGTGGGGAAACCTGCAGACGCAGGCGGGGCTGTGGCTGCCGCGCCTGTGCTGCCTTTCCCAGAGGTGGAGCCGAGAGGAAGCCTAAAAGCGGGTGCCAGCCTGTCCCCTCTGTCGCCCCTGCGTGGGCTTCCCTGTCGGGTCTTAGCCAGCAGCACACAAGGAGGGACGCATGGCTGTCAGCACCCAACCCGGCAAGCTCACCTCTGGGTTTGAGTCAGATGGAAACGAACTTAACGTGTCTGCAGACAAATCCTCTGACGGACGGGGCCTCGGAGGCCACCACTGCGGCTGGGAGGTCACCCTCCACTTGGGGAGCAGAGCCCAGCGCCAGGCCCTGCAGGGCAAGGAGAATGTGAGGGTCCGGAGCAGACTCAGAAGTCTCACTCCAGCAGAATCCGGCTCGTGTCACACTGTCGATATCTAAGCAAACACACACTCATGCAGACATCGGTCCGGCCCGGCGCTGCCCCAGCTGCTCTGGCTCTTGCTCAGCAGTTTTCCTTCTGGAAAGACGGTCCCACTCCCGTCTGGCATTTCACTGCTGAAGCAGAAACTGAGAGTGATTACAAGTCTTTGCATAATTGCTGGATTGTGCCTGCTTAACTTTTTTTTCTTAGCCACCTGGTGGTAGGAGTGTAAAAGGCAGGCTCTGGGGTGAGCGTGTCGTGCCGGTTCACACTCGAGAGCCAGCACACGCGCCAGGACAGCTCCTCAGCCGCCCACGGTGGTCAGCAGCTTATAACACGCCACCGCCTGGGAAAGGAGAGATTCCACCCTGGAACACTCGCCCCGCGTCAGAATTCAGCGGTCGGGAAGCGCCGTGATGTCCACCTGTTTCTCCAAGCGCCAGAGCAACAAGCCGCTGAGACAGAGAGAAGGCGGAAGCCAAGTGTCTGGTTTGGGGGCGCAAAGCGAGCCTCTCAGACTGCCTGTCCACGGGCTGGACGCGAAGGACTCCAGAGCAGACGCCCCAAGCAGGGTGGCGCCCCCCCCTCACATCCACACCTGTGTCCAGGTGGGCCCCACGGCTCCGTGCCAGGTGCCGGGGCGTTGTCCCCATGTGAGGAAGCCTGCGCCCCACTCAGGTGGCCCCTCCCTCCCCCAGCGTAACCCCGCTTTCCCTAGAGAAAACGCCCACGCCTCTGACACGGTTACCCACTGATGCCTCAGAAGTTTCTCAGACCATAGGAAACAGGTGAAAAAACAAAATGCCTTGAACTCTCCTCGGAGCGGGCCCGGAGCACCAAGGCTTCAAGGCCGCTCGCCCTCCTTGGCCACATCCTGCAGGCGCTTTGATGCCGGCCTCCAGCCCGCCGCAGCCACGCGCGGCTTCCTGCCGCCAGCGACCCCTGCCCACCCGGTGCCCCAGAGCTGCGGGCAAACACCTGCAGACAGGCGCGGGGCGGCGCCTCTGAGGGCCAGACACGGGGTCTCCACTGGGGGGGTGGGGGAGCGGGCACCGGCGCTGACCTGAGAATGACCCGGCCTCTGCGTGCCCCAGCCACGGCCCGGCTGGTCCTCGCGCCAGGCCCAGCCAGAGCTAAAGTCGGCCTTCTTATGCCCAGCACGCGACAGGCTGTGCGCTGCTACCTCCAGAACAGGCGGCGCCCCGGCCCCTGCCCACCCTCCCTGGGGACCGGCCGGGGCCCGTAGCAGCTCGGCGTCCTGGTGTGCTGCAGGGGCCGCCGGCTCCCGGCCGGGCCGGGGTGGGGGGGAGCACTGGCGGCCCCAGAAGGGTGCACCTGCATCCTTGTCACGTGTGCCCTGGCAGCTCCTGGGGCTCGGCCGGCCACATCAGAGTTGGACGGGGTGCCCGGCCGTGCTCAGCGAATGTGCCTCCCGAGCCTGCCCCCACTTCAGAGGGCAACGCTGAGACAGGAGAAATGACCCGCCGGTAGCGCTTCCAGGGGGTCTGTCCACACAGGGCCACGTCAGGTCTGACGTGTGACCAGCTGGGAGGCCTCCGGAAGTCATAATCAGCCGGAAGCGGGCACCCGGCAGTCTCAACCGCAGGCCCCGCCCAGCATCAGCTTTGGAGGCCAGTCCCACGGGGAGCACCACGCTGGGGACAAAGTGAAGAGCTCCAAGGCTGGGCCCGGCCACCGCGGATGTCCGGGCCAGGATCCACGTGGAGCCGCCAGGGGCCTGGGCACGACATGGGCGGTGAATTTGCCGTGATAGTACTCTAGATGACAGCCCCAGTCCCACAACAAGCCTGCGTGGGCCCTGCAGAGCTGCAAGGGGGCAAAACGCAAAGGCTGAGCCCTACCCGGGGCACGCTGTCCCTCCGTGCAAAGCAGCACCGGGAGCCCGGAGCCCAGCCCAGCCAGGGGCACAAGAGGGGAATGCTGGCTCCCACTGCAGGGCATCCTGGAGGGCGGGGCAGCAGCAGACTGACCCTCAGAATTCCCTTTGCTAAGAATGTGACTAAACCAGCTTAAATGCTCCAAAAAGATGCGAGTTACCTGGCGGCAGGCGGGGCGCTTGCTCTCCTGTTTTAAAATGAGCCTTTTAAAAATAAACGCAGAACTCAAAATTAATGGGTTTTTAATTACTTGTCCCCGAAGCACGCAAACCCTTCCAGCGCTTTCATAATCGCCCCAAGTTAAATGCAATGAAAGCAGCTGAGCGAGGAGTTGCGCGGTGCCTGGGGGAAGGAGGGGTGGGGGTGGGGGGCGACGTGCTTTGGGGCACCAAGAAAGCGATGGCGTCCTCACCTCGGGAGTCCTGACAGTTCGGCACGTGGGAGCGCTGCACGGGCGCGGTCAGGACGATGAGGCCAGACCCGCCAGAAGACTTGCCTGCCGGGTGCTGGGCTGGAGGACGCCTGGAACTGGCCGAGTCCCGCCGTGCTCGCGTCACCGCCGCCCCCACTCTGAACCCCACTGAACCACCGGGCCAGTGGGGAGCACTGGCGGGGCGGGACCTGGAGGCATGGATACGCCCCCTCTTGGGGCTCCCCACACCGGCACCTCTGGTCTTTGGGGGCGGGCCCCTGGACCCTCAGTGAAAAGCACAATCTGGCCGGTTCTAAAATAGCCCGCGGCTAGTCCTGCGCGCAGATGAGGTAAGACGGAAACCCCATCGCGGCTCTGTGCGGCGGGGACGTGGCTGTGTCAGAGAAGCACTTCTCCAAGCTCGTTTCAGAGCAACGAAGAGCACTTTGTTTGCGACTACGGTCTCTTGTCCTGCGCTCCAGTCAGACCGGTGGCCTTCCCGGAGACCAGGGAGGCGCGGGCAGCGCATCCGGCCATGCCCCACGGGACAGCTCTACCATCTCGTTCAGCTTGGTGCCCAGCGGCGCTTTCTGGCTACAGAAACTTTGGAGTTGCTGGAAAACTCACGGTGTACTTTTTCTTTGGAAAACAGAAAAAATGCGTCATGACTTTTCCGACAAAATGACTTTGCCCAAAATGACTTTCTTACATAAACTACAAACGACGTGTAACCCGTGGCAAGAGCAAAGACAAGAAAACAAGGTCTCCCTCGGCCCTGGGCCCAGCCACGGCTTCATGGAGCACAGGTTGTCTAGGGCACCCCGAGCCCGGCTGGGCACTCGACGCCAACAGCAAGGGAAAACAAAAGCAAACACGGACGGGGCAACGTCAGACCGAGACGCTGCAGCGCGAAGGAGCCGGCGTCACAGGGAAAGATGCCCTGGTACACGAGAACTCGGAGACTCAGCAACGGCACACGCAGCCCCGCTGAGTAACGAGCAGAGGGTCTCAACGGACGCGTCTCCAGACGGCACAGGCCAGCGGCAGACTCATGGAAAGGTGTCCGCCCGCCTCTCCCAGAGCCGCCCCGAGTTGTCACCTCCGCCGTGAGGATGGCTGTGCTCCAGCAGGCAGCAGCAGGTGGCGGGGAGAGGGGCGTGCCACGCTGCCGCTGGGAACGCACATCGGTGCAGCCATCATGGACGCAGTCTGGCGATTACTCAAACAATATAAAAACTAGAAGTTCTGTGTGATCCGGCCATTCCTCTTCTGGGTATTTAGCCCCCCCAAATGCAAAACACCAATTTGAAGAGATATATGCACCCCCATGTTTACTGCAGCATGATTTACAATCGCCAAGAACCAGGAACCCCTGAGTGCCACTGACAGACGGGTGAATGAAGAGTCGGTGTCCGTGCAGATGGAGTACTACTCAGCTATGAAAAAAGATATGAGACCCCGACGGGGCAACAACACTGATGGACCTAGAAGATATTGTGCTTAATAGAATAAGCCAGAGAGAGCCAAAAACCAGATGACCTCACTCGTGGTCTGCAGAGAAAGCGGGCGGACTAAAGCCAAGGGGACTTGGAGACTCTAAGCTGGCACTGGAAGGGAGGGGAGGGGAGACGGGGACAAAGGTGACACTGGTGAGAGGACACACTGAGCTACAGTGGCCCAAAGGAAATGATCCGTTCTCCTGGAACGCTGTTGTTTTTCCTTCAGAATTCACACAAACTGGGCTTTGTCTAATTTAACAATGGCTGCAGTTACTTTGGAGCTTCGGAACTTCTCTCTCCCCTCCCACTGCCCCATCCTGGAATAGAGAGTTCTCCAGGGAGCTGGTCCCTGTCTGGTGGGGGTCCCTGTCTGGTGGGAGTCCCTGTCTACAGCCCGGGTGGCACCCTCCTCCATGGTGCAGCCCCAGGAGGGCCGGGCTCACAGGTGGCAAACTGCAGCGGACACGGCCATGTCAGGTACTTAAGGCTGCACGTAACCCACTGGAGTTCGAGGTGAGGAAGGTCACTGGCTTTGCGGAAGGGCTGACCCGAGCTGGACAGAAGCAGGATAATCCCTGGGCCTTGATTTTGGGGGTGACCCACCCCACTTCCACATCCCCTGGGGCATGACCACTCAGGCTCCACGTCCTGGCACAGTTGGATTCCAGCCGAAGAAATAAAATCACAGCACAAGAGTCAGATGATACCAGCTGGAAGCAAATAGCCAAACCAACACTGGGGGATGCTATGTGGGCTTTAAAAAAAAAAAACAAACATTTTTTTATCTATACATATAAGAACTGGGGTACAGGCCAGAGCAGCGGGGAGTTAGAGGATTCACCAGACAGCGGGGAGCAGAACAGGCAGATCCACTGAAACACACTGCTGAGGGGAGCAGCAGACGAGGCAAGAGAGGTCTGCTGTGCCATGTGGGTCCCCTCCCTGGCCGGGGATTGAACTCATTTTGCAGTGGCTGCTGATAACTTGACAGCGCTGAGACTTAACCCCTGCACCACCAGGGAGGCCCTAGGGGAGCTATTTTTTAAGTGAAGGCAATTTGCTCCAGATGAAAAGACCTGAGAGTCTACACTGGCTCCGTGGGTCATGTGCACACCTTGTTTGGATTCTGATAGCGATTATATTTTTGGACATAACCAGGAAAATCTTGTAGGTATAGCAAAGTAGAAGGTGTTATCAAGGAATCACGGTTAATGAAATTAATTTCATTAATTTTCTAATGAAAGGCTAATGACATTATGCTTCTGTAAGAAAATAGCCATGTTTTTTTAGAGGTGCATTTGGAAGTATGTTCGGGACTTTAAAGGAGCAGATTTTAAAAAGGGTAAATGACGCGGGTGGCGAGTTCCTGGGTGGATGGGACTTGTACTATTCTCTACTTTGTAGGGTTTCCCCTGTTCCTCCCAAAAAGGAAGAGAAAATACAAATTACCAACATAAGAAACATGTATGTGTCTCAGGCATTAACTGGACAAGAGGAACAGACCAGCTTTATACCAGTATCTTTTATCACGTAAATAAAATGGAAAAATCGCTTGAAAGATACAAACTGCCGAAGCTCACTAATGGAAACTGCCCACAGAGCTCCCTCTGTAAGCGTCTCCTCACAGCTAAAACTGTAGCTTAGAGGTAGGTGGCTGCCTCAGCACATTCTACCAAACACTTAAGGAAGAAATACTAGTACTAAATAAAATTTTCCAGAAAATAGAAGAGGAAGGAACCCGTTTCAACTCCTTTTGAGCCCACTATCACCCCTAGAACAAAACCAAAGAACGACCCTCCCAGCCAGGAAGCACGGGCACACCCCTCGGGGCGCAAGTGGGGCGGCCTGAGAGCCAGTGGCCAGACCCGCAGAGAGTAAGCTGCGTGACGTCAGAACTAGGAGTTTGGTATTCGGAACTCCATCAGTGAGTCTCCACGTAGACATTAAAATAGGAAACCCTCACGATGATTTCAACATGCCAGAAAAGCATGACGAAATCCGCAAACTCGGGCTGACAGGGCTCAGCAAACTGGAGGAAAGTGCTCGGCTGACCAGGGCCTCTGCGAAACTGACAACTTTTTCACGGGAGCAGTGGCTGCTCCCCCAAGCCCAGCCAGGGCCTGCTCGTCTCACCTCGTCCAGCAGCGGTTGCTGCAGGTTCCAGCCACGAAATAAAGGGGTAGAAGAAAAGGCAGAAGTAAATTTGTCTGCCGTTGACATGATAATGGGAAAACCCTAAAGACTCGACAGAAAAGCTACAGGAACTAACTGAACGTAGCAAAGTCTTAGGAGAGAACTTTGTCAATCTACAAAATCAATTGTGTTTTATTTATATACCAGCAGAGAGAAACTGTTAACTTGACATAAAAAATCCAATATCCTTACAGTAGCATACACACAATAAAGTCCCAGGCAGATAAATCTAACAAAATAAGCACACACGCCACACGTGGGGAGCCCGAAACTTTGGGCCGGGAAGCCCGATGTGCACGTCACGGGAGGTGCCGGTTTTCACGGACCGAACTCACGGCTGTTCGAGTGCTGACTCCCCAAAACGGAACCGCGGGTTCAGCATAGCAGAAGCACAGCAGGTTCTTGGTGGAGAGACAGGTGAGGAAGCGCCAACGTGCACACGGAAGCCCAAGGAAGCCTAGCACGGCTCGAGCTGGACAGAGCTGCACTGCAACTCTCAGGGGCGAGTAAACCCCACTGGGCAGCACAGCATGGCCCAGGACCGCGTGGCAGCTCGGCCGGCGACCCCCAGCAGCGGGAAGTCGCAGCGTCCACGAACAGGACTGCCTCCGAGCCGTGGGGCCGCGCCCAACAGCGGCCTGAGCCGTCCCCAAGGCGAGTCTCTGGAATCCAAGTTCCAGAGAAGGCCCAGCCCTGCGCTGGGAAGAAAACAGTGTGGCGCCGGGCGCACCGGGCCACGGTCACCACCAAGGAACAAGACCTGCACGGCGAAGGGGAGCCCGCGCCCCGCTTCCCCGGTGCTGCCCCAGAGAGCCCCTCGTGGCAGCCGGCGAGAACGGGCTCGGGGCCCGGGAGGGCAATCAGAGGGCAGCGCAGACTCTCGGGCCCTGACGGACACGGCTCCGGTGACCCTCCGTGGACTCCGCAGTCTCTGGGCCACCGGAGCGCGCAGAAGTCCCCGCAGTGGGCCTGTGCACGCCCCGGCATCTCTGTGGTTGTGAACCCAGCGCTGCGAGAGACTGGAGTGGACGGGCCTGGAATGGGTTTTCTCCCTCAGCACTTCGCGAGGCGCCCTGTCCCCGCCCCGGCACGCGGCGGTCCAGCCCCAGGGCCACGGTCAGCCTTGCCCACTCCGCGCGTGGCCACGCTGGGCCACCCGCAGGTCAGGAAGCGGGGTGTCTAGGGCGGCACACTCCTGCCACTCCCTCCTCTTCACCGCCGGCAGCAGCGGGGTCACGACGGGCCCTCTGGGTGCGGCCTCGGCGGCTGAGAGGTGCAGGGCCGGCTCCGAGCGCTCACACGCTGGCTGTGGCCGTCTCGCTACTCCGGGAACCCCCCGTGTGGGGATCCCGCCAGAGCAGCCTGCAGCACAGCCGCGCCTGCCCTCCCCCACAGGCAGGGCCAGGGGCCGCCAAGCACCTGCCGAGCCAGAGACCAGGGGTCGGAGCGGGAGCCCTCAGAAACGGACCGCCCGGACCGCCCGGCCGGAGTCCTGGGGACTCACCCCAACCGGTGCACCCACCTCGGCCCAGCGCACCCCACGGCTGTTACCTGACGGCAGGACGTCAGCCCTCTAGAAACCGCCATCACAGCGCAGCCCTCAGCGTGTCAGCACCTCCGGGCCGGGGTGTGGCGTTACTCCTGGCAGCAGGAGGACAGGTGTGGGCTGGCCCCTCACTCCTGCTCAGGTGAGACCGGCACCTCTCGCCTTACGACCTCGTGCAGGTCACCTCTCCAAGCCCCGTGACAAGACCCTAGAACAGGCGCCGCCGCAGCCCCCCTCGAGACTTGATGCCTGTGCACTGTGTGAGGTAACGTGCTTAGAAGTCCTGGCAACCTGGGGCTTTAGGGGTTTATTTAGGAACACAAGCACTGGGGTGCAGGCCAGAGGTGTGGGGGTGAGGGCTCACCAGAGACAGAGTGGGGAGCAGAACAGGCAGATGGACTGAAACTGCCGAGGGGAGCAGCGGGGAGGCAGGAGAGGTCTGCTGCGCCCCGTGGGTTCCTCCCTGGCCGGGGATTGAACTTGGCCTGCAGTGGCTGCAGATGCTCCATAGTGCTGAGATAAGCCCTTGCACCTCCAGGGAGGCCCCGACCTGCGATGTTAAGGGGTGACAGTTCCCTCCTTGGGAAAGGCAGGCCACAGGCCAGCCCCGGGCGGCGGCGGGCACCTGGGCCCTGGCACATCTGTGTCCAACAGATGTTCGCTCCGTTGGACTCACTCGCCACACAAAAAGCCATTCCGAGGCATCGCGTCTGGCTGACAGGTGTTCTTTATAGGGAATTTTAACCTTTCACACACAGAACAACGGAGCAGACCCTCTGTGCGGGGACACACGCTGGAAGTGGCGTGGGGCCCCAGGTGCCGCGCTGGTCACAGCAGCGAGGGGAGCGGCCGTCAGCCTGCAGGTGCGTGGACACGCAGGACATGGCTTTTCCAGCCTACGAAGGAAGCCAGTCACAAAGAAGCACCTAGCGTGTGGTTCAAGTCCGTAGAAAGCAGCACAGGGCCTTCAGAGCCTGAGTGTGTGTGTGGCGGGGAGGGAGGGCAGCTGTGTGAAGGACACCAACCTTCAGGTTTGCAAGAAGGAGCTCTGCCGTGCCAGTGCGTCTACTTCACTGCTGACGCTGCACTTCGACACGGCTGAGAGGGCCGCTTTATGTGGTGGGCTGCTGCTGGTTCAGCCACAGTTAAAAGTAGTGGTGCAAGGGGTTGGTGCAAGGGGTTAAGTCACAGCACTAAGGAGCATCCGCAGCCACTGCAGCACGAGTTTGATCCCCGACTAGGGAGGGGACCCACAGGGTGCAGCAGACCCCTCCTGTCTCTGCTGCTCCCCTAGCAGCGTATTTCAGTGGATCTGCCTGTTCTGCTCCCCGCTCTGTCTCTGGTGAATCCTCTCACCCCCACACCTCTGGCCCATACTTCAGCTCTTGCAGGTATAAATAAATCTTAAAAAAAATTAAAATATCATTCTGTAAGTAATGTAACTTGTAAGTACCAGCCACAGTCACTGCACTGCCTAAGGCCCAAGCAGTGCCCTGCCCAGAGGGGAGCCCAAACAAGTTTTTGGGGCTCTGCTCGAGCGCTGACATTCGTTAGGATTCAGCTGCACAGAGTAGCACCTGACACGGTTCGCCATGAAACACTTGCTGCTAGCATCGCAGAACTACAAGCTGATAAAGGTGGAAGAAACCTTAGAAATTACGCTACACAGTGAAGACAGAGAAAAGGAGACTTTACTCAGACCACGTGATCTGCTAGGCCACATGAGCCGTAGTCAGGGGGCAGCGGGCAGGAGAAGCCTCCCGGGCCTGCCATCAGGGCGGAGCTCGCCACGGTCTGTCCCCTCAACGGCACTGCGCGATGCGCCGCCACCAGGGGGCAGCAGGCGAACTCGGCTGCGGCCGGAGCCCCGACTAGGCCCAGCGGGGGTGCCCCGCCCCACTCCAGCTGCACGCCCGGACCTCGACCTCGCCGTCACGAAGCATAAAGAATGTCCCTGGCCAACTTTTGGACGAAGCAAATGCTGGGTCCAGTGACGATAACATCAGCATAAACCCTCCACTTTTCATTCACTCCCATGGTAACTGATGCACGGGTCAGACCCTGTCACAGCGTCCTGAGCCAAGAGCGACGCCCACAGGCGCGCGTCCCGTCTGCACGTTAAACCCGCCGCGGTCTGCCGGGTCCGCCGGCCTTGTCCGTCGCGCAGCCCCCGCGCTGGAGGCCCGTCTGTCACCGGGCCTGGCGCTGCAGCCGCCTTCCAGAGGCAGAGACGGACTCGCGTCCCGGGGCGCGGCCTGTGTGGGCGCAGCCTTTCCGCAGAGGGAGTCACCCCTGACGCCGGGGCGGGGGGGCGGCCAGGAGCTCTCGGGCCTCAGCCTACAGACCCTCGCTCGGTGGGCAGTCTCCCCACGAGCCGACGGCAGCGACAACGTCGGCATGACGGCGTTCTGACGGCGTTCTGGCGAGGAGCCGGCACCCCGCCGCTCGCTGGGCACCCCGGGCGTCGGAAGACAGGCGCGGTCTTCGGTTCTCAAACAAATCTCGGGTCATTTTCTTCCCTGAGCTCAGCGGGCTTTACTAAGGAAAAAGCTGTCACTACTGCCCCTCAGCCCACCAGACTGCAGCAGTGTTCACAGACGCCATTCGAAGAAATCACTCCCTGCTTACCTCGTCTGCTCTGTAACTAACTATTCACCCACCCACCCAGCGCAGCATAAAGCCGACGGCCAAGCGAGCATGGCCGTGTCGGTCAGGACCAGGCGGAGGGGCCACGGCGCGAGCTTGACGCCTGGGATGACGGCTCCGGCAGGGCGCCCGACTCAGGGGCCACCCGACGGCCTCTGGCAGGCCTGCTGGGTCACCGGGCCTGGGAAGTCTCCCGCCCACCTAATACCCTGATTTTAACTTAACTACTTTATGATATAAGGGACTTGCCACGTTTCAGAAATAACCACCAAAACCCCAGGAATATCGGTTTTTATAACCAGTAGGTACGATAAATGGAGTAATAAAGGAATTATCAAAAACAGCTTTTTATAAATCTCAAAAAACTGAAATCAGACAGAAACAGTAGGGCACCCGTTATGACAGCTCAAGTTTTTAAAAGGGAGTGTCAAGGGTTGACGGGTCCGGGGCAACTGTGGCTGCTGGTGGGATGCAAAGTGGACCAGCCACTCTGCAAACAGGTGGGTGGGGTCTCAGAAAGCAAAACGCGCGCCTGCTCCCGTGACCCCGCCACGCCCAGAGCGCCGTAGAAAGACCACTGGGTCACGGGACTCACAATCACCAGACCTGCCAAGAACCCGAAGCGCCTGCAACAGCGGTGAGCAGACCCACACGGCGTGGCGTCTCCGTGAGATGGTCCCGCTCGGCCACAGACAGCCACGAGGGTGGAGCGCAAAGGCCGCGCAGTGATGAAACCGGCCTCAAAGGCTACGTGCTGGCCGCTTCCTCTCTGCAACATTCTCTACAAGGCAAAACTTTCGGGGCTGGAAATCAGATCGTGGCTGTGGGGCTGGAGGGTGGGTGGGTGGGCCTGGCTAGAGGGGCAGGAGAGGGGCGGTTTGGTTTGCCCTGACGAGAGCCACCACGTGTCTATGTGAATCGACACTTTCTAAGTTACACCGCAGAAATGTCTTTTACCTCAGACAGGTAAATTGCAATGAACGAGAGCATGCGAGAGCTCTGAAACGCTGCGTAAAAGCAAGGTGAGAGCAGCCGGCACACGTCATGTGCTACCAACATTGTTAATGGAGACTCGAGCGCTGCGTGGTCCTGAGGTGAAGGAGTCAGCGGCTCAGGGGTGTTAGAAGATGGAGGAACCATGGCGTATCGGACGGTGCTAAGGAGTTAGTTTTCACAGTAAGGCTGTGATTACATTAAAAAAAAAAACCTTCAAAATTTATTTTTAAATAAACTTTTAAAATTCATACTAAGATATGTAGGGGTGAAATAACATGATTTTTGGGTTTTGCATCAAAGTTTTCCAGCCAACAAAGAAAAACTCAAAAACCGCGGGGAGCGCGGAGCAGGCAGGGGCCGGGCCGGGTGGATTTCTGACACCCTGTGGCAGTGAGGGCTGCGGTTCTGGAAATGTCCAGGATGCATGCTCAGAGCGCAACACAGGGCCTATCTTCACGACCCCAGGGGTGCCGCCGCCAGCCTTTCTAAGGGGCCTCTCTGGCGCCCACCCCAGCCAGGGGGAGCGGCCCAGGCAGGGCTGCAGCTGCTCCGAGAAGACAGGCTGACAGGCGGCTTTCAGGCGTCGCTGGCGCCCGTCAACTGCGAACCCCTGCGAGCCGGGGGGACAGTGACGTCACCAGCACCCCCCCACCGGAAGACGCAGTGGGGGGTGGTGACTCCCAGGTCCCCTCCCCACGGTCAGGTCGGGCCCACGCACCCAGCAGGGGAACGCAGGGCCGGCGGGTGCCTGTGGGGTGCGCGGGGCGCCAGGATCAGGAGTTTCTCGTCTGACTGGAGTTGGCAGAGGCGGGAAGGCTAAATATCTCCTTAGAATTCTGCTCAAAATAGCCGGGTGGTGTTTAAGGCCAGTGTGCAAAGACAGTCCCACGGACAAAAGCAACAGGAAAATGCAAAGGGTCAAAACCAGCCACAGCGGCAAAGCCACACGGGTGCAGGGGCCAGAGTGGGGCAGGACACGGCAGGTGATGCAGGCTCCTGCAGCCCCAGGACTGGACAGCCTCTGCACGCAGGGCCTGCGTCTCTTGGGGCCCCCCCGATGCCCAGCCAGGAGGGGCCCCCAGCAAGGGGGCACACGGGGGTCACCAGCACTAGCGCTGCCTGTCCCTAGAGTCCGCTGCCCTCTGCCGGCCCCCACCCCTACACAAGGTCCCCATGTCCTCGTGCCCAGACCTGCCCTTGGCAGGAGGGACCCTGCAGCTGTGACAGAAGCCGAGGGCTGAGACGCAGCAGCCACCCTGGGTGGTCCCGGGGGCCAGCTCACCACACAGCCCTTGAAGAGGACCCGCTCTCCTGCCTGGGGCACAGAGCGTGGGGGTCCCTCCAGCAGCTGGGAGAGGGGGGCACAGACCGTCCCTGAGTGCCTGCAGGAAGGCCGAGCCTCCCGAGGCCCTGGTGTCGCTCAGTGAGGCCCAGTACCAAACTGGGAGGGGACCCGCTCGGGGTGCCTGAAGCCAGGGAGCTGACCGCTCCTCGTTCGGGCTGCACGAGAAAACGAGGCGAAATCAGACACCCCAGATCATCGCCCGTGTGTCCCCTCCTCCCTTGGGTTCAAAGCCTGGCCGTCCACATGCACATCTCCGCTCAACCCTTAACCCCTAACTGCACCAGGCGCGGTCACGACCCCCGGTCTGCACCCCTCACCTTGGGCCTCTCTGGCCTACACGTCTCTCCGGAATCACAAGTACTGAGCAGGCGTAAGTGCCAGGTCCCGTGCGAAGGCTTTCTCCCCGTCCTCCCGCCAGGCAGACACGACTGTTTGCCCACTGTACTGAGAAGTTTGAAATGGCGCAGCTAACAAGGGGCAGAGCCAGGCCTGGCAGGAGGCGGTCGGACAAGCAGTGCCCTTGACCATGAGCTGCCCGCGGCCCCTGTGCGTTTACTGCCGAACCCCAGCCTGCGTGCGCCTCGCCCACACCCGCCGACAGCAAGGGCGGTGCTCCGCTGCCACTGTTCTCTCCTCCCTCAGGAAACCCTTCTGTGACGCGAAGTGAGCTAGATACAAAAGTCGGGTCACGGCCCAGAGTCGCCCAAGTGCCCATCTCTCGATATCAGTACTAAACCGAAGCCGGACCATCTCGAGCCGGCCCTCCCTGGGCCCACTGCCGGCCCGAGCCCCTAGCGCTGTTCTTTCTCAGAGTCTCAGGCTCGCGGTTCTCAGCACATGCTGTTTGTCTGTGTCAGCAGACTTCTGAGACTCCACCTTGAAACGGGCAGGACTTTTTAGGCAAAACACACAGAAAGGAAACCATAAGGGGAGACTGACGTTTTCCCCCACGTAAAATCAGAGGTTTCTGCAGAGCGCAAGTTTTGCAGACAACTGAAAAGAGGAAGCCGGGGAAAGGAAAGCGCTTACAAGAGCCAGAGATTGGCATCCTCGGTGCATAAGTACATCTTACAAACCGCAAAGAAAAGCCAGGGCGCTGTCTGGGGCCAGGGGGTCCTCAGACAGTTTCCCCCGAAGCTGCTCGGGCAACAGAGACCAGACTCCGGCTCAGCTGCCGCCAGCGCCGCGCACGAGGGCTCTCACCTGAGCTGCTCCGCAGGCACGCGGGGCGGGGGTCCAGCGGCAGGGTGCGCTGAGCAGAGGGGAGACTGGACTTCTGGGTCCTTCCCGGCAGGGCACGGGGCAAGCGTCCACTCTCAGGCCTGTGGGGGTGTGAGACAAAGAGGCGAGTGAAGAAAGCTCAGAGTGAGCACAAAGCTCAGCCCCCACCCGGGGGACGGGCCCTCGGGCTGGGGCGGGGGCGCAGAGAAGGGATTGCACTCCACAGAACAATGTCCTGCAGAGGGGACAGTGGGGGGTGTCAGGGAGAGGGCCCCAGGGGCTCCACCTCCTTGAGAAACAGCACGCACAGCTTCCCTTCCAAAAAGGAAAATAGGAGGGGGACGAAGAAAGTGTATTTTCAGCTACCAGGCAAAGCCTATTTCCGACGGAACTCTGGCTGAGGGTCTGAGCCACGCGTGTATGTTTTCAGAAATGCAAGCCACGTCTGAAGGCTCTGCTAATCTGGTGAACCTGAACCCAATGAGGTCTTGAGATTTACCTTCCGGCTTATGGGGAAAGCAGGAGAGGGGAGCAAGCTACGCAGCCGAAGCAGAACAGATCTAGAAAGCCGGGTGCGCGCCAAGGACCAGGAGACCCAACGAGTCCCTGCACCAAGACAACCCAAGGGCTGCCTGGACCACGCCCTGCCACGGCCCCCGCCTCAGGACGCAGGTCCGGCCACAGGAGCCTACAGTGCCAGCCACCCAGTGAGCGTCTCTACCGTGGTGGGGCGTGGGGTCACAGTGACACATAACTGAAGCGGTGTGAGCCTGCGCCCCTAAATCATACATAGTGTTGCCATCAACCTCAAATAAAAATAAGCACAGTAAAAAGAGCCTGCTTCTTTCCAGAAAGCTGTAGAAAGCAGATGCTCGACAAACTATCCTCTGTCCTTGTTTGGATTCCGGCTCCCTTGAGCCGCAGCAAGTGCCTGTCCCAGGCCATGTCGGGCGCCAGGGGCAGTCACGTGGGCGTCCAGCTACAGCCACCCGGCCACGCCGCGCGGAGGAGGAGGTGGCGACGGCTGAAGTCACACAGGACAATGTCCCTGACCTTTGGAGGGGCCTGCACCGGTAGGGGTGGAGCATAATGCCGTCTGGAATGGAATAAAGCTGGAAGGAAGACGAGGCCAGAGGGCCCCGAAGAAATTGTTTTCACGAGCCTTTTGCTCTCTGATGGCTGCGAGGAAGGTCATTGCACGCTTCCCTCTGCCTTTATGCTTGATAAAAAGGGAAAAACCAGAACCTTGAGGGGTCTCCCCGGTGGCGCAGTGGGTTAAGCAACACACTAGGAGGAAACCACAGCCACTGCAGCATGAGTTCGATCCCCAGCTACGGAGGTGCATGACCCACATGGTGCAGCAGACCTCTCCTGCCACACCCGCTGTCCCCCTCAGCAGTGTGTTTCAGTCAGTCTGCCTGTTCTGTTGCCTGCTCTGTCTCTGGTGGATCCTCTCACCCCCACACCTCTGGCCTGTACCCCAGTGCTTGTATGCAAACATAACTCTTTTAAAAAATAATAATAATAATCATGGCGAGGCAGACTTCTCCTGCCTTGCCCACTGCTTCCCTCAGCAGTGTACTTCCATTGATCTGCCTGTTCTGCTCCCCACTCTGTGTCTGGTGAACCCTCTCACCGCCCTGGACTCTGGCCTGTACCCCAGCTCTTGTATGTATAAATAAAAATAAATCTTAAAAAAATTAAAAAAAAAATCAGAACCTCGATCAAAAACCCAGGCCCACCAGCTCCACTCTGTGCGGGCTCGGGCTCAGCACCTGTTGTTCCCATCCTTGTCCACGGTGTTCACCTTTAGAAATTCCAGTTCTAGGCACAGGGTCGCGCACCTGGGCAACCTTCCCCAGACTGGCTGGCGGCAGTGCACTCCCACCTCGGAGTGTGTGCATGGCATTCATTCCCTAACACCTGAGCTACTGAGGCGTTGCCACGCCAAGACCTGCGCGGGCCAGGCAAAGCCCAGGCCGACTCCACCCAGTGCGCTGCCGCCCAGGGTGCTCGGGCCTGCTGCCAGGTGCAGTTACACAGAATGGATGACCTCTGAGGATGACCTCTGAGCAGTCCCGCTGCCAAGAGACACCTTCCCTGAAGTAGCGATTCCTGTTGAGCAAGATGCTGGGCAGTCGGGTCTCGCCAACACTCTCTTAATAAAATCTCTAGCAGTTAAGGTTTGCCCCTGGATGGAGAAGGTTCTAGAAGTGTCTTCCCGCTGTCCCCTTTCTGGAAACCTGTCTCTGCACGCCTAGCTGCTGTGCCCTCCCCCTGCCCACCGGTCCCAGACCAGCCTGCAGGGGGCTTCTCAGCGCCTCCAGGCAGGGCTCAGTTGGGACTTTCCAGAGAGTTAGCCAGAGACAACATTAAGAGAAAAACACACTTGAACCACTTCAACAGCACTGACTTCTGTCCCTTCAACTCCCTGCCCTCCAGAATCTGGGGTCACACGAGAGCGCCCTCTGAGGCTGCTAGCAGCCTCTGACCAAGGTCAGCTAGTCCAGACTTCCGCAGAGGGCCCACCAGTTACACATTACCTTGCAAGCGCAGCGGCCGCTCTGCCAGGGCCTTCGCCTCCTCCTGGGAGCCGTTCTGGAAAAGGAGGCGTCTGGGGACCCGAGGGCAAGGCGCAGGAGTTCTCCCCTTAGCGATTCAGTAACTGAGCAAGCGGGAGAAGAGCCGTCAGCTGCAGGCCACCAGGCCTGTGGGTGGCTGGTTTACACGGGCCACCGAGTGACCTAGGGCCGCCCACTCCAGCCACGAGCTCTCCGTGGGACACTCAGGAAACGGACAACCTTAAGAAACGAAACAGAAACCACCGCTGCGGGCCCAGGGCATTTCCTTGCTGGTTCGGTATCTGGCCAAGGGCGATGCTGAAGGGAAAAACGAAACCCCCGCACAGAGCGCACCCACGCGGGTTTGTGGGCGGCTGCAGGGCACTGGGGCCCGCAGCTTATTTCGCAATCGAGACCCCCCAGGTTTCGCCAGCGCTCGGGGCACCCACGATGTCCAAGGGGCAGCGCCAGCGCGGCCCCCTGACTCGTGCCGCCTCCGTCTCCGAGCCGGGGCGCTCCAAAGTGAACACAGAACCCCACAGGTGCTCGCGCGGCGCAGCGGGCCCCCGCCCGGCGCGCCCCGGCGCCCTCCAGGTCCCGCCGGGCGCCCGCACCTGCCGGCAGGTGCCAACTCCGCCGCCGACCGGCCCGGCGGGACGTCCGGGCGCCGTTCTGCGCGCTCACCTGACGGCGGGGCCCCTGCGCCCCGCGTCCCCTCCGCGGCCAGGCGCGCCCCGCCCCGCCCCCACCCGCGCCCCCAACTCGGTTCCCGCCCGCCCGCCCGGGGTCGACCCGCGCCGGGCGCACAGTGAGCGACGCCCCTCGTTCCCCAGGTGCCCCCGGCTCCCGGCGCTGCGGGGCCCGGACGGGCTGCGGGCTCGGGCGCGCCTCACCTGAGCGGGTCGCGCCCTGGCGGCGGGAGCGGGGCGGCCCGCGCTACCGAGCGGAAAGCGCCGCCCAGTCGGGCGCTGCGGCCCCGGGAGGCCGCCCCCGGCGGCGCCCCCTGGAGGCGAGACGCGGTGCCCCGCGCTGCCCCGCGCTCCGCGCGTCTCACCTGGCGACGGGCAGCCGCGGCTCCCTGTCGGGCCCAGGTAGATGCGGGACTCAGCCCTCTCTCCCCCTCTGTGTGTCTCTCTGTCTGTCTCTGTCCCTCTGTCTGCCTCTCAGTTAATGTAGTCATTTTCAAAATGGGCTTCAGACCAGCAATATCAGCAGCGCCTGGGAGTTTTGAACTGCACAGTCTCAGACCACCTGCGTCAGCAACACTTTCATTTTCTTAACTGAATAAAATGGACACGCAATAGTATGCAAACTGATACATGCATGTGTTGGAACACGACTGTCATTGCTGCGGTATTCATCACATGACAACTATAAAGCTGGATTTGTTATTCGGTGCACACATGTCTGGCGTATTTACTGCTTATCACAGGTCTGCAGCCTTAACATCACCGAATTCCCCATAACATGACTTTTTTCCCGCCTGCTTCTGACACAGGCTCAGGCTTGGGGAGCACAATGACAGCGCATCTGCCCAGTCTTCGCCCACCGCGCGGTGCAGGTGAACACACAGAGGCTCTGGTTTGAAAACGCAGCGGCCAGGGGTGTCCTGTGGGCAGCTGCTGGTACCAGAGACGTTCCCTGCCTGTGGGCGTGTCCACCTAGTGCAGGTGAGTCACCTCAGGACAGGGCATGCGTCCGCCTGCATCTGCTTTCCTGCTCGTTCTGGTCCATGTGATGTCGGTTTTGGAGTCAGAGGGTTTGGAGAGCGGGGTTCTCGGGTTCACTCTGGAAAAGGTTTCCCCAGAGGTCCCTGTTCAGCAGCACGTGGCTAGTTTCCCAGGCGAGTTTCTCCAGGAGGCAGAGACCTTAGTTATTTTAAAGAACAGGGGAAAGGGACAGAAGAACAAAGGACACGTGCACAGACACAGCGGGCAGGAAGAGCTGCCCCGGAAGGGACAGGTTTGCTGAGAGGGGCCTGCATGGTTGCAAGAGCTGTATGGTTGAGGAGAGCTGCCCCACTGAGGGAGGTGGGTGAAGAGAGGCTCGGACAAGTCACGAGCAGGCAGGCTGCTGCCTTGCAAGGGAGAGAGTTGGTGAGAAGCGCCTGCATCGTCACAGGTGGGCAGAAGGCTGGGGGCCCCGTCAGTGCAGAGACAGCCCTGATAGTCTTCTCTTGGGGGGGGCTTACCCCTCACGGAGTGGCGCGCTTGTTGAATCAACTATGTAGGAACCGGAGAGGGGCCTGGAGCGTCTCAGCGACTCCGGAGATTGCAGAGCTATGGGTCTCCCCAGACTTTGCTGTTGGTGCCCTGTAAGTCACTGGCGCTGAGGGGCTTTGTTTATGCAGTTGGGTAAACGCTGTTAATCCCTGCCGCCCCCACCTCCTGGGAGCCAGGTCTCCGGTCTCCGGTCTTGAGGCGCCTCCTTTCCAGTTTCTCTACTTATCCTGCATTACGTGTTCCTGCCAGAACCGTCTCCTGCAGCGCCCTGCCTGGCGGTAGAGCAGCTGAGGATTGGGTGCACACTGGGCCCGGGGCCAAAGCTCAGCCAACACTTCCTTCACAGCTCCAAGGGTCCAAACAGCTGATTGTCTGTGGGTAAACTGACCGTGAGGCCGTTTCTCTCTAAATACAAGTGGGTTTTCCAGACTTGGGTGTATAAGAGATGCCTGTGGTGCCAGCAAGGGCACAGAGTAAGTTCTCGATGATCCCGGCAGACGGGTCAAGGAGGAGTCCTGGGGCCCTTGGTGGCTTTTTTAGGCTTTTATTATCAGAGACGACCCCACGGCAGGTGGGGGTTGGGGGGCCAGGATGCTGGCAGGTCTCTTAGCCCCCGGCACATCTCTCTCTTTGGGCTGCTTTGCTTCTTCTCGTTCTCCTGTTCTCTCTGCCTCTCTCCTCTGCTCTTCTCTGCTTCTCTTTTTCTTCTGGCGTCCTCGTGACGCCGCCCCTATACGCCCGGTGTCTAAATCCAGGTGCGCCCACTTGCACATGCCCACTGCAGGTGTCCCTCACCACACCAAAGGCAGGAGGGCGGAAAAGCCTGCTACTTTTCCATTTACCCTACAATGCCAAACTTGTATTTATACTTTACTGAATATTTGCTACTTAGTATTATCTAAAAAAAAAAATAAATAGTAGCTCCATCTTTCCATTACCCCCTCTGCATAAGGTCAGTTCCAAGCTCCACACAATAGTTACAATGTGAAATAATAAAGAGAATGAAGGAGCTTATAAGGAGCTACTCTAGGAAGAGACTGCTAGAAAATCTGAAATATCATCACATTATCCTAAAATGCTTAAAAAAATCAAAAGATACTGCTCTATGACATGAAAATGATCAGATTCAAATTTCAGGGTCCACAAATCAAGTTTTACTGACAATACAGTCCCACTCATTCATTGTCTATGTTGTCTGTACCTGGCCACGTGGCTGGCGAAACTTAAAAATACTTACTATGTGCCCTTTTTTAGGAGAAAGTTTGTTCTGCCCTCTCTTGCTCCAGTGCCTGTCTGTTGCAATACAGATTGGATCCATTAAATAAGTTAATTAAGAAAATTTGTGTGCAAAAAATAAGAAAAACATTTTGCAAGTAATTCCTTGTTCTAAAGCTCATTCTAAAGTGTTGTTGTAAAATTTGAAAACGGCTGGGCTATTTCATCCCCCCAACCCCTGATGCTGTCAAGTTATTTTACTTAGCACAACAGGTCTCACTGCTAAATAATTTCCATGGCAAAGAAATTAACGAGCAGAGAAAACCAACCTAGTGAAGCTAAATTCATATGAATTAAATTCAGCCCTGGCATTTCTGGAATTAATGTTTTAAAGATGATGCGTGCTGCTGTCAGATATTTAAAAATAAGGCATTGACCTTTTCTCCACGAAAGATATGTGGTATCTTTTCTAAAATGTCTATGGAATTTTCCAAGCAATTACCATTGAGATGGCTTATGTTATTCTCACCCATCTTCTATAATTTTAGGAATAACATGACTGGAGTAAAATACTCTATGGAATGATTTCTTCAGTTTGGGCGAATAAATCCCTAGTTGTGAACAGGAGAATAATTATAAGAATGCCCAGAAAAGGTCACGTAACCTGCCATGACCGTGCACCGTGACGGCAGCTGCGCTGGTGCACACAGGCGGGCCCTGTGCAGCCTCTAGTCCTCCAGCTCGCGCTCTTCTCCTAAAAGCTCGAATCAAGTTGTTGGGTGCTGCCGTCCCAATAGCAGCTCTTTTAAAAAAAAAAAAAAAATTTATTTTTACTTATTTATGCATACAAGAGCTGGGGTACAGGCCAGAGATGGGGGGGTGACAGGATTCACCAGACACAGAGTGGGGAGCAGGACAGGCAGATCGATGGAAGTACACTGTTGAGGGAGCAGCGGGGAGACAGGAGATTCTGCTGCACCATGTGGGTCACTCCCTGGCGGGGGATCGAACTCACGCAGCAGTGGCTGGTAATAGCTTGGTAGCGCCGAGACTTTAACCCCTGCGCCACCAGGGAGACCCCCAATAGCAGCTTTTAAAAGGAAATAATGTCTTCCTAGTACCTAGAAATGTACACATTTGAGGATGAAACGTAGCTTGGTTCGGGGGAGCTGTCCAGGCGGGAAATGAAGACTGACTTGCTGTCGAGGGCTCCGCACGTGACTCTCCTCACCCTCGTGCCCCCTACTTCGCTGGCGCGGGAGGCGGCCCAAGGGTTCGCTGGCCAGCTGGGCTACCACCTGTGCAGCTTGCAGGGGCGCGGAGCGGCGTGCACCGAGTCATTTGGGCCTCTTGAAACTGACTTGGTGCTGAAGGTGCGAATTCCAAGGACAGCCCCCCACACGCAGCTCTATCCCTCAGGGGCTTGCTGGCTGTGAGCGCGTCTCGTCCGAGCTCCGGCCGGCCTGGTAAGCACCAGCAGAGGCTGGTGAGGTGAAGTCTTGGGTGGCTTGGGCACGGCATGTGCCTGTGTGCACCCATCGAAGACCCCTCGCTCACAGCCATGGCGGGACAAAGCTGGGTGTGCTGACGGGCTGCAGTGGGGGGACTGCATGCCCCGAGGACCCTGGCGTTCCTCACCACGAGGATGAGGTTTGGAGATGTGGGGAAGGGTGAGACTGGCTGGAACTGGAAGGAAATGGTGTTTCTGTGCACAGGCTGGCGGTCAAGCAGGGCTGTGTGCAAAGGGTCAAGGTCAGGTTGGGACCAGAGTGGACCCAAGGTGCTGCGTCCTTGGGGATGGCCAAGGCTTGCTAGGTGCGGGCGGGGTAAGCGGGGCCCGTCCGCGGAGCTCTGCACCCGGCTGGACGGGGCCTTGCTTGGTCGAAGTGGGCGGACCTGCAGGCAGAGGGGTGTTCCTTAGACCGATGCTCAGTGGCGCCTGATTGCCCATGCTTCTCCAGAACAAGCTTCCCCCCGAGAAAGGAAGCAGCAGTCTCCCACAGGAGGCGGGGGGACTTGACACATCATGATTTCGGGGTGTTGGGGGTAACAGGAAGCTCCTGTCCGCTCACAGCTGTCTTAGTCTCTGCGATCTCAGGACCAGTAGTGGTGCCTCCCTTTGCGCGAGAGGCGCTTTGTACCTTCTCACACCACATCGGGACTAGAACCTTCCGTCTTACTTCCACGGGGTGCTGGGGTTTCAAACATTCTTACAGCTCACGGTAGAGTCTAAAAGAGGATGTGTATCAGCATGCAAAGCAGCTCACTCTTTAATAGCTGACTTCTGTGTAAGATTTCGTTAATTAAAAAAAGGATTAAACATCTAAAGAGGTTGAAGATCACTGGTTTAATCCAACCCTCTCATCTTGTAGAGGAGAAATTGGCAAGCATCACCATCACTGCCGGCGCTACTTTTATTAGAAGCAATGACAGGAATTAGTAAGTAACTCAGCCCAGGTGTCTGGTAGCTCATGGCAGGACTGGAAGTTTGTAAGGAATAGAATTTTGGAAGCTTTACGAAGAAAAAATGTTGCGCTGGTGGAGTTCACCCCGGGTACAGCTCACGCTCCTAGTCTGCTTTTTCCACCCTGTGTTTGCTGGTGCCCACTGTTCCCTAGACCAGGCTGTAAAGCGATCATCCGCATACCTTATCAGAAAGTTCCAGAAATGAGCAGTTTTGATTTTTCACAAGACAAATCTCACGTCTAACCATCAAATGAATGCAACTGCTGAGAACAAAACTGTTGTTAAAAGTGCAATTTTAATCTACAGGGAAAATGTTTTCTCAGACACTCATCATCACATAAGTAGGATGCTTTATCGGCCCTAGGGAAAAAAAAAAAGTCATATATTTGAAAATAAAATTAGAAGCGCAGGCTGTCCTAGGCAGCTTGGATAAACAGTGTAACTGATTTCAAGTGCCCTTGCCCTGTTCAGACTGAACACTAGTGATAAGAATCGAAATCTGAGGCTGCTCTCAGATGATTTAATTACAGGATGAAAACCTCAAGGTAAGTGAAGGCTGTCCCTTCAGTTGTTTCCTGAATGTTACTATGTACCAGTCACGGCTCCAGGGACTGAGATACCTTCCTCATTTCACCTTCCTCATAATTCTACAGAATGCTGTTAGCGTTGCCCCCATTTTGCAGGCGAAGAAGCCGAGTTGCCGAAAGACGGCGCTGCTGGCTGTGCCCACGTCCTGAGGCTGCCCCAGGGCCTGCGCTGGCTGGCGGGGCCGAGGAGGCAGCTCTGGACCCAGCTTCCCCGAGTGTGGGCAGGGCCACGCGCTCTGCGAAGCTCCGGGGAGGCTCTTCTGGCCTGCTCCGGTTCCCGTTGGCTCCGCTGTTCCTCGGCAGTGGCCACACCGGCCGATCTGTGCCTCCGGCCCCCCTGCCGAGCCCCTCTCCTCCCGAGTCTGTGGTGCCGTCTGCATGGACGTGCGCACTGGGCTGAGCGCCACCCACGGCCAGGGTTTCACTCGGAGCCTCAGCTAATGACACCTGAAGACGCTGTTTCCAAGCACAGTTCCATTCCGAGGTCTACGTGAGCGTGAACTGGGGAGCAGCTACTCGGCCCCCGATACTTGGGTGAGGCCGCGCAGCTAAGTGGAGGAACAGGCCAGAGGCAGACTTCCTTTCACGTCGAGCCTGGTGCACCCCGGGCGCCGCCTCCCGCCCAGAGCGGCGCACCCGTGGCAGGAGGGGCGGGGTCCAAGAGCCTCCACAGCGCCTGTTCGGCCAGGTCGGAAGGCGCCAGGTTTCCTCTCAGCACTGTTCTGGAGGGCCCCCCACCCCACCGCGCGGTCTCCCCATCATCCATCTCCTCTGGTGGGCAAAGGCAGCAATCACGTTGGTCACTAGGGTTTCCCCAACTTGCTGTGCGGCCTAATCCTCTACTCTGTATATTTTAAGTCAGTTTTGCATTAAAAATAAACTGCGTAGGAAGTGTGATGGAGTCGGAACCCCGAGGGCTGAGTCTACGGGCCACATCCAACAGGGACGGGGCAGCAGACGAGGTTACGCCAGCGATCCAGACACCCTAGCCCGACTTCTGCGGCTCGTGGTGCTTATCCCCAAGGAGCGCTCCAGCTTCGATTTCCCAAACTGGCAGCTCTCCCCAACTCTGCCTTGCCACTCCCGCTGCCCCACCACCCACTGTGACTTGCAACAGGAACATGGAAATAAAGAAGTGGCTAAATAAAGGGGCCACTGGGAGCGGGCTTTCCGCTGTGGTCTTGTTAGGACAGAAACCCAGGTAATGAAGAGGGCGACCACCAGGAGATAGAAGTAGGAGAAGGACGAGAGCGCCAGGGGGTCTCCCTGGTGGCACAGGGGTTAAGTCTCAGCTCCTTCAAGCTATCGGCAGCAACACGAGGTCAATTCCCAGCCAGGGTGATCCACAGGGCGCAGCAGACCCCTCCTGTCTCCCGCTGCACCCCTCAGCAGTGTGTTTCAGTCTATCCGCCTGTTCTGCTCCCCACTCTGTCTCTGGTGAGTGCTCTCATTCTCCCCCACCCCCTGCACCTCTGGCCTGCACCCCAGCTCTGGTATGCATAAATAAATCTTAAAAAAAAAGAGGACCAGATACACTCCCCAAATCTGCAGAGAAGACTTTCTAAAACATCAGTCAAGGTGGTGATGGCTCTTTCTGGAAAGAGGCCAGCTGTGGGGGCAGCCTGAGCTGGCTGGGGCCTCGGGGGGCCGCTCTCCAGGAGGGGCCCGGACTCCCCCTGGGTGGACGTGAAGGTGTAGTGCCAGAAGGAGTCCTGATGGGGCTTTTACCATAAGCGTGTTTTTTGAACTCTCAGAAGACCAGCCTCTTCAGAGGAGGATGCTTTAAAACATCGCCTGACCTCACGCCCGTGTCCCCAGGCTCACAGAGCACAGCCCCACAGCGCCTGCCCCAGCGCGAGGCGGTCCCTGTTCTTCTGGCCCCACGTAGGGGAGGTTTGAAACCTGGCACTGCCCCTCCCGACGGCGTCAGCCACAGTCAGTCAGACCTGCCGATTCACTTTTATTTAGTTTTAAAGTGTATTTATTTCTCACATCGTTGTTCATCTTTGGACAGTATTTGATTTCTCCCTCAGGAGCGGCCCCTGAAGTTCTCCCACCACCCAGCACATCACCGCTGTCCCTCGTGCTCCTCCCTCCCCAGTTCTAACCCACCCTCCCCTGCTGGTGCCTCAGGTCTGTGCTCCGCTTGCAAGCTCAGTCTTTTTCTTGCCCTTTTCTTCTTTTTCTCTACAGTCCGCATGTGAGCAAGACTATCCAGTACTTCGTGTCCTGTGACTTCTTTTCCTTAGCAGCACCCCTTCCAGCCCCTTCCGTGTTGCCGCAAATGGCACGAGTTTCTCTTTCTTGATCGCTGAGCAGTATCCCGTTGTGTATCTACACGTCTGCTTGGTCTGCTTGACCCACTCGTCTGTTTAAGGCATTTAGGTTGTTTCCATAACTTAGTCATTGTAAATCGCACTACAGCAAACACAGGAGTGGAAGTTTTCTTTTGAATTAGTGTTTCGTGGCCTTTGGTTAGATTCTAGAGTGGAATCGCTGGGTCGTGTGGCGGCTCCATTTCCAGTGTTCCGCGCGCCCTCTATGCAGCTTCCCACAGAGGCTGCACTGGTCTGTGTTCCCACCAGCAGTGGAAGAGGGTTCCTTTCCCCACGTCCCTGCCAACATTTGTTGTTTCCACTTTAAAAATATGGCTCAGAATTGGTAATTTCTAACACCATGCAGGCAGGCCCCCCTCCCCAACCCAGGAGAGAATCCAAGTGCAGTGGGAGCGCTCACTGCCTCCTCTCTCTAGGCTCTCCTGTCAAGTGGGCCCTGAAACCAGAGAGAAGCCAAACTGTCGCTGACTCACCCTAAGGGAAAGGACGGACACGAAATTCTCCAACCTGAAAATCAGCTGTGAAGAAGCGATACAATCCCTGGTAACCAGTTTGGGTAATTTTTACTGCAAAAGAAATTTCAGCGAGTGCACAAATCATTAGGCTAACACCACAGATAAAACAAACCAAAACAAGAAAACATGCTTATTCTGGTCAAACAAAACAGGAAAAATAATCCATTCTCAAAAACATCGTACGCTCCCCAAATGTGTCTGTTCTGGAAAGAAAACCGATCACTTCGTTTGCTCTCATGGTCTTTCTGAGCAAACCAAACGGGAACTGCTGCAGAACGAACACATACAAAACCAACTTACACAGACGTGCAGCCCTCTGAACACTGAGTACGACACAAAGACCTCGAGGCTGCCTGCGGCGCCCCGCGCAGGACCTGAACTTTCTATCCACAGTGACAGTCTGGGCAGACTCCCCCATGATGCCTTCGTTAGGAGACTGCACACGTTGGAGAATCCAAAACACATCGCAGCAGTGGATTTATTCCCCGGGGGGTGGGGGGGGATGTACCGAGCTATTCCAGATGCTAAAACGTCCATTCTTCATTCAGTGGTTTGCTCTGTTCAGAACAAAACTACGAATAAATATAGGTGCCTCATTTCCTTACGTATGAAGTTCATAATATATATTTTTAAAAAAAGATTAAAAAATTCTTAATTTATTTTCTTGTCATTAAATAAAAATCCTAATATACAGACACATTCAATATTTATATAAATTGTAGGGACTAGGTTTGCTTTTCTTGTTTATAATCGGCATCTTATTCATAATATACAACACAGCTCATATCCCAAATGCAGGTTTAATTCTACCTTAAGTGGCTCGAGGTGATTTTTCTCTTTTTCCTTTTAATTAAAAAAGACTTCAATCTTGGAATTTTAGGATTTACACTGGAAGTGTCTGAAAAAATACAATTTCAATGCAAAAACCACATCAAGCATTCAAGAGAATGTTGCTGGTGCTGTAATCTTTTTGCATGTCTTTGTTTTCATAGGAAAAAAACAATCAAATACATGACACGTATGACTTTTACATGGTTGAATGTAACCACATAATATTAATGATCTGCTTCATGCATACACACGCACGCACGAATTCAAAATGAAAGAAAGAAGATCAGACATCTTTCTTTTGCATCTGTTCTAGCTTTCTTCTCAGAAGACCATAATTCTCCTTCGTTCCTGATGCCGTGGGGTCCAGCTGCAGAGAAATTTCGTAGTGCTTTTTCGCTACGTCTAGATGTCCCCAACGATGATAAAGCACAGCTGAAACAGCAAGAGATGAATTTCATTGGAAACACCTCTGGAAAACTTGCAGTATCCTCTACCGCGTGCAGAGAAACAGCCCAGGGCCTCTGCAAACTGTGTTCAGCCACCCTTGTTTAAAACAATATTATTTGTACCGCAAACTTCGTGCTAATCCCACTCCCTGGTGATCGTCCCCTTAACCCCCACAGTTCCTCATCAGCAGGCAAGATCCACCCCTCCACAGCAACTGACTACATAAACAAGTAAGAGGAGGAGGACGGTGAGCTGCTCAGTGTGCCAGGAAATTTCCAGAAAGCCACACTGGGGAGGGCAGGGCTCTGGAACCACCGCCAAGCCCAACCGCTTATAAGTAAAGACTGGCAAAGTAATACACCGTTTGTTGCCAGCTGGAGATAAGGGTTTGAGCATCAAAATCTGACCATAAAATGGTAGTTAAAGTCAATGAATTAGGATGGCAGCCTCTGATACTGAATTAGGATGGCAGCCTCTGATAGCTGTCTACAAGGA
The DNA here is from genome assembly GCA_019455555.1 of Galemys pyrenaicus. Taxonomy (NCBI): domain Eukaryota; kingdom Metazoa; phylum Chordata; class Mammalia; order Eulipotyphla; family Talpidae; genus Galemys; species Galemys pyrenaicus. The sequence continues at coordinate 3,874,690 of JAGFMF010011662.1, forward strand.
GAAAGAGCAATGGCCGACGCTTTGGGACTTCTGCAATGAGGAGCTTCAGGGTCTGTGGGGAGCAGGTCTGGTGCAAAAACATTCACATGACCGATCATTCCAAGAATCAGCCTGCTGTGCACTAAACACCTTAGTAGGAAACAAAGCAGAAGAAGGAAGTTCTAGGGAATAGGCCATTGTGAATGCTTCTTTAGCCCAGGCAGGAGAGAATGTAGGAAAACAGGCTAGGCCAGAATGGAAAGGCCCCTCCAGAAGAAGCAAGAGAAGGAAGAAGGAAGCTTCTGCATATGCCTCAGAATGACATGCCGGGATTCTTTACAAAGGGACAGAATATGGAGATCTTATTCTGGGAAGAGAATACTCTGCTGGGGGAGGGATTGAGGGGTTGCTGGTTCATACATTAGGAGTTCTAAATACAGTAGCTACTTAGCTAGTTTTCTGTTTTTATGATTTATTTATAGCTACCACTTTAATAATTCTTAAAAAAAAAACAACAACCAGAAACTAGATGATAAACGGCTGGATTAGGATTGAATTTGGATTTGAAAAGACTATTCCCCCTAATACTGATGTTATAGACATTTGCCCACTTCAGGGCCTCCCTGGTGGGGCAGGAGTTAAAAGTCAGCACTATCAAGCTATCACAGCCACTGCAGCACAAGTTCGATCCCCGGCCAGGGAGGGGACCCACAGGGCACAGCAGACCTCTCCTGCCTCCCCGCTGCTCCCCTCAGCAGTGTGTTTCAGTAGATCTGCCTGTCCTGCTCCCCACTCTGACTCAATGAACTCAATCACCCTCTGCAGCTCTGGCCCACACCCCAGTCCTTCTATGTGTAAATAAAAAGAAATCTTAAAAAAATAGAAAAAAGGAAACATGCCCATTTCATGAATGTGACTTAGAATTTGAATGTGCGTCGAACGAGACGCTTCCTTACCCAAATTACCGTGGTAACTTGCAGTGTTTGGATGGGCTTTAATTGCTTTGAGGAATAAAGCTTCAGATTCCTAAAAAAATGGAAGACATCAAGACCAGGCATCACGTATACGTGAAGACCGTGCACTTCACCACCCACGACGAGCTCCTCACATTCTCCTTCGGTGCGGCCTCCCCGACACCCAGTGGGCCCAGCAAAGCCCCAGAGGACGGCGTGTTTCGACTCACTGGCTCCCGCTGGTGACCAGCTGGATGCTGGGAGCGGTCCAGTGACCGCTGTTGGCGACAAGGGGGCTGCGTGAGCACAGAGGTGCCCACGCCACTAGGACCTAACGCACAGCGTTCTCTCTGGACGCTGATGTGTCGACGAACCTTCTGGAAGCTACTGACCAGTGCCCAGCGGCACATGGACGGCAGGGCAGACACCAAGTGGGACTCAGGGCTCTGCCCTCAGAACTTTGTCTTGGTCAACAACATGGAGAGCTTGGTGGACACCCCCGATTTCAGTGACACTGAAACTTACATGCCGTCCCAAGGCAGCGTCACTGGCATAAGCGTATTTTTTGAAGTTAGTGATGCCGTGAGCCAGTAACGCTCAGGCGGACAGCAGACGGCCCTCCTGGTGGGGACGGGCGCCAGGCTGCGGGTCTGTCACATGCTACTTCAGGTTTCACTGCAGGCTCGGTGCCTAGTCTAGAGAATCGGGCTGTAAAACGTGGGGAGAAATGGGAAGGCCGTTTCTCCATTCTGCTCTGCGGCGGCGTCCTGCTTTATGTGGGCAATGAGAGGACCACGTGAGCTGAAGCCAGGTGAGTGGCTGGCTCTGTGGCCTTAACAGAAATTCCAGTTTATGGACCGTGGGATGAAGAACGGATACGAGAGCGGCATAAGCCACGCATGGAGCTGCTCACTGCAGCTGGTCCCCGGGCCAGGCTGACACGGGGAGCGTGGGAAGGGAAACCCACAAACGCCCTCCCCACCCCAAGTACCTCCTTGAACCCCTCAAAAAGCCCAATCCCGGAGCAAATCCAGGCACGCCCAAGTGTGCACGAAAACCACTGACCCCGACGTGCAAACACGGGAGCCACGCACGGACTAAGCCACCACTCTTCCAGGAAACGACGCTGCGCGTGACGTCAGGGCCGCGCAGGAGACGCAGCTCTGGGACACAGGCCAAGCGCGCTGACCCGGGTGCGAGCGGCAGACATCGGATACGACCTGAGCCTGGACGGAACCTGCGTGTGCTTCTGTAACGCGAGCAGACAGGCGGGGGCTGCCGGCGTCTGCATCAGGGCGCGCCTGGAGACCCAGTTGGGGTGAGACCGTGGGCACTTGATTCCCGCCCAGCACAGCCTCGGTTCAGAGCCTGGGTGCTGTGAGGGCCGGACGGAGGGCCCCTGCTGTGGTCGTCTCCTCGGGGACCGTGCAGGCTGGGACTGAGCTAGATGCGTCGGGCACTGGGCGGGAGCGAGAACCGCCGCCCCCGGGGCCCTCTGCTGTCCCCCCACACCAGCCCCGAGCTGCAGCCCAGGGCAGGACGCCCCCAAGCAGCCGCCTGCAGGGGACACAGGGGCTTCTCCCGCCTCTGACAGAGTGACCCACAGTGGGGCTCCTGATGGCAGAGAACCCGGAGTTTGACCCCACTCATTCGTCGGCCACCTTCTCGGGCCGCTGGCCTTGCTCCTCTGGCCTGCTGGCTGCCACCACTGTGGCCTGATCTGGAATTGACTGCGCAGGAGCTCGGCTCGGGCCTCTGCCCGCGGCTGGCAGAGGTGCAGAGTCACGGCTGCACGTACGCACCTTGTACTTCTGGGACTTGCCCAGCACGTTGGCCAAGGAGAACATGAGCGAGTGGTCGTTCGGTATCAGCGCCAGGGCCTCTCTGCCCACGGCTTCGGCCTGGGCTAAATTTCCTGCAAGTGAAAAGCAGAAAACACGTGCATGAGACGCAGGGCTGTGGAGACGCCGCTTCAGAACATCAAGTCTGTGCGGCGCACGCACACCGCACACGCCGGTCAGAGCACCCCGCGAGCCCACTCTGCACGAGCAGCGCTGACCCAGTGCCACGGGAGTGCAGCAATCGTACTTGACCCCACGCCTGCCAGTCCTCCTCAACTGGAGGAAACGAGGCTGCGGCCCTGAGCACACAGCCCCCCACTGGCCCCCTGGCTGGCTCCCGGGGCGAAGCTGCGTCCTGCTTCCACCGGGACCGAGTGCGCCCCCGCTCTGCTGACGCAGCTTAGGGGCTCCCAGTTCTGCCGAAATCGCACCCCCACTTCTCATGGGACGCTTGGGTCCCCAGCTGGGGGCGGAGGGACGTCTCATTCTGGAGCCTGCCGCGGGCCGGGCGGCCAGACCTCCGCCGTGTCCAGGGCCGGAGCTTCGGGGCAGCGCCTCCTTGTCCCCGCAGACCTGACAGTGCCTTGGCACGGGCCTGAGGCCCTTCCTGCTCCCTTCTGGGCAGTGCGCTCTGGGTGGACAGCCCGCCAGAGGCCGGCTCCCGAGGGGATGGGGCAGTCTGGAGAAAGCGTCACTCCCCCAATGCTCCATACCGCAAAGGGCCCCTGATGCTGAGGCGGGCGACCGTGTTTAATGCAGACCCCGAAGGAGCAGGGTCTAGAGAAACCCGCCACCCCTCAGGGCCGGCGCCAGCACCCGCCCCCGCCCCGCCCGCACCTGTGTTGTCCAGCAGGATGACCATGTTGTTCCAGGCCAGGCTGTGCCCCGGCCTCAGCGCGGTGGCGTTCCTCCAGGCGTTCAGGGCGTCCGCGTGACGGTTGAGGTCCGCGTACTGAAAGGAGCAGGCCCTGAGGGTCACTCTAGTTCTCCTGCTTCTGTGGCCAAGACACTTCCGAGACCAGGCCCCAAGCACACCTGAGCGGTACTGACCGAGCTCCTGCTTTGTTTCACAGACTCAATTCAATTCTGAAAATAACCTCAAAGAAGCACCTTCCTATCCCTCCCCACAGCGAAGAGCTGAGGCACTGAGAAATTAAGAAGCGTGACCAAGTTACACATCCAGAAAGGCGGGGCCTGGTCTGGCCCGTGAGCCTACCCAGCGTAAGGAACACCCCGAACTTAGAGGTTCTAGTGGTAAGACCCCGTTACTTTAGTTAAAATCCTGATTATCTTTTCTTTCTAGAAAGACTCCTTACGTTCTGACAAGTAATGCTGTAAAATGGTGAAACAACCATTTAAGGCTGTGAGAAGTCCAAGGTGTCAGATTCATCTTGTGCAGAAGGTTCCAAGGAGCCGCTCCCTGCCTGCAAGAGGGCGTCACAGCAGAACCATGAAAGCTGCTGTAAACAACCCGGGGGGTGGGGGGGTGTCTCTGCTCTGCTGTGAGGCCCTTGGGTATTCTGAAGCCTGCCTGCCCCTTCGGGAAGGACAGAACTGTCTGCTTCCTCCGAGAGGGACTGGACTCACTTGGGTAACAGAAGCCACAATGGCGGGCTCTCAATTTGCATAGTGAATAAAAGCAGCAGAGGCAGGAAGTGCTGGGCTTCGTCTTAGCAGGGGACCTTCTTGCCCTCCTTAACTCAGTTCAAATGCACATCTCCTCTGAATGAACTTGGTTCCTTTAACTCTGCAGAAAGTGCAAATGGTAAGGATCTGTCAGCGTTTAGGGTTATTTCCTTACTGTCAAGTCTGTCTTTTCCTTAGAGAACAGAAAGTTTGACTCACTCCGTGACCCACACAGCAAAGAGGTGGCAGGTCATGCAGAGAAAGAAAGGGTTAATGAATCATGGAAACATCTACGAATATCCATTTGCTAAAGATGTTGTCACAACTTCCCGAGAGACTCAGACTCAAGTTGCAGCATTTCACCCCTTAAATTCAGCACCTTAAAATAACTTAGGCTGCTTCATTACCCCAACAACTAACTGCCTATGTGTGATGTCCCACTTCTGCAGATCCTCTCCAGCAAGGGGCATGCGTTTGCATCATGTGACAGACTCTGTGGTGACCTTTCTAAGACAGGGAAACCAACCTAACTTCATTTACGCTCCAACAAGACTCTTTACCCACTTTACTATTATTGCTGTTTATATATTTATCACATATATAATTGTATCATGTATAATACATATATTTATAATATTCATTTAAAATATATAATTATACATTAATATATTTATTACTATTACTGTTACCATTCGTTGAAGAACAGAATAAATCAGGTAAATTACTTGGGTTTCACCGTGACTTTCTTGTAACATCTGTACAAAGCACAGAGCACTTCAAGGGAAACAAAACTGCGATGCAGTTAAGAGCTCCTGTCCAGAGGTAGACGAATTGCACGCATATATCCACCTATTCCCCTGCGGTCTTATGTTCTGTGTAGCTGGGGCCTGGAGTCTGCAAACTGCATTTGGCCTTTGCCACTTGGCTCCTACTTAAGTTCTTGCCAAGAGAAGTCCCCTCTACTGTCTCTCTCCTCCTCTTTCCCTGGCAGTCTATGAGATGGCTAAGTCCCCTCATGCTGGGCGCAGGCTGGAAGCAGAGCCTCCTTCTTGACTGCAGCTCCTAAGGTGGGGCAGCTCCTGAGGTGATGGTCCCTTCTCCGAGTTCTTAACTTGTGGTTACATTCACCTCAGCTCTGAAGTTCGCTACTCCTCCTCTCTGTTCCCCAAGCCTGCCTGGCTTCCTTGTCCTCCCTGCACGGGCACGGCCACCACAAGCCTTCCAGCACCGTCTGGCAAGTCCCTGTACGAATCTCTTCTATTCACAACACTGAGCAGGCTTCTGTTGGCTTCAGTGGCTCCTGACTGATATGACTAGACCCTGAATAGTTATATATATATATATATATATACAGGTGCACACATGCATATATAGATCTCTTGTGTGCTCTCTCCATACACACACACACCTACACCTCCAATCATGGTTCCTCTAGTTCCGTAGTATCAGTAAAGTGTCCCAAAGCATCCAGCTCGTCCCAGTGTCCTACTTCATAAGAACTGCATTACATCCCCTTTATCTGGTTTCAGAAATCAAAACACATTTCTGTCTCCTGTTACTAATCAGGGACTAAGGAGGGTTTTTACCAAAGAAACTTTTAAGTTATTAAGTTCCGCTTACTCACGAATACATAAATGTGTTGGTTGAGCTGTTAGAGATTAAGCTCTTAATGCTTTTAAGCTGTCAAGCAGGCAAAAGCTGGATAATTAAGCAACAATGGAGAACGAAATCTTTAAATAAGCAAGCACAGCTGGCAGAAGGGAACACAGGAAGATCATTTCACGGCAGCATAATTAGTAAACAATATACACAGAGGCCAGGACAAGGCCTCCGTCTGTTTAATACGTGGATGATCTTCTGTGTGAGAGTGGCGATGAATTCCCAGGGCTGGAGCACATGGTATTTCTGGGTTCCGCATTCTGTCTTCCCTTCCTTGGATGGCACTCTTAAAGGGCTCATTTCACCAAACCTCTTTGCCAACCCAAGGAGCTGGAGATGCAGGCAGCTGCTCGGTGAGGAAGTAAGACCATTCAGGTCTAACCGAGAAGGCAGATACATACTCTCGCTTGCAAGCATTTGCTAGAAGAGCCCCTCCAGAAAGAAGGGGAAGGGGATGAGGGGAGCATTCCAGGCTTGCCACTGTGTCAGTGAGCACCCGGTCCCAGGCAAGGAAGGGAACGGTGAACCCCGCCACACACCCACTGCCGGCACTCAGGCACCACGAGCCCGCCTCACGTGATTACCTCTGCAAGCACCCACCCTGTTTTTGGATGAGACTGAATTTTTGGTCTCAGCCTGTATTATTAGGGGGAAACTCTACTGCTTTCCCAGCCCCCTCCTCAGAGGGAGCAATGCAGGGAAGCAAAAAATGTCACCCCAAATGTCCCACTGTGGCATGAGGGTGATTGCACAGAGGCACCTGAGGTTCAACAGAGGCAGGAAGAAGCTCCCAGAGGGGGCCGGTTCTGCTGCATACAAACCCAGTCCTGGAGGGTTTCGTGGTCACCCCGAGGGCAACCCCCACAGACAGACCACCCCCCGTCAGCTGCACCTTCCACCCTTCTGTGTGGGAGACTGCTCTTCTTTCACCTCGCCAGCCCTGCCGCACACCATCCTCTGCTGTGGCGACGGCGCTCGGCCCACAGCTCTGGAAGCCCAGTTCTAACCGCCCCTCGAAGCCCACCTGAGCTGCTCGGGCACACACAGCTGCTCTTCCTGCCTGTCTGCGGTCAGCCTGGCTTGCGGGCCAGCCAGGCTGGCCAGAGCACATGGGAGCAGAGGAAAAGGTCTTTCCTCCTCAAGAACAAGCTCAGCTTTGTCTCCCTGCATCTTCAGGTGGCCCAGAGAAAGCTGTCCCAGCATCAGCGCAGGTGCAGGGAGTGCAGAGGTAACCAGGCTTTCCCGCCCTCCCGCCATGGGTGTGAGGACGGACACCTGCGGCCTGCACGCTGCCGAGTGGGCATGCGCAAGTGGGCGCACCTGGGCTGGGACAGGGGCGTATGGGGCGGCGTCACAAGGACACCAGCAGAAGACACAGAGCAGAAAGACGCAGCAGCAGCAGCAGCAGAGAGAGGAGCCCAGAGAGTCCAGAGTGAGATGCGCCGGGGCTAGGAGACCCGCCAGCCTCCTGGCCCCCGCCCCCGCCTGCCGTGGCCTGGTCGCCTCTGATACAGTGATGCAGTTAAAGCCTGGAAAAGCCACCGAGGGCGCCAGGTCCTCCTTGCCCCGTCTGCCGGGATCATCGAGAGCCTGCCCCTGCCGTGCAGGCGCCACAGTAGGGAACCAGCTCAACAAACAGAGCCCTTACATGCACGTGAAAACAGAAGTGTCTTCGAGGGCGCGTGGCCTGGAGGAAGCGACGCAGACAGGAGCAGCCGCTGCCTCGCTCCTGCGCCCAGACCCCGCTGCGCCCCTGGGTGGTCGCTTCCCGCCGCCTGCCCGCTGTCCAGGGAGGAGGGCTTCCCGCTTCCGGGCTTGGGCTGGCGCAGACAGCGCGTCTTCCAGGGTGCTGACCTGGTGTCTGGTTTGCTTGTTTCTAAAGATTCACTTACTTATGCGTACGGGGCTGGGGCGCAGGCCAGAGGCGCGGGGTGAGGGTTCAGAGACAGCGGGGAGCAGAGCAGGTGGGTCTACTGCAGCACACTGCTGAGGGGCAGCGGGAGGCAGGAGAGTCTGCTCGCCCTGTGCGTCCCTCCCTGGCCGGGGACCGACCTCGCGCTGCGGCGGCTGCAGATGCTTCACAGTGCTGCACCTTGACCCCTGAACCATCAGGGAGGCCCTGCTTTGTTTTTTTTTTTTAATATTAGAGTTGCTTCACCTGGAAATACATCAGGCGCACTTGGCATCTGCCCACTAAAGTGACTTACGCAGAGGGGAGCGGGGTCCCCAAGGGAGGGGGTGCAGGTTCCTGCCCCCAGACGCCCCACCCACAGCGCCCCACAACTCGCATGTCCCCCCAGACCTCGGAGGGGGGCTGTGACCACCAGGTGCCTTTTCCTGATCAAACTGTCCTTCCAGCACGCGAAAGAAAATCGTGTTTTCCGGGTTCCTTTCCCAAATCGCCTCTTGGCCCCTGGGCTGCTCAGCCGTCCGCGCCCAGGACAGACAGATCTGCTTCCCGACGGGGGCCGACGATGGTCCCCTGGGTCCCCAGCTTGCTTCTGCGATACAGACGCTCTCGGAGCTGCAGTCTCCCGAGTCTGAGCGGGGCGGGGTGCTGGGGGTCACCGCTCAGGAGTCACGGACTGTGACAACACACGCGGCCGCGAGAGCAGCGGCTCCGGGCCTTTGAAATGGGGACGGGGCCTCCCTGGGGGCCCAGCGGGTTGAGCAGTGCACGTGAAGCAGACGGCGGCCGCCGCAGCGCGAGTTCAATCCCTGCTGCCGGCCGGGGAGGGGCCCCCATGGCACCACAGACCACCCTGCCTCGCCTGCTGCTCCCCTCGGCAGTGTGCTTCAGTCCGTCTGCCTGTCTGCTCCCCACTCTGTCTCTGGTGACTCCTCTCACCCCCGCACCTCTGGCCTGTTCTCCAGTTCTAGTGTGCGTGAATAAGCACATCTTAAATCAATAACATGGGGATAAGCAGGCAGCCTCTAAACAGCTGCACGCAGTCCTTCCGTGAGGACAGACTGGGCACAACTCGGAAAATGAGACGTGAACGTCCTGGTTATTTGCCTGTGTGGGTGGGCTTCTGGCTCCGCATGGCGGGAATTCAGACCGACAAGGTGATGGCTTGATGGACGTGGACACAGCAGCACGGTGACAAGGTCACTTAGCACCTGTCACCTCACATCGGTGCCCTGGTGGGTTTCGTTTTCATTCAGAAAACCAAGTGCTTTCTGGAGGCTTTTCAGAAACGACGACAGGCTGTTTTGCCATCCTTTATCAGCTACTTAACTTGCTGTGTTAGCTCTAATGCTTACCTGGATAAGGAGAAACGCTAGGAGGAGAAACTCAAGGACGCTCACGTCTTTGTAAGCACCTGCCGGTAACTAAAGCAGGTCGCTGCGGAACGCGTTACTTTCTATTTCCCTTTCAGGCGGCCCACGTGCTCCGGGGCGTCCGCCACGAGGGGTTTTTAAGCCGGACGCTGGGGAGGGCAGGGGAGCTCCGCCATCACAGCCGGGTTTGCTGATAAGCCTCAGCTTTTGTTTGATTAGTGTTTTATTTATTTTTTTTAAGATTTATTTCTTTATGCACACAAGAGCTGGGGCACAGGCCAGAGTACAGGGCGGTGAGAGGACTCACCAGAGACAGCAGGGAGCAGAACAGGCAGATGGACCAAAATGTACTGCTGAGGGCAGCAGCAGGCGAGGCAGGAGAGGTCTGCTGTGCCGCGGGGGCCCCACCCCGGCCGGCAGCAGGGAGCGAACTCGTGCTGCAGTGGCTGCAGTTTGCTTAAGCCGCTGCGCCACCAGGGAGGCCCCCAATTCATGTTTTAAAGGGGAGAAACTCATGTTTGCCAGGAAGGAACCCCACGAAGGACTGTTCCATGGGGCACCGGGAACTTTAAAAACTGTGATTTATTCTTGTTGCTTTCGTCACCTCTTGAGCCTGACCAATTCAAGGGGCACTGCGTCTAGGAGAGCTTCGCGTCGCATACAAGGCAACAGAACGGCTGCGTGCAGGGAGGGCGCCTGGGAACACGCCTGGGCACGGGCTGGGCAGCCCGGCCACCGGCCCCCACTTACCAGTCGTCCCAGGTTGTAGTAGCAGTCCGGGTACTTCCTCCTGTGCCTGATCGCTGTCCGGTAGCTCTGCTCTGCGGCCTCAAACCGCTTGAGGCTGTTCTGTACGATGCCCAAGTTCATCCAGGCCGCCGCGAAGTCGGGCCTGGAAGGGCAGCGGGGAGAGGGGTCAGCAGGAAGGAGCCAGCGAGGCCGGAGCAGCCGTCTCCTCGCGGGAGTGAGGCTGCAGAGGCTGGGCTTACTGGATCTGGACGGCCAGAGACAGCAGCTCCTCCGCTTCCTGCAGCTCGTTCCTTTCTTTCAAGATGTTTCCGAGATTATTCATGGCGTGAACATACTTGGGGTTTAACCTGGATGTGGGGAGACAATCAGGGTGTCCGTTAATGCTCAGCTGTTGCCAGTAATGATCTGAGGAACCGGCAGAAGTCTCTTAAAGATGGGGTTTTTGTGGGTCAGGTTTTTACAAAGATTTAATAATGCATACAAGGACTAGCATATGGGCCAGAGGTGTGGGGGTGAGAGGATCCACCAGAGACAGGGCGGGGAGCAGAACAGGTGGACTTGCTGAAACACACTGCTGAGGGGAGCAGCGGGAGGCAGGAGCGTCTGCTGCGCCCTGTGGGTCCCTCCCTGGCCGGGGATCGAACTCGCGCTGCAGCGGCTGACTGAAGTGCTGCAACTTAACCCCTGCACCACCGAGGAGGCCCCTGGGTCAGGTTTTGAATCTTAGAAACAAAACTCATGCGTCACTTTGGGACTGGGACACTCCGAGGAACGGGTCATTGCTCTGTGACTGCTGTCGTGCGGACATCACAGCGTAGTGACACACGTGTGGACCGCAGCGTCCTCCCCGCCCAGCTGTCCCTGTGGCGCTCAGACCACAGTGCGGGTCCGGAAGCGCTGGGGGCACGGCAGCCGGGGGCGCGGCAGACGCGGGCCTACCTCACAGCCTCCCGGTAGTATCTGATCGCGGCTGTCTGGTTGCCCTTGTCAGCCAGGTTTTTGCCAACGTTGTAATGAACCTGAAAACGCAAAGAACAACCTGGCCGTCAGCTGATAACCCCTTTGCTCAGTGGGGCACTGGTCCTACCTTCTAACGAAAAAAGGGTGTTTAAAAAAGACCCACCCACTGGAGCCCGGCAGGAGCGCTGCAGGTGTCACGGTAACGAGGCAGCCCAGGGCCGCCCTTGCTGACCGGGAAGAGTGAGGGACAGGCCAGGACGAAGGCCGGCTTCTCATGAAGGGAGCCAGGAGGCCGTGCTGGGGGCTGCCTCGTTCGGGGGGGAAGAACCTGGCCGGTTTGTTGGGGCAGCCCAGGGAGAGGCCAGAGCAGGCCAACCACAGCGGGCATCACCCAGAGAGGCCGGACCGCCCGGGAGCCTCCCGCCGAGTCCTCCCGTGGAGCCGGAGGACCAGGGCAGCTCACGTGGAACGCATTTACTCGTCGCGTTACGTGAGCGCTCCGTCCAGAGGCAGCTGCCAGGTCGTACGGTATCTCTATTTTTAATATTTCCAAAAACAAAGATGGTTAATTTTATATTATGAGCATTTTCCTTCTGTCAAGAGAATTTTTTAAAGTTTTATTTATTTATTCATACAAAGAGCTGGGGTACAGGCCAGAAGTGTGGGGGTGAGAGGAGTCACCAGAGACAGAGCGGGAGCCGAACAGGCGGATCCACTGAAGCACACTGCTGAGGGGAGCAGCGGGGAGGCAGGGAGGTCTGCTGTGCCACGTGGGTCCCTCCCTGGCCGGGATCGAACTCATGCTGCAGGGACTGTGGATGCTTCATAGCCTGTGTCTTCAACCCCTGCATCACCAGGGAGGCCCCGCAAGAGAGTTTTAACAGCTGAAGAGATGGTAAACGGCCAGAAGTCACAGCCCGACAGCCGCAGACCTTTTAGAAACCTCAGGTCGCCCTGAGGTGGGGACACGGGTGGGGTAAGGGTAGGGTCACTTTCTCGAGGGACGGCGGGCTCAGGCTAAGTCCTGAGGACAGCTCCGGGGCCTGAACTGACCGGGCAGTAGAAGCACTCACTGAAGACCCGCTCCTTCTGGAGGCTTCCACGGGAAGGGCCTGAGCCTCTCAGGAGCCGGAGCCAGAGATTCGCCAGTGAGGCGCGAGCGTGAGGACGCGCCACAGAACCTGGCAGTCGTGCGCTGTGGGTACCGGCCAGGGCAGGGACTTCTCGTCCCCACGGCAGCCGGCCAGGTGGTCTGGACGGCCCTTGGCCGCCCCACGGGCCCAGCCTCAGGCTGGAGCAGGCTCCCAGCTTGTGTTTCTTCTCACCGCGCCACACCCACGGGTTCAGGTCCGTGCCTCCCGCACCCAGTCACACCATCTGCGACTCTTCGAACAGTAAAATAAAGCTTTTGTCGTGTGTCTCGCTGAACCAGGCCCGCTGCGGCCCACACAGGAGTGTTGACACCGCCAGCGGCTGCGTGGGGAGGTGGGACCGCAGGGAGGGAACTAAATTACAACGAGGCTGTGAGGGCGGGGAGGAGGTGACCACACGAGGACAGGGAGGCGGTGGCCATCGCGAGCCTCCGAGAAACCAACCTTTACCCTGACCTTGCACTTCCGGCCTCCAGGCCACGAGGCTGGACCCTCACCCGGCCAAGGTCCCCTACCCGGGTGTTTACATCACTGGTCACTCTGGCTCAGCAGCCAGAGCGTCTGACATGTGTGGTCTAGCAAAGAACCGGACACCTCGGAGGCCCTCTGCGAACAGAGCCACGTCCTGCCTCGTCAGTTTTAACCTAAGTCAGAGCAGGTCTTCAAAAACAGTTAAGCACGGACGTCATGTAGTCTATACGCTGGTTTACAGTCTGACCCAAAACACCGTGGTGATAGAATTAGGCCTACCGTGCAGCCCGCGGCGTCACCAAGCCTGGGCCGGAGGGCGGTAGCGTCCTCATCTCCATCCGCAGCACTGTCCTCCTCAAAGGACCCTCGAGGCGGCTGCACGCCTAGCACCCGGCCAGAACGAGCACCGGGTCTGCTCCACACGTGCCTCCCGGCCCCGGCCTAGAAGGGGTCCCCTCCCTCCCTGCCTGCACGAAGACCCAAATCTGGAGATTCTAACCTGGGAGCTGCGTGCTGTGGCCCAGAATACAAATGCGCTTCTCCTGGACATCGACAGACGCCCTCCTCTCCCACCCCGAGCTCCTGCTGCTTCCTTTGTTACTGAGAAATTCTGTTTTCGCAATAAAAAGCTCAGACAAAGAGTTCAACTGCCCTCTGCAGTGTAGATGGTGTTCTGTTAGCTGCCGGGACTCGAGAGACCGGAAGAGCAGGGCACACAGGAGGGACCTGGTAGTTGTGACTGCTTTTAATTCCACAGAACTAGTTAAAAACCTGCGCCAGCCTGGGGGCAGGCTGGCCATCACTTAGAACCGAGCACCCAGAGACCACCTCTCCCAGGTCTGCATGGAGGTCGATTTCACTGGAAAAGATTGCTGAGATAAGTCACTGTAAAAAACAACCCCCTCCCCACACACCTTGCGGTGCTTAAAGGATGAGTTTCCTTTCCATACAATGGAAAATATTGAAAAAGCCTGTTTGTTCTTGAACTTTCCCTCCAGTCTTGTGATTCATCAGTCCAGGCAATAATCAGGTACAGAAGACAGTCAGACAACCCAAGTAAATGAAGTACAAGTAAAACTGAAAGCCAAGAAGTAAAAAAAAAAACAAAAAAAACAAGTGACAAGGAAGGTCCTTTTAACTCCAGCACTAAAACCAGTTTGTTTCTACCGATGTTGAACCTAAACATTTTAAGCACAGAAACATCCCAACCCTTGATGACGTGGCTTGCTGTGTGTGGCGCATGAGCCTTTTCCTTGTTAAAGGGACTTAGGATCTATCAGTGTTGATACCAAGTACAACATAGTTTTAAGCCTTGAAACTCAAAGTGGCTGTAACACGATAATGAGAACCGAGCATCTCACCCAGGCTCAGCCAATGGCACTTCCGCCTGCTTCAACCCCTCATTAATATCGGGCACCCACCTGCAAGGCACTGTGGGTAACAAGTGTGGCGCAGGCACCACCTCCTCGGACGCTGTGAGTCCCTATAAATCTGCGCTTCTCCCAGAACCAGTGACAACCGCTGCCTTCGTAATCAGCGGATGCAAAGTGAAACCCGCACAGGAAACATCCCATGCAACTGAGCTGGGCAAACCAGTTTCTCCCTAAATGAGGTCTCGTTCCTAAAATCACCCTCGCTTTTTGTTCCCCAAACAGGGAAGTCATTTTTATGACACCGCAATTGCTAGTAGGAATTGGAAGCTAAATCTCCATCTTGCTCGCGCTGAATGGCCCCCTGAAGAAAGTTCTTAGAAAGGGCTTCCACTGGCAGCTACATCTTGAAGATAAGGTATCACGCGCATGTCTTCAACTTAGAAGGGAAAACCACGCACACAGATAACTGCACACCTCGCCCACGACACGAGTCACTTCGGGGGCAGGCACGTGGGTTCCCACATCACCTCCGTCCCTCCTCCTCACTTCCTAAGCGTCCCGGACGCCACGCCATGCTAGGTCTCCATCCGCCACCCACATCACTAACCTCGACATCGCTGCTCCGTCCTTCTCTACCTCAGTTTCTCCCATTTACAAAATGAAAGAAGACAATACCCTCGCTCTACAAACCTTCAAGGGAGGATAATGGAGATTAATTACAGAGCCTCTGCAAAGAAATCTGAGTTCTTGTGGGAAGAACTGTATAAATAGAAGGAGGTAATTACTGCTATTCAAACAGAAGAGTAAAAATAAAGCAAATCTATTAACATTTATGAAATTAAATCACAGGCAATTTATTTTTAGTAGCACCAAATAAATTGATAGGTCAGCAAATCAAATTAACAAAAGCTCGAGTAATTTCCTCTTTTATCTAAGTCATAACTATAAAACATGAACGAGGCTCTTTAACCCCAGACAAACAAGGAGTCAATACTTTTATTCTATTCTTCACTTCAGGATCACAATAAGATGTCAGCTTATTCATTAGATTTATTCATTTAATTCTGCCTGAAATCACTGGCTGTTGTTTTTTTTTAATATAGTGTGGAAACGAGACAGAATTCCAGACACTACTTTTTTTTTTGCCTCAGAGGATCACATTTAAGCGCCCTAGGAAGCTCCAAATTTGATGATGCAACAGAGCACGCAGCATTATCCAGTAATCATCTAGCCCAGCAGAAAATGCCTCTGACCTACCCCTCTGCCTCCCCAGCAAGCACACGGCAGTCCTTCCTCCTGTCCACTCTGCAGTACAAGGGGCCTGAGCAGCCAACACGACCTGCCCGACCCAGGCCCGACCACCACAGGGCTCTTCAGAAGCCCGACTCCATCTCAGCCTCGCGCAGGACACAGGAGAGGGACATCACCCTTTCCACAGGGCACCGAGAGTCCCACACAGGCTAGTTTGGCCAAGAGGCAAAGCTGGCAAGGGGCTTGGAGCATCAAAGGGGCCAGACCTCTCCAAGGAAACACCGAAGTCCTCGGTCTATCTCTACCTAATCTGAAAAGGAAGCGCCAGGAAACCCCAGGGGCGGAGATGCGCACAGCTGGACTTCTACTCCCTAGGCGCTGCTGCTGTCCACCCCAGGAGGTCACCCGCCGGCTGCAGCGGGAGGCGTCTGCTCACCTCCGGGCCAGAGCCAGGGCTGGAACGTGCTCTCCCAGGGCCGACCGCCCCCACCAGTCCCAGCCCTGGAGGGCGCTGCACCCAGGGCGCCAACCCAAAGGGAGACTGGGCCCGCGGGGGGATGGGAAGGGCCTCGGTGAAGCCACGCGCCTGCATTTAAAGATTTCTTCTGAGTTATTCTGCCCAAGTGGAATTTATTAAGTTTTATCAAAAGCAACAGAAAAGCGCATCTTCAGTCAGGGGTTCCTGCCGGGCCTTGGGGGGAGGGGGAGCTCCTGCCGGGCCTTGCGGGGAGGGGGGGTTCCTGCCGACCTCGCGGGGAGGGGCGTTCACGCAGGCAGCTGGACGCGAGCACAGGCAGCCCGGGAGCGCAGTGGGGCCTACCTTGGCGTTGAGCGGACACACGGACAGGGCGCTCCTGAAAAGCTGCTCCTCGCTCCGCCACTCGCCACTGCGCACCAGGCACCGCAGCACGTTGATGAGCAGGAGTCCCAGCAGGGCGGCCGCCAGGAGCTTCTGCAGGACGTGAGACGCGGTGAGTGGCGGCCAGCACGCGCCTCCCAGCTCGCGGCGCGCGCCCGGCCCGGTACCTTTCTCGGGGTGCGTGTGCAGAGCGCGCGGACCCCGAGGGTCAGCAGCACGCAGAAGCCGACGCTCGGGAGGTAGAGGACGCGTTCCGCCACCACGAAGCCCACGCGGAAGAACAGGTTGCTGGCAGGCAGGAACGGGATGACGAGAAACCCCAGGCCCAGCGTGAGGACCCTGCAAAGGGAAGTGCTTGAAATACCCTTTACCCTCTTTTCAAGAACGTCCTGGAAGCCGCCACTGAAGGAGACGCATCGCCCTGTTCTCACGTGGGCATGGAGGAAGGGGCGGGGCAGAACAGCTACCAGTAGGAGGCTCTGGCCGAGGGCTGAGGTTGAGAGGGACAGTCTCACCCAGGTCTGGGCATCAACCAGCAGGCCCAGGACACGCAGTTCACACCTGTGAGGCCCCCCCCTCCAGCTACACCTGACCACCTGCAGGCCCCAGCCAGCCTGTGTGGTTTGCACGGGAGGAATCTCCTCCCTGAAGGTAACAGCAGCTGTAATACTCAGCGAGGTCAAATCTCACAAAGTCTGAAATAAGCTGGCATCACTTCGGGCACAACACCGCCACAAACGTCAGTCAAGCCGAGGAAAGCTGTGACATGAAACATCTCCAGGCTAAGTGATCATTTCCCAGGTCCCTGTGGTGGACGCGGGTAGATGAAGAATCGAGCTCTTCCCAGACCCTGTTCCTGGAGCATTACAAAAAATCTATCCCAGCACGTACAGGTGAACTGGGGCAAAAGCTTGTTGCCCTTCAGAGTTGTGAGTCAGTTTAAGATGGAGGGGCGCTTGAAGCGTCGATGGCCCCTGTTCGTGGTGCCTGTTTTGTCAACAACGGGTTTGTCAACAACGGGCCTCTACACCAGGGCGGCCCAGGGGCTGGGGCCACACCCACGCCTAGGGGTGTCGTTGTGGACTTGTGCAGCTACACTCTGGAGTGTCTGCACCAAAGACTGTCTAACGATGCAGTTCTCAGAGCATATCCCATAGCTAAGGGCCGTGGGACTGTTTTGAAAAATTGCTTGTCTCATTCCATGAACACTCACGCTTAAGGAAACCACCTGAAATAGTTTTCTCTCTCATGAAACGCTACCTCTTTTTCCCACTATTCATTTCCTTTCAAGCTACTTTTTTCTTTTCCGGGTGGGCGAGAAAGGCTCTTTTTGGGAGGGCGGTTTAATCTGTACCCAGCAAAGACAGAAGGGACCCCCACAGCAGTCACCAGGGCCTCTGAAGAACCGTGAAGTGACGGCAGGACGTGCGTGGCTACACCCTCTGTCCCGGCAGTCAGTTACTCTTTGCCACCGACGGTGGAAAGGTTAAGTCTTAAAGGCTACTTCTGGAAAAGAGGTGTGGGACGACCAGCCCCCTGCACCCCTCCTCCGTCAGGTTCACCCCCAGCAGCTGAAGCCAGCGGTGGGCTCCGGGTGGGCAGCCCGTCCTCGCCATCCGCACACACTTGAGAGAAGCGTCCGAGGCCTCATACTGCAACCGCATCGCCTGAAGGGCTGCACTTACGGGTGCTCTGGCTCGCCAGGGTGGAGCTGGGGCGCCGCTCACCTTCTCTCGTGGCCGTCCTCCGAGCGCAGTGCGTGGCACGCCAGGCCAACCAGGCAGAGCCAGAGAGCCAGCGGGGCCGCCACCCTGCAGTCGGCGGCTGACTTGATGAGGGGGACGCAGCCCATCGACCAGTCGAAGCACAGCCACCAGGGGCACAGCAGCAGCCAGGCGTTCAGCGAGTAGTAGTAGTTGTAGTTTACGGCCTGCCGGTCAAGCGGAAACACACGCTTACTTGACCCCAAACTTCAATCCACTGCACGGACCCCAGCCCCACAGGAGCACGGCATTCGTGCTTCTGTCCGAGGAGGGCAAGTGCAGACGGTGACGCGTGGCCGCCCCCACACTGGCGACGCGCTGTGTCCAGCACATGAACTCCACCTGGACTGTAACCCATGACAACTCAGCCCAGGCAGCAGACGCCACTGCCCGCTGGCTGTCCTGTGTACTGGGGAATCCAAAGTCTGTGACGGGGCGCCCGCGGCCCAGAGGGGACCTCGGCGCCTGACAACACCAGGCAGCATCGTCCTCCGGCCTGTGTCTAGGAGTCGCACCGCTGAGAGCGGGGCTCGGCACCCCGCCTGTGAAGCAGCAGCCCGTGCAGCAGCGGTCTCGCCGCCCGGCCTTCCCAGACCACGGGCCGGTGACAGGTGAGCCCGCGTGTCCACTTCTCTTATAGCGGAGGCAAGGGCTTTAGGGGACTCCTTGACAGGGGTGGAGAGAAACGTGCTGGGGAAGCGCCACCCCTCTTTGGTTTGACTGGAAAGGAAACACAGGCCTGACTCCCTTCCTCTCTCCTCCCCCCCTCCCAACACAGCCTGGTTCCGCCTAGCCTAGCCGGCAGGAGAGCAGGTAAGGAAGCAAGGAGCCCTTGCTGGGGTCCTGCTGACGTGCTGGCGGAGGAGCGGGGAGGTGGGTTTGGGGGGTGCCCCGGGGGCCGGCTCTGCACTCACCCGGACCAACACGCTGTCAGCGAAGGAGGCGGGGTTGTCCACCTCGGTGAAGGTGGGCGGCCCGGTGCCCATGACCTTCCAGCGCAGGTAGAGCACCCCTGCGCCCCCCGCAGCCAGGAGGGTCATCCTGAAGGGGAGGCCCCTGTTCCTGAGTCCGCCGAGGTTCTGGAAGGAAACCCCAAGGCCCCGATGTCTCAGGCTTTCAAGTGGGGCGTGACACAGCCCGAGGACGGACACCCGCGCTGCGCCGGGAAGTGTGGCTCTTTCGGGCGCCACGACCCGCGAACCACTTCAAAATGGCATTTGCAAACAGCTGGCACTTGACATCTCCGCGTCTGGGCTGGAGAGAGTGGCGCGCTCACCTCTAACGACGCGTCCTTGTGCAGCAGCCTCTGGGCCGTTTCCAAGACGTTCACTTTGGCTATCACCAGGATGTCGAAGATCGCATTCAGACCCTGGGGAAGCAAGGAGCAGCAGCCGTGGGGGCAGTGCCTGACGACTGTGCTCCTGAACCGGGACCAGGAATGTACAGGTGAGATAAGCAGAGGAGACCTCCACGTGGTTTAAAGAAAACGAACCCAAATCCTATGTTTGTACACAACTAGCGCCTGGGAATACGTTTACTACTGAGTGGCTGCCTGCCAGCCATAATCATCTGCAGATGACAGTGCTGTAAGACCCAGCCGGCCGGAAATCTGGGTTCTCAGGAGAAGTTCCCCAGAGGCCCTGACCTGCTGCGTTGCCTTGGCGGTGCAGCGGTCCCTGTTCATACAACCGCACTCTAGCCGGCGCAGTGGCTCTCCCGAGAAGTCCAAGCAGGCATCGGCCTGGAGAGCGAGCCCCGGGCGGACTCACCTCGCGCTGGCCTCGGCACGCGAAGCGGCGGACGGCAGAGCGTTCACAGCAGCCTCACCCGGCCACGCAAAGGTCCTTGGAAACTGGGACTTTAATGAAATGACTCAAGACAAGTCACCAAGTTTCCAGAGAAGGACCCCGAACTCTTAACGCAGCAGCTGTCTTCGTTCGTGCCTCCCTGTCCCACAGGCTTACGCCAGGCCAGGGCGAGCAGCCAGAGCCTGTCCCAGCAGTTCAAGGTGGGTCCCCACCGGGACAGGATGCCCGTCCACACCCACCTCACCGCGGCCGGGACGCCGAGCCCTCAGGTTCACACTCTGGGACTTGGGGAGAAGCTGGAGACCCCGACCCGCAGAGACACGGGGGGCAGCCAACCCCGCCCAGACAGAGGCCACGCCGGGGAGCCCTTCCTCTGTTCACCAGACGCCATCACGGGGCAACGACGCCAGCCTCAGGCTCAGCCTCCCAGCTGCCCTCGGCTCCGCCCGTGCTGGGCACGCCGCTGACGAGAGCCGGGGTGACCAGGTGGCGCCGAGATGGCCGACTGGCTCCCCGCGGGGACCACAGGCCCCTCCACCGACGGGAAGCGCTACCACGCGGCGAGGGCAGCGAGAAGCTGTTCTGTGCGAAGCCACGAGATGGGGGCTGATGCTGCAGCTCCCGCACGCTGACAGCTCCCGGTAGCACCTGAGCGTGTCCTGCGGCAGGTGAGGGCTGCGGCTGCAGGTATTATGCCTACGGCTGCAGGCCGCATGAGGCCTGGGTGCCATCGTCCACCCTGCAATGGGCTCTACAGATGCCGCCGCTGCACCAGACGACGAAGCTGGCAGAACTCCCTGCCCTGGTGGGACCGAGTGCCCGAGTGTCCAGATGTGTGTATGTCCGTGTGCGCGCGCAGACGTACATCTGCATGGGCCTCTTTCAGTGGCGCTTCTTCATATGGGGCTCTGGGGCTGAGAAGACCCTAAATCAGCAGCAGCCAGTGGTAATTTGCGGCTTTCAGAGCGGAGATGACATCTCCACTTAACCCTCTCCCAGAGAGGCTGGGAGCCATTAATTATCCCAACACGGGCCAGTGCTGGGTTAATCATTTCAAAGAGTCCTGGTTTTATTCACCCAAGCGATATCTGATTTGAGTGGGCCACAGAAGACTACCTCTGCCCGTGTGTGGGCCACTTTCTCCAAGGCAGAAGCTGCCGGTTGGATGCTGTTGGCTTCTGCTGCTTTGTTTTCCTGCCTGTGCTGCAGGACAGCCCCAGGGGATGACGGGACCACGTCAGGAATACTGAGTCAAACACCACTCTGACCCTGCTGCCTCCTTCCCATTTAAATGCAGCACCGAGACGCTGACAGTGTAATCAGGTTTCGGAAAGCGACAAAATTTCACGATATATTTTTTCACATAATTCAGCCTAATTCTTTAGTGCTTTTCAAATGTTGGTGACGTTACCCTGGGACCTTGTTAAGTGGAGATTCTGATTCAGCAGCCTGGGTGTCTATGACCTTAAACTTGTAATGAATAACCCGCTGGCCCTCCAACAATACTTGGGGAAGCAGGGGTTCAGCCCAGAGCACCTCCATGGGCGCATCCTGCCGCAGGAGCCATCCCGGGACGCCACGTGGAGGGGCTCACTGCAGCCGGCGGCCAGGCCAGAGGTGCTGCTCGGCACAGTCCCCACAGGAAAGAAAGAGCCAGTCCAAAATGTCCGTTATGCCCACGTCAAGAAACACTGGCTTGGAGCACACGCTAAAGACAACTGGTGAAACTCAAGCACCTTGCCGCAGGAACGCTCTGGCGGCCCATCTTCAGCTTACAGATGAGCAAAGATCTCTGCCCTGACCCGGGCCACCCCCCAGACTGGCTGGCTGCACCTATTCTTTCCCCACCTATCCCAGGCCGGGCCACTCACACCCACATCTTCGCTTTATTTCTTTACCCCTGCCGATAGCCCTGACTTCCAGAATCCACTAGAGTAACGGGAGCCAGAAACCTGGCTAGAATGGAGTAAAGTGGATTTCAACGCCTGTCTCTTCCTACGGCTTCAATCAGATCAGAGCCGGAGGGGCGGACCCTGCTCTCCCGTGGGCTTTCTCACCGGAAGCCGAGCAAACATAAAACCTGCCCGACCCCGCCTCATCAGGCCCAGAACCAGGACGGGGCCAGCCTGCTGCTGCATTTAGGACGGGCGAATCTGACGGCATCCCAGAAACCTCAAACTACTCCCTCCTCCGCTTCTCCAGGACACCGCCCAGAAAGCCAGTGGCTGCTCCTGAAGAGCTTCTAGCCCATTTCTGCCCGTTGCTGTAACAGTCAATGAGCAGTCCTCGCCCATCTGGAGCACCGGGCCTGGGACAGCACAAGCCCAGGAAGGTCTAGACGAGACAGCACTGGGTCCCGGACGTCGGGGAGGTTCCGGAACGGGGCTACGAGACGTCCACCTGGGCAGGAAGGGTGCACGGGAGAGGGCCCCTCGCGCTTGGGCCTTACCAGCACGGTGATCCCCTGCTCCTTGCACAGCATGGCCACGGCGCCCAGGAGGATGCTCAGCAACACCCAGAAGGTGGAGTGTCTTCCCTCCTTGTGGCCTGTCATCGGAGGAAACAGACACACAGGTCATCCAACCCAGCTCAGCCCGTCAGCCGAGCCGCACCCTCAAGAGCCAGGATCTCAACCCAGTTTGGTCTTCTGATGGCTTCTCTGCGGGTGACACCCTCTAAACGGCCACCCTCTAAACGGCTTCTCTGCCGGTGACACCCTCTAAACGGCCCGAGGGACTGTGCGCGGCAGGTGGCCTGGGCCCTCGACAGGCCTGGCGCGGTGTCCCGGCCCTGCGAACAGCGGGGTAAGATGCGTGGGTGCAGGTGTGAGCGGGGCAGAGCTCAGCTGGTGCTGCGCCCTGACAACAGAGGTGGCCCCTCTGAGGACCGAGCTTTACGGTCTGCAGGGAAGGACGTGCGATCTGGGGGCAAAGCTGAATGCCTGGGGGAGGGAACGGTCAACTCTGAACAATTCTGAGAAGAACCACCTGGGCAGGGGAGAGAGAAAGCCTTATCTTCACTGTTTAAACTTTCCTAACTATGTGCACGTATTAAAAATATTAAGTATCAAGCATTTAAAGACACTTGGTTCAGTGCTGGATCACAGAAAGCATCTGATGTACGTTTGTGCATCTGAAGCAGCCAAACTGCCCGGGGCCCAGAGGGACGGCTCCGGTGGGGCTTGGTGCAGCAATGGCAGTGGCTGACGGGTCACCTTGTCACCAAACACGCAAGCTAAGCTCATGACGCGGTGAGAGGAGGTGCCGGGGTTCTCAAGAGCGGCTAGACTAGGAAACCGACAATTCGGTGTTTGGTGAGAGAGGGAGGGGGGCAGGGGACTGAGAGGAGTAGCTGCATGTATTTGGCATGTGAGCACACATGTGGGTGTCTGCATAAGTGTGCTTATGTTTGTGTATATGCGCACACACATATATGTACAGGTGTACACACCTGCACATGCCCTTGAAGTGGATGCATGCACACTCGCATACACCTGCAAGCGTCTTTATGAATGTGCGCACAGGGGCGTTCACACATGCATGCACATACACCTGCACACACATGCACATGTGTCCTGGACACCGGCACGTGAGACACACATGTTAAAGTGTGTGCTGCGTGGATGTTTACATGCACACACACAACACTTGTGTATGTGTATGTATATGCATGTGTGATGAAAATCTGAGAAGTGATCGTGAAAATGTGACTTCTGAACCACTCACCAGCAAAGCCCAGGCCAGAAGCCCTGGCAGGTGCGAGGCTGTGGTCCTGAGCGGCCGGGGGCCGAGCACCTGACCCGTCTGCACACCTGACCGCAGAGAGCATGTCTGCGCCCCTCACCTCGAGCCCCGCACAGACCCCCGGGGTTCTGGCGGGAGCGCCCAAATGGCCTGGCCACATCTGCAGCACCTCACACGGACCAGAACCAGCGTTAGGTTTCCTGGACGCTCCCCTCCAAGGCGTTGCTAACTCACACTACGACCTGGGCAGGTGATCGTTTGCTGTGGGGTGCGTACAGAAAGTTCGCCAGCACCGCGAGCTTCTGCCCACGCGAGGCCGCAGCAGTCCGGCCTTCAATAACGACAACTGAAAATGTCGCAGACTTTGCCAGATGTCCCCGGAGTGGGTGGGGAGGAGGGGAGAAGGAGTGACCCCATGGAGACCACCCCATTGACCAGACCCACCGCCGGAAGCGGAGCTGCACCTGCTCCCGTCAGACGCAGCTCAGAAGGCTCAGGCCCGTGGAGCCAGCAGTTCGGGGCAGGGCCCGGCAGGCTGCCCAGCAGGTTCCAGGGGTCCTGTGTTCCTGCAGGCCAGAGGCTTCCCCGGCTGGACGCCCCTCTGCGCAGCCTGGCTGGGGCACAACGTCGAGGCCGGGCGCACACCTGCTGGCTGCGGCAGGGCACACGAGCCAGCTGGGTGACGCGGGCTGTCCTCTGTGACCCAAAGCGGACGGGACACAGAGGCCGAGGGCAGCCAGGCCGGGCGCGCCCCAGAACCGTGCGGACGGCCTCCAGGCAGAGGTGGGGATGCTGGGATCCATTCCCAGCTGCTTCCAGGCCGGGGACACGGCCTTGACCTCAGCAACGTCGGCTGCGTATTATCAACCTCCCGACAGCCCACTCTGGCCTCAAACTCTGCGTTAGGATAGTCTTTCCTAGGGTGAGCCCTGCCTGCTCCCCTAAACTTCTGCTGTGAACTCTGCCCCAGAGCAGCGTCCAGTGCTTCAGGCACATGGTGTCTGGAAATCAAGTTCTCCTCGTTGAAAACCATTAAATCTCAGCATGTTTGATTCTATCAAGCAAACAAAGGGCAGCGTCACTGTAGAAGTTAATTACCTCGCATGTAGGTAATACCACAAGATTACACTGACAAGCCAGCACTGCAAACCCTGTGAAATTAAACATGTTTCAGTGTTTGCATATTTATTGGGATATATTATTTTCCTTGGGCATTCACTAGCAGTCATTAGCAGACAAGTGTCTGCAGTCACCAAAGCCTATTTTTTTTTTTTAAAGATTATTTATGCACGTAGAGCTGGGGCACAGGCCAGAGGTGCGGGGGGTGTAAGAGGAGTCACGAGAGACAGAGCAGGGAGCAGAACAGGCAAATCAATTGAAATATAACTGCTGAGGGGCGCAGCGGGGAGACAGGAGAGGTCTGCTCCACCCTGTGGGTCAGCTCCCTGGCAGGGGACCAAACTCGTGCTGCAGTGGCTGGAGATGCTTCACAGTGCGGCGCTCAACCCACTGCGCTATGAGGGAGGTGCCACCAAAGCTCATTAAAAAATGATGGCAGGGCCTCCCTGGTGGCGCAGTGGGTTAAGCAACACACTATGAAGGAAACAGCCACTGCAGCACAAGTTCGATCCCTGCCTCTGGCCAGGGAGGGGACCCACACGGCGCAGCAGACCTCTCGTCTCCCCGCTGCTCCCCTCAGCAGTGTACTTCAGTTGATCTGCCTGTTCTGCTCCCCACTCTGTCTCTGGTGACTCCTCTCACCCCCCACACCTCTGGCCTGTATCCCACTTCTTGTATGCATAAATAAATAAATATTTTTTAAAAAATGATGGCCAGAAAATCCCTAAAGCTAGCCAGTGGGTATGGGCGAGGGCATGGGTTTGAGAAAGGTTCACAGGTCTTATTAGCAGCAGAGCATGGGCCCGGCTGGCGAACAGCGGTGACCGAGCTCACCAGGCACCAGGGCACAGGGGAGCACACGCTGCCTGTCACGGCAGAGACGGCTGCAGATGACACCCGCCGGCCGGCCCTCCCATCCTGGCATGTGGCCACGCAGCCCTTCTGCCCAGAGCACCCGCCCTGCGCCTGTGTCCAAGCACCTCCAGGATCTTCTACTTCAGCAGTTTACATGGAAGCAGAGGTCTTAAGTTACAAACAGACCCATGTATTACCCTAGGATCGCCCTCCAGACCCGCTCCTCGCCTGGCACAAGGAGGCGGCCCCAGCCTCAGCCCGCTGTTTCATGCCGACTGCGCATGAACCCCTGGGTCTCCACCTCCATTGCCTGCTTTTGATTTCTCAAAGCTTCCTCCGCTCCCACAACTTGTGCTCAGAGCTCTTCTGCAATATACTAAGATTACCCAAGCCAGTGCCTCTGTTCTTACCATTAAAAGCCACCTCCTCGACCATGTTACATTTCTTCCTAGAAAAACTGAATTAGCTTGTATTTTATTTTACTATAATATGGACTAATTCTTCCCCCCATGGACCAGTGGCTTTTTGATAGGAAAAAGAAATCCTAGCTTTTCCATTAAAGCACCCAAAGGACTGCAGTGAGAGCGCAGAATGAAATTACTGCAGGCTGCTTACATGATTTAGCATTGAGCTAAGCAGAGATTTAACTGAGTACAGAAAAATAACACTTAGAAGCCTCAGCTTTCAGATTTACTGATAGCCTCTTCCTCCCTTATCCCCTGAGTTCGCTTCTCAAACCCCAAATCTCTGCAAGGGGCCTGCCTCCATCTCTCAGCAATCCCACCGTGACGCGTTTGGAGGAGCCCTATTCTTTACCTTCCTCTTGTGTTCCTGGTTTTATTGAAACATGTCTAGTATGAAAGCACGAAAGGTGAAGGCACTGTTTCTTTGCTGAAAAACTTTCCTCAATTTCAGTGATTATTACATACTTCTTCACTTGGCAATTTCAAACAGATAAACACATACAAAAATTCTCAGTAAATACTAGCAAACTGAGTTCAACAACACATTAAAAGGACCATACCCCATGAATAAGGGTTATTTATTCCAGGGGTGCAAGGATGGTTCAACATTTGTAATCACGTAGGATACTAGATCAACAGAGAACAGAACAGAAAACATATGGTGCTCTAAACAAATGCAGTGAAAGCATCTGACATGATTCAGCCCCTACTAATGATACTCTTAATAAAACGGATTCAATCCCCTAAGATCTGGAACAAGATAAGGATGCCCTCTTTCACCACTGCTCTTCAATATAACGCTGGAAGTCCTTGCCAGAGCAATAAGACAAGAAAAAGGTATACAAGGTGTCCACCAAATAGGGAAAGAAGAAGTAAAATTATCACTGTTTGCAGACGATATGATAATATACATAGAGAACCCCAAAAGCTCTACAGAAAATCTAATCAAGCTAATCGGCCAGTTCAGCGAAGTAGTAGGATACAAAATCAACACACAAAAATCAGTAGCCTTCCTTTATACAAACAGCCAAGCTGAAGAAGAAGAAATTAAAAAAAAATCCCCTTTATAATTGAAACCAAAAAAATTAAATACTTGGGAATAAATCTAACAAAAGAGGGGAAGGACCTTTAAAGAAAGTTACAAAACATTGCTAAAAGAAATAGAAGAAGATACAAAGAAATGGAAAAACATCCCTTGCTCATGGATTGGAAGAATTAATGTCATCAAAATGGCCATCCTACCAAAAGCAATCTACAGAGTCAATGCTATTCCAATAAAAATTTCAGTGTCATTCTTCAAGGAAATAGAAAAAATACTGATGAAATTCATATGGAGACACAAAAAACCTCAAATAGCCAAAGCTCTTCTAACTGAAAAAAAGGGAAGTGGAGGGATCACACTTCCAGACTTCAAACTTTACTACAAAGCCACAATCATAAAAACTGCAAGGTACTGGAACAAAAACAGACACATAGACCAATGGACTAGAATAGAAAGCCCAGAAACAAACCCACAAGCTTACAAACAACTAATCTTTGACAAAGGAGCAAAG
>JAGFMF010011662.1:3903064-3952793 GCA_019455555.1 Galemys pyrenaicus
CTCAGCGAAGTAAGTCAGAAGGCAAAAGAAAAATACCAGATGGTTCCTCCCTAGGAGGAATATAAGGGAACCAAATAAGGATCAAGGAAAGGAATAAGACCAATAATAATAATAATAACAATAAAGACACAAAAACCAAAAATGAAAAGACAAGGACAAATTGGGGACACTTGGTGGGGAGGGGGGAGGGTGAGGGTTGAGGGCAGATGGGAGCACAGGCGACTGAGGTGATGGTGCATTGGTGATATGGTGATGGGGAATCCACGGAGATCACAATTGATGTCAAATATATATAAATTAAAAAAAAAAAAAACGGGGTCAGAAGCAACATACCTCAGCATAATTAAGGCTGCAGATTATAAACCCACAGCTGGTATCATACTCAATGGCAAAAAACACTGAAAGCTTTTCCTTTAAGATCAGAAACCAGACAAGGTTGTCTACTCTTTAGAAGCTCTATGTAATTTTGTATTACAGGTCTTACAGCAACCAGACGAGAAGAAGGAATAAAAGGAATCCAGACTGGTGAAGAAGTGAAGCTTTCATTATTGCAGATAACATGGCAATATATGTTGATACATATGTACACACGTACACACACACACACTTACTTCCCCAAAGACCCCCATTAAAAAACTAATAGAACTTAGGGCTTCCGTGGTGGCACAGTGGGTTAGGCAATGCACTATGAAGCAAACCGCACCCACTGCAGCATGAGTTTGATCCTTGCCACCGGCCAGGGAGGGGACCCACATGGCGCAGCAGACCTCTCCTGCCTCACCTGCTGCTCCCCTCAGCAGTGTGTTTCAGTCAGTCTGTCTGTTCTGCTCCCCACTCTTGTCTGGTGAATCCTCTCACCTCCCGCGATTCTGGCCTGTACTCCCAGCTTTTGTATGCATAAATAAATAAATCTTAAAAAAAAAACACAAAACAAAACAAAAACTAATAGAACCAATAGGAGAATAAAGTGGCAGGATATAAAGTCTTTTGCATCCCTATGAGCAAACAAGTGAGAAGGAAAAAGAAATCAAGAAAACAATTCAAGCACATCAAAAAGAATTAAACACCTTGGAATAAATTTAACAAAGAGGGTGACAGACTATATATAGGACAAAACTAGCAGACATTCTTGAGAGACAGAACCAGATACCAGGCAGTGGAAATACAGTCCATGTCCATTAACGGGCAGAATTAATGCGCTCAAAATACCCATCCTACAAAAACAACATACAGATTCAATACAACCTCTATCAAAATGCCAGGGAGTTTGCTTCCTTCCCCAGTCCTGACCAGGTCAGATGCTTGAGGAGCTCACAGCAGCCAGCAAACCAAGCGCACACACACTTTAGTTTTTCCAGAATCCAAACCGCAAGTCTTAATTCATTAGTATTTTAAAACTTCTCCGAGTCCATATTGCAAAGTGCCTGATCAACCTGCTCACCGACCCCCGACTGGGAGAGGCCTCAGAGGAAGGAAACCACCAAACTAAGCCGGTCCTCAGTCTGGGGACACTGCAGCCTCGTGGACTTCTGGGCACACGCAGGGTTTCTGCTCCTCAACAGTCTTATCCTTGGAATTCCCCAAACTTAGGTTTCCTCTGAGTCTCGATTTGTCAAGGTGACTAATGCTAACCATTGTCAGTACATAGCGTTGTCTAGATGAATGTGGAATCTGTGACTATGTTCTTTGGTAAGTAATGCAAGCTCTTCTTTTATTTCCTAGTCTAAGCATTTTAATAAGAGAAGGAAAACAGCAATGGCATAGAGTTACCGCACAATAATGTTGAATTAAATTATGCTGATAAACAGTTTCAGTATTTCCATGTCTACTAGCATTCTCTGATATTTTTAATGCAATTATGACATGCAACTTAATAGCAAAAGTTAATGATTTGCTTATTAACATGAACCAACACCATCACGAGTCAGAGTGTAGAGTTCGAACGCCCTCACAATGGAAGAATCTCCATCATGTAAGACTCAAAAAAAACACTGTGAATGGAATGTACACCAGGCATAAGGGACAGGATTATTTTAAATTTAAGAGGATTAAAATCAGTAAAAATAAATCCTGAGAGGTTGACGTCACCTCCAGTGCAGTTCATGAATATTTTTATTCCAAGACTCCCCCAATTAGGGGACTCCAACTGGTCCTCAGCCCTGTGCCAGCACCTGCGGCCCAGCACCCAGAGTTCTCCCTGCCATCGCTGTCCAGTCTCTATCTCTGAAGCACCAGTGGCCCAGGGGAAAGCCCACCTTCCCCAGGTCATCGTCCATCACTGAACACAAGCGGCAGCCCCAGCAACAGCAGCAGAACAGACTTCGCAAACAGTGGCCTTGCTTCCATCCGTGTCTCTATTGCCTACGGTAATTCAGCCGCTTAGGGAAATGGAGGCAAAGGCTAATGGAGAGGAGGGAGCTCGGGGGAAAGGCCCCCAATGCACTCACAGAAAGACACTTGTCAGGGCTGACACCCACAAGTGCCAACAGATGTGATCAATTTAATGAAGCATGTGCCTGGACTTGGCACGACTGTGTAGTGGGAAGATCTCGCAGAAAAAGCATCGCATTGTACAAGTGACCCTCTTCATCTCGCTGCCTTGAAACTGGCACGGCCCCGCGAGGATGGGAACGGAGCCACCCTGACAGGTGGCCCCGCGCTCTGCCAGGGAGACACAGTGAGCGCCAGACCTCCTTCCAGAGCTGGAACCGGCCACATACAGCGCCCCCCGCAGGTTCGCACAGACAGGGCCGTCCTGGGGAAGGTCAGGCGATGGAGGAACCAGAGATGCCAAGAAGGAGGAGAGAACCCGCACGGACACTGTCAGACTCCAGTGGGGAGTGGGCCTCCAGGCAAGAACCTCACACTAGGGCCTCCCTGGCGGCGCAGTGGGTTAAGCAACGCACTATGAAGCGAACGGCAGCCTCTGCAGAAGGAGTTCGATCCCTGCTGCCGGCCAGGGAGGGGACACACATGGCTCAGCAGACCTCTCCTGCCTCGTCCACTGCTCCCCTCGGCAGTGTGCTTCAGTTCATCTGCCTGTTCTGCTCCCCGCTCTCTCTGGTGAATCTTCTCACCCCCCACCTCTGGCCTGTACCCCAGCTCTTGTACGCATAAAAAAAATCTTTAAAAAAAAAAAGAATTTTATACTATGAATTACACCATCACCCCATTCTTAATACAAAGTGAAAGAATTCTCAGTGGGAGAAAAACAGGGGTCCTATCAGATAAAGGGTAGAGGAAATGATCTCTCGAATTGAGAGCTATCCCATGAGCCATGAGGGGGCAGATGGGAAATAAAGAATATAAAACAGCTGAGATTTCAGATTTGGTCTCTATCATCACTCGGAACATGAAACGTTTGTACTAGGTACGTACAAATCCCACGCTCCCCACCCCCCGAAAAGATCCTCGCCTTCCCACTATGACAATAATTGCGTTTCTCTTCTTAGTCTGCAATCCTGTGAAACAAGTATTTTATTTGTTTAGGAGAGAAATGATTTGGGCTCTTCTAGCAAGCTTATCATTCAGGGGATTATCTGTTTTCAATCCCAAATACTAGGTTTTAAGAGACAGAGAAATGTTGACAAGACGTCGCACCTAAAAATAATGTGTTTTGTTCTGGGCTTTCAGAAATGATAACTGGCACACTCAACTTGGCTTTTTCTTTTTTGAAGAAAAAATATGCTTTCTTGATAAGAATGTTTCTCTCTCTCTCTTTTTTTTTTAAGAGAAAGCGTCTGTATGGAATCTTCTTTTGCTCGGAAATATTCTTTTTAAGCCCCCGAAAATTAAAAGGCAGAAATGTCATGTGAGATTTTCTTTTTCACTCTCTGCAAATGTCAAGATTCTAGAGGTTAGTGCAAAATGCCTTGTTAATAAACTGAGAAAGTTTTAAAATTGTACAGAGCTTTAAGAGACAGACCTCATATCTGCAGAGGTTAATGAGGTTGCCAAAAAGAAATGTATCCTCTGAAAGAGCTTTTAAACTAGTTGAATCATTAAGTTTAGCGTAAATGATGTTTTGTTCCTTTATAAAGAAACATCGTTTGTTTCTTGGTAGAAATCTTTCTAGAATTTCAAGATTATGTGTAACTAATGCTACAAACAAAGATCTTTCTTTGAATGTGTTGAGACCCAAAAACAAAAACAGAAGCGCCAGCTCACTTGAAATACTGTCTTAACAATAAACAGCATCTGTATCCGTACCCAAAAGAATACAAGCAGCAGAAGTGCACTTCTACAGGGAGCGTGCTGGTTTGGGCTGAACATCTCCAGCGTGTGAACAGCCTGAACCACGGCGACCAGGAGGCTGCATCGCCATGACAACAAACATGCTTACTCCTCAGCGTCTGGTCCAGCCACACCGACGAAACAGGGGCCGACAAAAATGACTGTGCGCAGGCACCTCAAAGCCGAAGTAAGAACATGGACACCTGAATCTAGTCCCGAGGGCCGTTCGGTTGGATGGAAGGAAATTTAACAGAGTAGGTGAAAGAGATTAGCAACATGAAACAGAAACACGCACGGCTGGCCCGAAGGAAGGAAATGGCTGTCTTGGAAAGGCCCCGCCCACCCTCACTGCAGCCTCACGCACTGCACCCAAGACGGGACACAGCTGCGTGTCCACCGGGAGAGGGACTCCGGGTACGTCCACAAGAAAGTCCTGCGGCCGCAAAGGGGAAGGAAGCAAGCTGCCTGTAACAAGCCTGAGGGACCTGGGGGTGCGACGCTGAGCGAAATAATCAGGGAAAGGCACAAGCTGTGTGATCTCACTTGCATGCTGTAGCGGCAGGAGCGGGGCACAGGAGCAAGGTTCGGGATGGTTCTTAGCAGACGGGTCAGGGAAGGAGAGTCCTGGAGCCCTCGGTGGCTTTTCATACTTTCATTGTCAGCGGTGGCCAGGTCCATGGCAGGCAGGGGTGCCAGGGGGCCGGGAGGCCTCCCAGCCCCGGCGTATCTCACCCTCTCGGCTGCTTTCTACTGCTGCTGCTCACGTTGGTGCTCTTGTCGGTCCTGTTGGTCAGTCGGTTCTGTCGGTCGGTCCTGGAGTCCTCATGACGCTGCCCATCTAAGCCCGTGTCCAACTCAGGTGCGCCCACTGCGCATGCCCACCCCGGATGCTCGCAGCACCGCAGGTGTCCATTATCAGTGGTGGGAGGGTGGAAAGACCTGATCATTCTCTGACCCTACACCTGCGGACATCAGAAGCCAGGTCAGGAGGATGTTCTAGGGGTGATCACACTGAGATAAATCAGCAAGTGAAGACGGGACGGCTTTGCTCATCTGAGGAATAGAAACCACCAGAGCAAACAAAAGACGAGCAGAATCCTTACACTGTGCGAGTTGCCTACGGTTTCCAGAGGGGAGGGGTGGGGGCAGCTAGGGCGGGACGGGGACAGGGCCCCGGAGCTCTGGGCGAGGGCGGTGATGCACGTGCACATACTGGGGGAGCTGACCTCCCTGAACTAAGCACTTGTGTAAATGAGTCAACGACGTTTGAGAACGAAAGAGTCACAGTCACAGACAGAACGGAATGTCACCTGCAGAAGTGAGGGGTGGAGGGCGACCAAGTGGGTGTGGGGTCACAAAGCAGAGCCTTCCAGTCACCGGTCAGTCCGGGACGGCGGGGTAGCCGGGTGACCGCGGTGACAACACCGCACTGACCATCAGAGGCGCCAGGGTGAGAGGCGCCCACCACGGCCATGGAGACGCGCGACTGCCGAGCGAGCTGGCAGACCCGCGGCAGCCTCCCCGCCAGGCCAAGCGAGCCCCATCCTGCCCTGACCGACATAAATGCAAACTCAACTAAACGCAAACCGCAGGCTCCACAGCATGGAGAGAGAAGCGACCGACCCAAAAGCCCTGGACACCGGCTCTGCAGGGGCACGGAAGGGAGGAAGGGGGTACAGGGGGTGCCTGCTGCGAGGGGCCCCGGGAGGCGAGAATCAGAACACACCACTCAGACACATGCTGAACAGCAGCTGTTTCAATCAAAACACACTGACTGGGTCTCCCTGGTGGCGCAGCGGGGTGAGCGCCGCACTGCAAAGCGTCCACGGCACAGCAACGCGAGTTAGTTCCCCGGCCAGGAAGGGACCCACGGGGTGCAGTAGACCTCTCCTGCCTCCCCCGCTGCACCCCTCAGCGGTGTGTTTCCCTCGATCTGCCTGTTCTGCTCCCGCTCTGCCTCTGGTGAATCCTCTCACCTCCCACAACTCTGGCCCCAGCTCTTGTGTGCATAAAAAATAAAATTAAAACAAACAAGCAAACACACGACTGCCAGCCCTGCATGGGCAGAGCGGACGCGCAGTGGACACGGGCCAGCACAAGGGTGCCCTTCGTGTCTGAGGGATTACTGGTGCAGGGTGAGGCCCCGGAGCGGTAAGCCGCATGCCGCTCTGGCACAGCCTCAGAAACGGGTCTTCCCAAGAACAACAGGCGCACACGGGGCTCTTGCTGCTGCTGCTGCTGCTGCAGGAAGGTTCGGTTCACCTGCCAGGACCCTGCTCCCCTTACAGGGACTCGGCCAGGTGGGAAGGTGAGCACTGACAGGTGCGAGGATTAGCCCGACAGCGGTGTGTCACTGCGGGCAAAGAGCCTCTGCTCCTGGCGTGTTTCAAGGGGGCTGTGGAAATCTGAACCAAAACTTGCTGCAAACGGCGCCTGTGTCAACAGAGACCAAGGAAGGCTCCAAGGGACTTCACTGCGCAGGCTCGGGGCTGTGGCGAGGGGAGGGAGGGACGGCGAGGAGAGCACCCAGAGGCTGGCCCCATGCTACCGGCCAAGTGGAGCGAGGGGGCAGCGCTGGACGTCCTCACCCCGCCCACCCTGCCCCGCCGTGGGGCTCACAGACCCACGCGGGAGGGGCCGGAGCACAGACTTGGGGTCTGCTCCCAAGACAGCTGGCGACAGTGGGTGCCGGTCCTGCTTTCAAGAATCTAGGCTCGCTCGGGGCCTCTCAATCCACACCCAGGCAGACTGAGCACTCTGACTGTCTGCGTGCGGCACAAAGAGGGGGAACTGGAAAGGGCAGCAAACACCACCTCAAAGGGACGGGAACAGCTGGAGGGATGGCGCTTCCTCACCACCCACCTGAGCTCCCAGGAAAGACGGCCATGATTCCAGCTCAGTGCCTGCCTGGCAGTCTGAGGACAGAGAAGACAGAGTCCAGGCCAATAACAACCGTCAGGGTCACGGCCAGAGGCAGGCTGAGGGGTGACCTCCCGCGGCTTCCGTTTTCCACAGACCACGTAGGCCGCAGGCGGCTGCGAGGGGCTCTGGAGGAGGGCCCGCTGGATGGTTTTACTCTAGTCTCCCTTTTTCCTAAAGAGGATTCAAGTGACCAGGGAAGCAGGTCCCGGGGAAGGAGGTCAACGGGACGGTTTCCTCAAAGGTTTCCCGAACAATCCGTCTATCTTCCGACTGTTCCAAGTAACTGCAACCAAGTGAAAGTCAACTCTCACTGTTGCGGGGTTTCCAAGAAGACATCGCTACAGCTGCCATGGGCAGGAAACAGGACGTGTTTCCAGGTTAACGTTCTTGAAAATACGTATGGCCTTAGCATGAAAGGCCCCACAATCTCCTTCCGATTTTAAAGCTTATATATAAGCGCTAAATCCTAAAAGACAGCTAGCAGGCCCCAGAGACAGGTCATGTGGCTAGTTAGAGCTCAGCCAGCCCTGGAGCCTGCTTCACCAGCTTCTGTGAGTCAAAGTACAGCTGCAAAACTATCACACGTTAAGCACCTTTGCCTTTGGGGTTAGTCTCTAAAGGCTTTATTAAAAAAATCTATCTTTTTTATACATGACTCTAGGAAGTAATTTTAGCGCTAGTAACTGAATTACAAACACACGAAGATATAACATTTATGAACTGGTTAGAGAAATGCTTAGTGAATGGACTCAGGAAAAGAATATAAAATGTCTTTAGCTTTTCCCCATTCTGTGAGACTATTTCATTAAAGGAGGCTAAAGATTCATGTTCACTTTGCAGAAAAATGTTTAGTCTCCTGATAGTTTTTCCATGATTCTGCACCCTTAGCAATCGTAACAATGCATCCTGCACATTAAATCCGGCCACCTTTAGTACTTTCCTCAAAAGGTGTTTCTCTTGTCTTTGGAGTGCATACGGAATAGTTACTTTAAAGGAGGATATGCAGAAATTAATAAAATGACACCTCCTGGAACTTAAAGGGCTGCTTGAAGAGACGGATGACTGAGGCGTGACTGCAGATACTCAGAACCTCGAAACAGCACAGCCCACTCCCTAGAGGAGCTTATCATCTGCCTAAGTCGCATTAACAACAGCCAAAAAGTGGAAACAGTGCAAATGCCTACTGACAGATGGGTAAAGAAAATGTGGTCCATAACACAATGGACTATTACTCAGCCTTAAAAAAGGGAATGCAATTCTGATACACGCTACAACAGACGAACCGTGAGGAGCTCATGCTAAGGTGATAAGGCGGTCACAAAAGGACAAATGTTGTAAGATTCCACTTAGACAGGGTATCTAGAATTGTCAAAATCAAATCATAGACAGAATTGCAGTTACCAAGAGCTGAGGGAGAAGTGAGGAGTTACTGTTCGATGGGTACAGAATTACAGATTGGAAGACGAAAAGGTTACTAGTATGGATGGTGGGGATGGTTGCATAACACTCTGAATGTACTATCACAGCATGGGCCCATTTTAAAATGGTTGAAATTAGGAATTTTATGTGTATTTGAACACATTAAAAATAAGGGGGAAGTCTATTGGGCCTTAAATAACAGAACTAGCTGTTTGTGTCTGCTACGAAACTCCCACTCACCTATCGGACATAAAAAAAAAAATCACAACAGATGAATCTGGTCTGTGCACCATTTTCACCATCCACAAGCATTTCCTCAATGGTAAACGTGTGTGAGAAACTTTGAGGATCCTTCAGACAGGACGCGCAGGTAAGGGACCCCACCAACACTGTTTCTGGGGAGTGGCATCCCTGGGGAGCTGGAGGGAGGGAAGAAAAGAATGGAACTGCCGTGTGACTTTCTAGAAGATTGTCTCCCAGACCCACAGAGGCCCTAGGATGGTCCCGGGGCTAGAGATGCGGGGAGAGGAAGCAGGAGTTCTCAAATTGCTCCAAAAGGTGACTTCTCGTTCAATTGGAAGACGAGTTCACAGCTGTTGGTTTTATTGTCTTAGTATTTACATATCCTCTATGTTCTTTGGCATCCATTATTTTATAGATGTAGTCCAGTTTCCTATTCTAACATTTTAGAGTTTTTCATGTTTAATTGCTAAATTACAGTATTCTACTGGGCTTTAAAAATTCCACCCAAACCCGTAACAAAAGGATTAAATTACTTGCTGGAATTTAATTCTTTAAATTCTTTAAGAATATACGATCTTCTTGGCTTAGATGAAAACAACGTTTTAAAGATTTTTAAGAAGCCATCAACTCTGTTTATTCTTGATCTGGCGATGCCTCTGGTCATTAGGAAAAAACCTTAAAAGCAAAAAACACCCAACGAGTGACCCCGACG
This sequence comes from Galemys pyrenaicus, assembly GCA_019455555.1. NCBI lineage: Eukaryota > Metazoa > Chordata > Mammalia > Eulipotyphla > Talpidae > Galemys > Galemys pyrenaicus. The sequence goes on from JAGFMF010011662.1 coordinate 3,912,594, forward strand.
CAGAAGCCTCTGGCCCCAGTGCTACGCCCAGCTTGCCCTGAAGCAAAGGCTTCAATTCCTGTCAACTCCCCCATAAACATTTCGTGTGTCTCTAAAAGAAAAGGACTTTTTTAAAGACACGCATGCGACGTCGCCGTCACACCTGACGCTTTAATGACCTGCCATCAGAACGGACTGCGTCCACTGGCCTAACGCTGACCGCTCCACAGCCTGCTCTGCAGCCCGGCACAGGAAAGCAGAAGAGCAGTGTGGCCGGCGTGGCCCAGCGAGGCCACTGACCGCCAAGGAGGCTGCATAACGAGAAAATACACACATGCATGCACACACACGCACACACGCACAGAGCCCGGAGTCAGCAAACAGCAGCCAGGACACGAACTCAAAACCGCCTCCGTCGGGACACTGAAAACTTCTGCTGGACGGCCCAACTCAGTGTTGCAAAAGAAAAACTTCTCTGGGCCCACTCTGATGGCGACGCTCTCTTGCACTTTGCAAAGGACCTGGCAGTGAGTATCGCAGCTGGCAGAGAGGACCGCTCTTAAGCGAGCGACTCTGCCATCTGCGTCAGAGGCCCCCAGATACTGCGGGGACACGGGGGCCGTGCCTGTGTCCAGCAGCACAGGACCCTGGATGCCGCGGCCCTCCAAGCTCTCGGAGTCTGACCCTGGCTTCCCCCAGTCGCACCAATCACTCATGGGTCGCATGAGAGCGGGCGGGGCTGGGTCCCCACCCCCAGTCCTCAGCCAGCCCCGTCACACACCCAGCCCCGAACGGGCGGTCTGCCCTTCGCTGGGAGAAGAGGCCCCTTCGCACGGGAGGTCGGGGTAGAGCCACCAGCCTGGGAAGAAGGACAGGCGGCTGCCGCACCAGGGCTGCGCTGAAGCTTTGTGTGACGGCGGGGGAAGGCAGCAGGGGGCAATAACACCTGCTTCTGGTGAACCCCCAGTGCTCCTCTCCTGCACGCGATTTCCGAAGAGATCCACCTTCTGCTCGCAGAGAGCCGACTGAGATAAGGAGCGTTCTGCAGTCTGCATCGCATTTATCACAGAGAGGGCGCGAGTGACACGGCTGCTGAGTTCCCGTGCATCCCTGTTCCACCATCAACAACCTGGGGGCTGCGATTCGACTCCAAGAGGAGCATCATCCCTTTCAGGAGCAGGGATGCCAGGAAACGTACTAAACGCACAACCGCTAATCACCAGGCCCCCGCCACCTCCCTCCACTGTTTCCTCCTTTCTTTAGGTTTTATTTTACATACATTTACACTATTTCAATTCCAACCGTGACTCGTACTACGCTGCCTACGACGGAAATGGCCGCGAGTGCAGGCGCGGTCACAGCCACCTCTTCTGGCGTGCTTCTACGTTTAGTCTTTTTTCTCCGAGATGCTTTAATAAAAGATAACCCAAAGCCCCCCCCACCCCCCCGCCCATTCCAGCGGAAGTAAAATCCCAAGATCAGCCCTGACAGCTGCAGAAGCGGGAACAGGCCTGCCGCGCCCACAAGGGTGACCACAAAGCAGCCAGTGCGCCCCGTGGAAGGGTCCCCTCGGGCCGCATGCAGAGACAACCCCACCTGCCCGTCCGGAAGGAAGAGGCTGGGCACTTACTGTCTCGGAAGGCTCTGCAGTAGCCGAGGAAGGACAGGAGGAAGAACAGGGCGCCCAGGAGGTCTGCCCGGCCCACGACTCCAGCAACCTTAAAGGAGGAGAGAAAAGGCGCCTGTGACAACACGCAAACCGAGAGGACAGTCTGCTGCGCGGCTGTTGCCGGGGCGGCCCTGGCTCTCCTCCTCCTGCTGGACCAGGACTCGTGCCGGCCGCCTCTGAGCTGGGCTGGGGCCCTGACAGCGGGGCTGTGCGCCGGCCGGGCGCATGTGCCGGATGGCCTGCTTCCCGGCAGGTGCCCTGCGGGCTCCAGAGACCCGCGCTGCCCAGCCGGGCTCCCAAGAGGCGCTCCCCGGGCAAATGTCCCCAGCTCAGAGGGCACGGCGTGTAGAAAAGGACACTCGACTGCAAACACGAACAGAGAGGAGGGAGAGAAAGTCGTCAGGCAGGTGGGAAAAGACACCGGACTGGCTCATGCTTCCCAGCTGCCTCTGCCGGCTTCTCCTCCCTTCAGACCGGGCAGCTCAGCGTGCTCACTCGGAGAGCCCAAGGCTTGCGGCAGACAAGTGAGATGGGCCCAGGGGAGGCCTCCCCGTCCGGTTCTGCTCGGCCCGTCTTGGCTGTAGTGACGACGACGAACCATCGTGCTGAGGGCGGCACCCGTGGGTCGTTCTCTGCGTGGTTTGGGGCAACGAGGGCCCAGAATTCCACTCCTGAGCCCCGGTGGGGTTTACGGGCCTTTGTTACTAACTGACAGCCCTGGATGTGACCTCTGCCCCAGCTTCCCTGTGGCCCTGTAGGTAGCACTTAATGGCCAGGAACCTCATCTTTCCTTAAAGGGCGAGTCAGAGATGCGGGAGGTGCAGAGCAGACGCCCCACGGGTGCGAGGAGAGAATATAAGACACAGGCCGAAGACACTGTCAACAGGCAGTGTCGTGAGCGCTGGGAGAGCGCCCTCCACGGCGTGTCTCCGGCCTGGCGAGAGGAAGTGCTGAGGATGGCCGGCACGCCATGGGGCCGCCTGAGGGGGGCGGGTGTCACGTGGTTCCCAGCAGGTGGCCCAGCTGATGCTGTCACGGGTCCCTGATCTGGACTGAGGGCTGGAGGGTCTCTTCGGGAACGACGGGGGCTGCCGTGGTCTGTGCGCCCACCGTGCCATCAGCCCCTCAAGAGAGCCCAGCCACAGGCGTTCCCTTCACCCCATGTGCTTCTGGAACCCCAAGATGAGGAATGAGGAGCAGCTGGGGCAGCCTGGTCCCCTGCCAGAACTGGGAAAGACACGGGGGACGCTGCCAGCTGGCAGTGGCCCCGCAGGAGGGATCCCACACCTCGCAGAGGCTCGGGAGCCAAACCAGAGTTTGTGCAAAGAGGGACAAGCAGCAGGGGTGGGAGGAGGGAAGGGGAGAAGCTGAATGCGGCTTCTTAAAAAACGAGCAGAAGGGGAGGGGCGGCCTAGACAGGGCGAGCCGCCTGGGAGCTGCAGGACTGGACGTTTAAAGTCGCATGGAAATGAACTTCAAACAACAGTGTCGTTTTAAAGCCCAACTTCTCCCCGCCCCTCGTCTTCATGTGTGCTATCCTGTCCCACATCACGCAAACGTGCTTGTAAAAACAGGGCGAGTGATCGAGCACTTGGGGCAATCAGGCGCAGTAAGGCAAGGGAGAGGTCATGGAAACACTTGCAAGGCTTTGGCGAGGGCCGGGGCCGGGCCTGACTCGGAGAGGTGGTCGATTCCCCCCCATGCTTGCACAACATGTGCTCTCGGGCAAAATGCTTTAGAGGGGCTTTTTTTTCTTACAGAATTAAAACACTCCTGTCAGGGTTTCTGGAGAAATCATGGCCATCCCCCAAATGCACAGAGCAGGGGCCCTACTGGGCGTGATTCCAGCAGGGGCCATAAAAAGGAATTATGGGAAGGGAGAGAGGCGAGGTGACCCCACTTAATTTCTTCTGTAGCCAGTCGACCTATCAGACCCGCTGAGCTCCTAAGGAGGCCTGAACGTCCCTCTCTGGCACTCGAATTTTGGCAGCTTGAAACCTGGGCAAAGCTTTGAAGGGAAGGGAAGCCGACACTGGCCCTGGCGCCCCTGGGGACCCGGGCCTCGGCCCCGACAGCCAGAGAGAGCTGCCCCTCTGGAGCCCCCGCCCACGGGTGACTGGTCTGTCCAACAGGCCTGCGAACGACCTGCCGGCGAAGGACACGCCTCCCCAAGACACTCGACGGTTTCCCCAACACCTGTGTGCAGCCGACGTCAGTGCTGCTTCCTGGGGGTCTGTCCCCCGCCGGGACAGTGAAGATGGCCCAGATGGGGCCGCCCCAGAAATACCCTTTTCTACCAGAGAAGTCTACCTCCCGGCAGGGCAAACAACTAGAGCCTGCTGTTCTCATCACGGGCCCCCAGGCTGTTTGTGTGGGACCCTCTCCTCTCCCCTCGAGGCCCAGGCCCCATCCTGTTCCTTAGCTCAGGATTTAAATCCTCGGTGAGTCTCGTTTACTCTAGAATTTACAGTCATGTAAACTCTAAAAGCTATTTTTTCCCCCTGTGAACCTAAAACACTCACATTAAAGTTTGAATTACATATGTATTTAAATGTGTTATTTTTTTTTTAAAAAAAGATTTTATTTATTTATGCATACAAGAGCTGGGGTGCAGGTCAGAGGTGAAGGGATGAGAGGATTAACCAGAGACAGAGCAGGGAGCGGAACAGGCAGATCCACTGAAACACACTGCTGAGGGGAGCAGCAGGCGAGGCAGGAGAGGTCTGCTGCGCCCTGTGGGTCCCTCCCTGGTCAGGGATCAAACTCGTGCTGCTGTGGCTGCAGATGCTTCACAGTGCGGTGCTCAACCGTTTGTGCCACTCTCCCCCCTACGAATGTGTCTGATATTAGTCTGTTTTTCCCCCTGCGCCCCAACACTCACACGTCCCTACAATGGTAAGTTGTGAGGTGGGTCGCTGGGCGATTTCGTTGCTGTGTGAATGCCAGTGTGTCATCCCCAAACCCAGACAGTGCACCCCTCACTCCCGTCTGGAGGGGGGCTGCGGGAGCACCCTGGCGTGCTCGTGGAGCAGGACGGCATTCGGACAGGAGAGGCAGCCAAGGAACAAACATCGCTGGCTGTGGTGATCCCACTGGCAGCTGGAAGGAGCCAGAGAGAAGGCCGCAGGGTGACTGGTGCATCCTGGTCGGCCTGGGACCGTCCCAGTTCAGAAATACGAAGGCCCACGTTCCAGGACCGTGGCGTTTTGGGGAAGGAGCTCACTCAAGAAGACCAGGGAATTTGGGTTCCTGTTTGCAGGGGGCAGGAACACAACCAGCGTGTGAAGGCACAAGACAATGTTCCTATAAAGAAGCTGACAGCCAAGCGTGGCGGGGCCTGCGGGCGGCGCTTTCCCTTGGTCAGTGCAAACGGAGGCGGCGACCACCCGCACCCCACCCGCACCCCGCGTTCATCGCAGACCAGCGCCCAGGAGGGGGCCATGCCCAGGGCTGTGTGTGAGTGAGACCCTGGTCCTGGGGCTTTCGGCGTTCTTCCCCTAACGGGGGATGTGCAGTCTGCTCAGGTTTGAAGCAGCGTTAAATTCAGAGTGGGCAGTAATAGGCTGCAGAGAGGAGGAAACTGAACTCTGATTACTGGTCAAAATGAGGAAAAGTAAGCAGAAGATACTGACCCCAGACATTTTTAATGACTCATCACCTTTTCTTGCAGTTTGAGCTAGGCTGGCTTTTGTGCAGCGGAGGGGCATGGGAGGCTGGAGTTTTTCAAGCATTCCCTTCTCGCCTATGGTGAGACAGCCCTTGGCTTCTTTTTAAATACCTCAGACTCAGAACTCGGGACCGACATGTTCTCAGGCTGCACTGACGGGGAGGCAGTGCGGGGGTATGTGTGTGCTTACCCCGTCACAGTTGTCGCCAACTCAGGCTTTTCATCAAACTAGCTTTTTAATATTTAAAAAAACCATAATTCTAGAGAAAATGTTTTCGACTAACAATGCAAGTATTTCATTTTGCTTTCAAGGTCACACTAAATTACAAGAGGACCAAAACAATCTATCACTACTTTTGCCCCAAATTCCCTTATTTCTGCAAATTTCAAAGTCTGCACTATTTCTGCAGACTGACAAACGTGAATACCATAACGGGAACTTGTTCACAAGGAAACATTTTAATTCAGTCACAGTTACAGCTAAATAAATAGCCTGTAGCTAACTGTTAATAGCAGTTGCTTATTAACCCTGTATTTTTGCTGAAGTAAAAATTATGAAAAACTTTCTGAAATGCCTTAAAGTAGTGAGATATTAGAGGTATGATAACTATGTCACAATCCTTAATATTAAAGAGCAGGAAGGCTAATAAATCAGATGCTGAAGGCAAGAATTCTCTTCGGAACTGTGAAAGTTACTTCAAGGTGCTCAATACCACTGGTCAGGAGCGGGCATTTGAGTCCACAGTGAATGTGGACATGTACCGTGGAGAAGTCACAGCTGCACGCTGTGTTAGGTACTTCACCCACAGAGGACGAAGACTAAAACTCACTTTTTCACCTCAGCAAACAGACTGTTTCCATTTTTAGCGGTTCCAGGGCAGTGGGGAAGGCTGGTTTCTGCAAACCCCAAACAAGCCTAGTTAAACCCCCATGAACTGAGCAGCAGCTGCTCAGAGAAGGAAGGACACAGTCCAGGCCCCTGTCTGCAGCTGCCCCTCACCTGAGCCTGTCACGGGGGCAGGGAGAGGAGGAGGAGCTGGCTGCGGGAGTGCGTGAGGCTTCTCAGCACGGCCTCCAGAGGGCTGGCTCCAAGTCCTCTCCCCCACCCCACCGCTGCAAGGAGGACCGGGGCAAGTCCTTTATTTGTCCTTCTAGCCAGTTCTTCTGTACAGTGGACGCTGCTAACCTGGCCCCATTAAGTTTCTGTGGCAACCGCATTAGCTCTGAGGAAGCATCTCGACAAGTACAGCGCGCTGGGCAAGACTAGCTCACGCGGCAGTAACACCTCAGACCCTTCGTGAAGAGGGGCTGAGCCCCTGCCCTGAGGCCGCAGGGTCAGGCAGTGTCCAACACCCGGCCTGTACTGCGTGGTCATGCCGGCAAAACAAAGACTCGCTAGAGCACACAGCCTTCCGTTACTGTGAAGTCCTCCTGCAGAGCCAGCTACCCCAGGGAGACATAGATGCTGGGTGATTCACATATAGGAGAACAAGGAAACAGCGGATGACTGACAAAGCGAAATAATGACCAACTAGCAGACAAAGCCAGCTAACCTGAGGTTTCCGAGGCTAACGGGTGGGGAGAAGGGTCTAGAAGGTCTAAGGGACGGTTGGTGGGAAACAAAATGCCATGAAAGGGACCTCCCTGGTGGCGCAGGGGTTAAGTCTCAGCACTGTGAAGTAGCATCTGCAGCCCCCGTAGCATGAGTTCGATCCCCAGCCAGGGACGGGACCCACAGGGCGCAGCAGACCTCTCCTGTCTCCCCGCTGCTCCCCTCAGCAGTGTGTTTCAGTGGATCTGCCTGTTCTGCTCCCCGCTCTGTCTCTGGTGAGTTCTCTCAACCCCAGCACCTCTGGCCTGCACCCCAGCTCCCTGTGCACAAATAAATAAATCTTTTTCAAAAAATGCTGGAAAAGTAGCCCCACATCGGGAGCAGCAAGAGGCTGAGGGGAGACAGAAGGACCACAGTGCTCGCGTCTACGTTCTCTGTTTGCAGACTGAGACGAGAACTAACTTGCAGTAACAAGAGTGCAAGGGTACCCAGTTTCCGTGCTAACCTCTGAGACAAGGAAGGAACAAACCGACAGGAAGGAAGCACGGATAAAAAAACTCTCCTGAAAAAACGCATTAAGAGACAGAAAGCAGATCAGGGACAGGCACAACCAGAAAGCCAAGAGAGTGGAGACAAAGCCCAAACACTCGCGATTACAGAGGCGGCTCAGCGGCCTGGGCTCTGCCTTCCATGACAGAGGGGGCCGGCCCACGGCCAGGGGCGCGGGCATGGGGATACCGGCTCCGGGGGTTTCTGGAGGCTGTTGGAGCCACCAGCAGCCACACCCCCGCCCCCGCCCCGCGACACGCGGGCGGAACACACTTACACACTCGGTGTGCACCGGATGCGCGGCGAACAGCAGAGCGGCCAGCAGCGACGATCGGGGCGCCTGGTCCACCCTCCGGCCCCGGCCGGTGTAGTGCAGCCCCCCGAACAGCACGGAGAAGACGTCCAGCAGGAGGATGGAGACCCCGCTGTGCAGGAGGATGTTGACCACGTGGAAGCTGAGCGGGTGGAAGCCCCCCGCCAGGTAGTAGTTGATCCTGCAGAGGGAAGGGGGGCACACCGGCTGCTGGGGGCCCGCAGAACCAAATGCAAAGTGTCTGCAGGAACGGGCTGAGCACTGAGGAGATCGGAGGGAGAGGAGACAGAAGGGGCGCGAGGGCAGTAAAAATAGCGCCGAGATAAATAGTGGCTGTCAAGCCCGACGGCTGCAGAAAAGGTAAGAACGTAATTAACTGCAGAGGGAAAATGGAAGACAAGGGCGCGCAGGGGCGTGGGCCGGAAGCTCTTCGGGGAGGGAAGGCACGGGGAGCGCTGGACATTTCTTTTAAGTGCACAGAAAGGGCAAGACGGTGTTCCGAAAAGATTAGCGTGTGCCGCCGTGTCTCCTGCCGCCGTGTCTCCTGCCGCCCTGCCGCACCGGGACTTTGGGCGTCCCGAACGCTGCTGACCCGAGGGAGTCACAATAAGGACACCTGCGCGGACGTACAGCGTGTCCAGCAGCCCCTGTCCAGTCACACGCTGTCTCACTGTCAGGGCCCCTCTGCTTCAAGCACTGGTGGTCCCAGCTCGCCACGTCCACGTGCCATGGAGAGGTCTTTGCACAAGCGTTTAACGCACCCAAGACACGGCCATGGTGGCAGCTTTTGGGGGTGAGTGGTTCCGTTTCATGCAAGTAGTTCCCTGACAAATGGGGGCGAGGCAGCGAGGCTGCTTCTAGCTTCGTTTTGGTATTGCACTTGGACTTGGGGACAGCAGAGAGATTCAGACCTTATGTAGTTTTTGTAACGAACAGCCCACCACGTCGTGAGATGCCAGTCTCGTGTTACAAGACCCTGATCGTGTTACTTCCAGGGTGCCAACAGGCAAGGCCCAACCTGCAGGAAGCGTGCGGGCCCTGGCACACAGCGTCTGCATGCGCCCCTGCACGGATGCTCGCCCGTCACTGCTGGTGGCCTCTGGGGTGCCGGAGTGGGAGGCCTGAGGCCTCCCGGTGACTGACTGCAGGCTGCCGGTGCGCCTGGAGGTCCACGAGAGCGGCTTGTACCGCAGCAGCAACCAGCGACTCGCCATGCCGGGCACTGGCAGCCCCGCCGCACACAGGCTGGGCCGAGCCCAGGCCCCTCCCCTGCTCGTGCCGCCCCGTCTCACCTGAAGGTCAGGACGGTGAGAGGCCGGTAGGACTTGTGGCTGGTGTTGCTGCTCAGCCGGCTGCCCCAGAAGTCATGGTGCCACAGGGCCCCAAGTGGCGTCTCTGTTCGGAGGTCCTGCGGGGCACGGGGAGACGCTCTGGACAAGGTGCCACGCCCCCCCTTCTTTGGCGCTCCCCAGCCCTCCACGCCCAGCTCCCAGGTCCGGCCAGGCCCGTATCGCGCACCCGCGGGCAGCTCGGCCTCCTGGCGGGTCTGCTGTGCCCTCTGACTCCACCTTGCCCTTTTCAAAATGCAAATCGTGACCCTCACCCATCTGCTTCAAACGCCAGAGCCCACCGCCCTCTCCCTCCCCAGGACATCGGCAACGACCAACCGGGCATGAGTGTCACAGGCTGGGGGCTCCGGCTCTCGCCAACCCCTGCAGGCTGATGGGGGACCTCGCCCACCCTGTCCCCACACAGCCGCAGCACCCCCCAAGGGCCGAAGCCCCAGCAGTGCCCACCCTGAGCGCCACCCCTCAGCCCTGCACAGCCTGCCCAGGGCCGGGCACGCTAGCGATTCAGCGCACGCGCCGCCTGCCCAGGGCCGGCTCCCTCGGTGCTGGGCGGCAGTACTCGGCGGTGCCGGAGCCACGCCGCCCGGGCCACACCGCAATCACCGCTGCCCTCTCTCACTGCCGCTAGGTGAGCATATTATTCTCTAGGAAGAGCCCAAAGAAAACAGGACTGGAAAATGCTTTTTAAAAAATTTCCCATTTTTGATCACAAGTTAAACAGATAGCAAAGTTAAAAAGAAAAACGCTTTACCTTAGTTTAGAAGCCAAAACCACTGAGTAATAAAAAAACCTCTACAGCTCTCTTGCTGCTGAGGTCACTTAATGTGCTGCTGCCCGACAGCTGCTTAAAAACGTGTCTTTTTTTACATTTCAACAGGGAGGGAGACTGATTAAACTACGTCTACAAGACGAAAGGCAGGCAGGGCACTGTGGAGGGAGTACTAAGGCAGGATTAATTCTTCTTCGAGGCATAGTTAAAGGGGATGTTTTAGGGACTGAGGACAGACCCACCAGGAGCGCGCCCAGCGAGGCGGACAGTCGAGATGCTGCTGCCAGAACCAGATCGGCTGCCCTGAGCACAGCGAGAGGCAGCTCACAGCAGAGGCGAGACTGTCTCCAGCTGGGGACTGGCGGGGAGCGAGCAGCCAGAAGTGCACCCACAAACCCCACTGGCACTGGGCACCCTGCGGAGGCCGCTGGACACCTGCAGACCCAGCTCCGCGTCTGAAAGGAGCGCTGGTGCCCGTCGAGGCTTGGAACCACCAGAAAGCGGGGAGGGCCCAGCCGAGCGGTGCGCCAAGTGCTGGGCACCCCAAAAGAGTGGCCAGCGCCTGAGCTGCCAGTGAGATTGCAGGCGCCCTCCAGCGCCCACTCTGGGGTGACCGTCACGTCCCCCGCGACCCACTGTCTCGGCCTCCCCTGAGAGCTGCTGGGTCGCTCCTGGGCCTGGGGTCCACCCCACGATTCAACAGGAACCTGGAGGCTCACAGTCTTTGCATCGTCTCAGTTGCAGCTGCAGCTGTCAAGGGGCGGGGAGGGCGTCGCTCCCTCGGTCTGCGCAGGAGGAACACCAGAGAGGCTCTAAATATTTGATCAGGTGCAGCGGGCGCTCGGCTGGGCGCGGCGGGAGGAAAGGCCGACTCTCCTCCCCGCGATGCAGAAAAGACGCCGTGTGTCTGAAGGCCCTGCTGACTCGGCCATTGCAAAGAGAAGCGTCGTCTCAATGGAAACAGGCAACTCGACACCACAAGGAAGCATCTGGAAATCAGCCTTCTACACCAGGGATGCCCAGGGACAGCCTGTTTCGCATCACCGTGGGCAAGGTGCCAGGGCACGGGGGCGGCTGTCCATTCAAGAGGAGGGGAACGAGGAGGCGACACGCTAACAAAGGCGCAGTGTGATGCTGGGCAGGGCGCTGCTAAGAGGGGGCACACACAGCACAGCCGCAGCACACACAGCTGCAGCACACACAGCACAGCACACATAGCACAACACAGCACACACAACACACACAGCACAACTGCAGCACACACAGCACAGCACACACAGCTGTAACACATACATCACAGCATACACAACACACACAAACAGCACACACAGCACACGCAGCACACAGCCGCAGCGCACACAGCGCAGCATACACAACACACACACAGCCACAGCACACACAGCGCACACAGCACAGCACACACAACACACACAGAGCACACACAGCCTCAGCTGCTCCCTCTGCCCCCCCACGTCCGAGAGCCCCATGCCCGGCACCCCCCTGCACGCCCAGAGCCTGCGCCCTCCCCGCCTGGCCCAGAGCTCTGCGATGGAGGGCTGCATGACGCTTTATGTGTCTTCCCCTTCACAACAGTGAGGACTCCAGACGCCCTCAACAGAAGGAGGACTTCAGGAAAACGAAGGCCAGTGCTTTCAAGCCTTACGGAGAGCAGTTCTGCAGCTGGGACAGCGCCGAGAGCGGCGCCCGACTCCTTCCCCGGGCTGGCTGAGACCAGGCTGGAGCACCGCAGCAGCTGCTGGGCGAGCGAGGGAAATGACGAGGATTTACACCGAAAACAAACATCAAAAAGCTCGAGTCCACCACCGAGACTGAGGTCTGGACAAATGAAACAGCTGCAGAAGTCACGCCCTCCCCAGCCCCACAAAATGCAGGTGTGAGCCACCGACTCGACTCTTGGCAACATTACATTTGCTGCACGAAAACGACTTTTTCCTCATTGGGCCCAGTCAGGACTTCAAAGCTGTGAGAGCACCCCAGGCAGTGCAGTCTGCAGCCCCTGCTAAGGAGGGCCCAGCGAGTCTCCGGGAGTCCCTCCGCGGGCTGGCCAGCGGCCCCTGCTCTTCCTCGGCCTGAGCCACCTGTTCTGGTTTGTAGCTCGCCTGACTTTCCTCCCCTCTAGCTAGCGAGGGAAAGAGAACAATCATCTCCCCGCCCGAACAGAGCTGCCAGGGGAGCCGCAGAGCTTCTGCAAGCTCAGCTGATGCGCGCCTGCGAACACGAGAGGAGCCGAGCTCCACATCTGCCGCAGCGCACCCCGACCTCGGCGGTCAGCGGCTGCCGGAGCCCCTGCCGAAGGACAGAGAGCAGCGCGATGCCCGCCGCTGAGAAGGCAGCTGCCGGTGGCGCAGACTTGCCCGTCCCTGCAGCAAACGCAGGACTGGCTTCTCCTTTTTTTCCACCAGCGCTGGTCACACTTCTGGAAACGTGTGAGCAGACGCGGGACACGGGGTCTGCAGCACGCTGCCCCGGCCTAGCACTCTCGGAACCACGCGTCTGCACGCGGGTGCTCGGGGCCTCCTACCGGGCTGCGGGGGCGGGGTGGCCGCCCTGGCCCCACACCAGGAGACCCTGCGTGAAGGCCAGAAGCCTCCGGCACCGGCGCACAGGCCGACCCGACCTGAGCCTCGGAGTCGTGCAGCGCATCGCCGACTCAGGCACGCGGCGCTGCGGTCCACCGGGAGGAAGGCAGGTACGAACCTTATTGTTCACGATGGCTTCGGAGTCGTCGAAGACGAAGTCTCCGTCGTAGCTACGCGCGAAGCACACGAGGGACACGAGCCCCACCACCATCCTGGCCCAGAAGGGAGGCAGGAGCCACGCGGGGACGACGTGCGCCAAGGCCGCGTCCAGCTCGGCCATGCTGACGGCTTCGGGCGGCGGCCTCCCGCTCCAGCATCATGCCGGCCGGCGACCTGCAAGACAGCGACAGGCACCTCCCTCAGCAGGGGCTGCGGGCCCCAAGAGCGACTTCTAGGAGGTGCCGCGAAGCACTGGATCCCCCCTCTCCCCCCAGCCGCGGGGCGCACGCGGGACCCACAACCACCGCAGCGCATCAGCAGCCCCGGGTTTCTGAAGCTGGTACCTGTGATAACCGGAATTAAAGCACGTTTTGGGGCCTCCCTGGTGGCGCAAGGGGTTGAGCGGTGTGCTGTGGAGCATCCGCCAGCTCGATCCCCGGCTAGGGAGGGACCCACAGGGCGCAGCAGACCTCTCCTCCCTCCCTGCTGCTCCCCTCAGCAGTGTGTTTTGGTCGATCTGCCTGTTCTGCTCCCCGCTGTCTCTGGTGAATCCTCTCATCTCCCACAACCCCGCCTGTACCCCAGCTCTTGTATAGAATCTTTAAAAAACAAAAGGAAAAAAAAAACCCATCCACTTTTTGCATGGAATTCCACTATCAACCCCATCAAACAAATCAGCTCTATAGCACTGACCCGGGTTACAAAGTTAAGAGTCACAGTGACCCTTATGCTTCATTTAAGAAAAGTCAGTGTTTGAGGTTGCACCTTTGCAAGTTGCAGGTGGGGTGGAGGTAGTGTGGGGGTGGGGAGGCTAAGAAACAGGACCCAGATCCTGAGAGAGACGGCTGCCTACCTCAGGACTCAGGCCCGCTGGGAAGGGCTGATCAGGACCCTGAGGCGGGCCCAAGGGCTGAGGTGTCCTCAGAAAAGGGACTGCCCCTCCAGGCGAGGGCGTGACCTTCAGTACTGAGGAAGGACTCCAGTTCAAAATACATCCACTATTGTTTGCTGTCTCTAACAGGCCAGGGGTAAAGGCAGCATTTCTGCCCCTCGCCCTGCCCACTGCCTGTCACCCAGACCCTCTGAGCCCTCGCCTGTGCTGTCTGCAAAGCCCAGAACTTGTCAGAAGCGAAAGCTGCATAAAGCTTCCTGCCTTGGAATTTACCCCAATTTCAAACCCCAAAATCACATTTTTTAAAAAAGATTTATTTTATTTATTTATGCATACAAGAGCTGGGTACAGGCGGGGTTGGGGGATGTGAGAGGATTCACCAGAGACAGAGTGGGGAGCAGAACAGGCGGATCCACTGAAACACACTGCTGAGGGGAGCAGCTGGCGAGGCAGGAGAGGTCTGCTGCGCTAGGTGGGTCCCCTCCCTGGCCGGGGATTGAACTTGTGCTGCAGTGGCTGGAGACTGCTTGATAGTGCTGAGACTTAACCCCCTGTGCTACCAGGTGGCCCCCCAAATCACATTTTATCTCCCCCAGCACCCCACCCTCAGCAGGTACTGTCCTTGGCTTTAGCAGGCTCACATTTGGATCGAACTGCTTGGGTCCCAACACTGCACATTTGGACAAGTTACTAAACCCCTCCTCTGTCCCCATCTTGAAAATGGGGACAATAACTGCCCCCACTCTTCCACGGTCGTCCCAAGGGTTAAATAAGATGACCACGTAGTGTGCTGAGCAACAGCACCTGCCCTCAGTGAAAGCCCAGTTGAGGCTGGTTGTGTCTGCAAGGACGAACCTCCAGGAGGGTGAACGCAGACAGAACCATTTCCTCTGGAAAACTCCGTTGAGGCTGGTTGCTGGTGGTGAGGCGCGGTTCCCCGGAGAGGGCCGGCCTCCCCGCTTCGCATGCTCTGATGGAGGAGAACCCCAGGCCCTGGGCGGGGAGGCGGTTCAGATCTGTGCGTTTCCAGGCCTCCAAGGAAACACGCCAGATTATGGAATCATCAGTCGGCCAAGTAGGTCACCCAAGGTCACAGGCATCTTCTCTAGAGGCTTCCATTTGGGTGATGGGGACAGATCTCACAGTCAAGGGACTCCAGGGCCACACTGTCCCTCTCCAGGCCAGAAAGAGTCCCAGGTCACTCTCCGCAGAGTCAGTCTCGGCTGCTCTTGCTCCTGGGCCCTCAGGCTCCCACAGCCCGGCTGATATTCCCCACTCCTCTCTGCCCGCCTTCTGGCTTCTCCCTTTCCGTTGAGAGCCTAAGGTGTCTGTCACATCTACATTTCGGCTGCAACATAGGTCACCATACAGACCCCAACCACAGGGTCTACATTTCGATGAAACAAATTATTCCTGCTACTAAATAATAACCAGAAAACAAAGGAAGACTAGCTAGTTCCGAAGCTACCATGACATAATGCGGAGGGCACAGAAATGTTCAGATTTAGATGTGGATGAAAGCAAATATTTTATATCCAGCTGAGCAGACAGAGCTGTAGCCTGACGCTGTCGCCTGCTTTCAATCCAGAAACTGGGATATTTTTCGGAAAAGGTTGGCGGGAACATTTGCATGGCCTTATGGGAGAGGAATCCATCAGGAACTGATCTGTGCTCCTTAAATGAGTCGCTGGTCCTCCCTCTTCATCTAGCTTATTTGTAACGCAGAGTAACCAAGTTGGGACTTGGGCAAACCCGAGAGGTGGAAGGCAGATGTTGGCCCCAACACCTGTGGGCCAGGCGTGGGGCCTGGCCGCTTGGGGAGCCAACAGAAGAGAGATGGCCTCCTTTTCTCTTGCAGGGACACCGAGGTGCTGACCTCCCATTCTGGCTGCCTCTCCCTCCTTGTGGCCTTCTCTACACTCCAGGTTTCCCACTTCTTTGCTGTCCAGCCAATACTCGGGAAGGCCTCTTACAACTGGGGTTACAGCTAGTGTGTGGATAGTGGCACAGCTCGGAAAATACTGTGGACCGGCTGATGCAATAAAGGCACAGTGTAAAACGCTCAGGGTGCAGAGCGCAGGAGTTAGGAGCACAAGCTCTGGGGGCAGAAAGATTTGGACTTGCTACCTGCGTGACCTTGAGCTACCTGGTCATTGTGAGGATCAATTCCTGCAGGGCACAGTAGGTGCCGCTGCTTATGGCAGGGGGGTGGTAAAGAGTAAAGGAGACGATGCACACAAGCACTTAGCTCCCATTACTGTCATTATTTGGGGGCAATTACTTCCTGACCCCCACCTCAGGAACTCTGACATTGCCAACAACTGTGTAGTCCTCTAGCTGGGCGTATGATCCAGACCAGCAGCCTGGGTGACCCATACAACTGACGAGGAGGCAGATCCAAAACCTGGCCAGGTGTCCGTGTGTCCTGCATAAACTGCACGGCCATGGCAGTGATCCTTCCCCACCCCCTGCAGTCATCCCAGGTGACCGGGCACTCTGGCAGAGCCCTGCCAGCAGAAGGGGCAACAAGGTAGGGAACCAGCCCACAGCACCTTTTTGTACCCACGCCATGAAATAAAGGACCGCTCCATTTTTCTTTTGGTGGGCTCTTAGCTACATCACCCCACTCTTCTCCAGGTCATGTTCTGCCCAGGAGCTGGCTCCTGGGGGTGGCTGGCTCTAAGCTCCCTGTGGATTGAGAAGCGGCCCCACTGCAGCCCGGGGCTCACACCAGACTGGTCTCCAGCCAGTTTCACCACTGGGAAGCTGATCCTTATCTGACACCCCAGCTGACTTCACTCCGTGTCCAGAATGCGCTGCCAGCAATTATATTTGGAACAAAGCACAAGTGTCTTAAGTCTCAGTGTTTCAAGCTTCTAACCTCAAGGCTGAAACAAGTGAATCAAGCACCAATGAAAAGATCCAAAAGATCTCAAACTGGGATGCTGCCCTGCTCCCTGCCCCCCCCAAATAAAGGTCACAAACTGGGGACCCAGGACCTCTGAAGCTGAAACTGCAGCTTCAGTAATGGGGATGGGGAGCCCGAACCTAAAGGATCCGACCGACAAACGTAGCAGCAGCCACCTGCTGAAGAGTCTCCCACAAGCAAGCACCTGGTGGCCTTGGGGTGCGGTGGGGGTGTCTGCCTCACGGCAGCAATCCCTCCACCTGCCAGCCAGTTGCCTCTCAGGCTGAGATGAGAGGGGATCGGAATAAAGAACACTGGCTCCCACTCGGCATCTGGAAACCCGCGCCGGCTGCACCGCGCGCGGCCCCACCGCCCGGGAGACCGGCGCCTCCACGCACCGCTGAATGAAGCGCTGCCGGAAGCGTCTTCCTCTGGCGGTCCGGACCGCCCGTCCTTCCCTCGGCTAGCCCAGGAGGGTTCCACATTCACTTCGCCGCCCCACAAAGTTTCCAGCTTGCTAGCTAGTAGCCATCTTCCCAGGCAAGTCAGCCCGGTCACCGCACCCACCTCCGGCGGGGCGCGTCGGCCGGGGCTGCGGGGCGGGCGGACAAGGGCGGGGACCTGCCCCACCAGCCTTACCCCGACCGCTTCGCGAGGAGCGGCCCCGCCCTCTGCAGCCCCGCCGAAGAGCGGGTGGGACGACTCCGGGGCTCCCGCCAGGTCCCTCTAACTCCTCCCTCCTTTTGTGTGTGGTTTAAAAAAAGGGCGACGACTCCGAGCCCGGCCACATCGACGCGCCAGCGTCCCCGCGGGGTCGCCCGAGGTGGGCTGCGGACGCCGCTGGCTCCGCGCCCCCGAACTCCCAGCCGCGCAGGGCAGCGGCCGCTCCGTGGCCCCGGGCGCCCCGGCCCCGAGCCCGCCGCCCCCCGCCGCCGGCGAGGAGTGGCCGGCACTCGCCGCGCCGCGGGGAGCCGGCGCTCGCCCGGGCAGGCGGCCAGGAGGCTGGGCCGCGCCGAGCCCTCCGACGCCGCAGCCAGCTGGCGGGCAGGCGGGGCCCGGGGCCGGCGGCCGCCCGGGGATGCAGGCAGGAGCCGGGCCGGGCGAGCCCCCGCGCCGCTGCGGGCAGAGGTGGCGGCGGCCGCGGCGCGGGGCCGCGGGAGCGCAGGGGCGGGCGCCGGGGCGCGGGGGGCAGAGCGCGCCCCAACACGCCGCGCCCTTGGCGCCGGGCCGCCAGCGCGGGGTGCGCGGCTCCAGGGCCCTTCCCCCGCGACCGCGGTCGGGCTGCAGCCCGGCTCTCCGCGCCAACTCCTCGGCACCGCCGCCGCGGGGCTCCGGCGCGGCTGCAGCGGGGACCCCGCGTCCGCCCCGCGCCCAACTCCGCTGGCTCCGCGGCGCGCTGGCCTGGAGGGGCCGCCCCGCGCGTTACCTGCAAGGAGCCCGAGCCGCGGCCGCATCTCCCTCCCGGGCGCGGAAACTCCGGCCGCTCTCCGCGCCCGCCCGAGCCGGGCAGGGGGAGGGGCGCCCGCGCGCCGCGCCCCCCGCCCCCCCGCCGCGCCTCCCCCCGCGCCGCGCGCCGCCCGCGGCTCCCCACGCTCGCGGGCGCTCGCCCCACCCTCCCCCAGCCCCGCCCCTCCGCCGGCGCCAGTAGCTGCTCCTGCCGTCACTCTCACGCCGCCGCCCGCCCCTCCTCAGCTCATTGGCGGACGCGGCGGCGACGTCACGCCAAGGGCGCTCGTCGGGAGCCGGGGAGGCGCAGGGACCGACGGACTCGCCCGCAGAGAAGGAAGCGGAGTTCTGGGCGCCCAGCTCGGGCGGCCCCGGGGCGGGGCCCGGGGACCGGGGGGTCGGCCCTCGCGGGCCGGGACGCGGCGTCGGTGGGCGCGGAAGCCGGAGCCTGGCCTGGCTCGCCCCTCTCGCGCGGCCGGTGGCGCTCGGCGGAGGGACTGCCGCGTCCCGGCGGGGAAGGGGCCGGTCGGTCGGAGCAGCCCAGAACCCCGGGCCTCTTCCTGCGGGGAGGAGGCATCTCCAACGCGCCTCCACTTTCTCCCTCGCTGAGCTGCGGCCGCGGCTCCGCGGAGGCCCTGCTGCCCCGCGTTGGGGTTCGCGGCGCCTCTTCCCGGCTCGGGTCCTCCTGCCCTGTGTGGCCGTCAGGGCACTTCGTGCTGTGGTCAGGGCACTTCGTGCTGTGCTTCTGCTGCCCGCCGGCCTCCCCTGCGCCCTCACCGCACCCCCCAACTCCCATTGTCAGCAGATTCCCTTTAACTCCTATTCGGGGAAAAGAAACTTCCCGTGTTCCATCGTCCAACCTCCCACTACTAACCGGCGATCTCTGCTGCCTGCCTGTCTGTCTCCCTGTCTGTCCTGCCTCGCACACGCACACGCGCTTATGCCCCTTTCCCAGTATCGCAGAGTTCAGTCTAGGATAAAGCTCGCTCCCTCTCAGCTGATCTGTGTTGCTAGCATTTAGTCAATCTCAAGCCTTTCTGATCTTTCTACCCTCCCAGCTGCCAGCCTCCCTTCCCCCTGAGGCTGAAGGAGCTGCCTGCCGCTGCTTCTGTAGTCTCCCAGCTCCCATTGGCATCTTGGCTTGCCACGCCCCAGTGAACTGGCCTTTCCTACAGTCACCCATAGCCCCGGAGTCACTACACGCAAAGGACACTTCCTGGTCTTATCCTGAAGCGACCTCTCTGTTTTGGTGACAGCGTAGTTCTGTTCCACCCGCTCTACCTCCCTCCTTGGCTCGCTTTGTTCTGTTCCACCCGCTCTACCTCCCTCCTTGGCTCGCTTTCCTGATGACCTCCAAATGTCATGACTTGAAAGGTCTCAGGCCTTTCCTCTCTTACACGTCTTCCCCTGCACGATTTAATCCACTTCCAACACTTGGATACCTCCCAGCTTTACAACTCCAATTCCTGACCTCTCTGGGCTCCAAGCTCATTTATCCAGCTTTCTTTTTAGCTAGGTAATAACCGCACATGTTGCCAGCACCCCACACTGGAGGACGTGCAAAGCAACCTGTGCGTACACTCCTGGCTTCCTCTCAAGCCTGATGAGCCCAGGATTTCCCAAACTCTACTTCGTGTTTGGCATCTGACAAATCAAGGTTCTACTTCCTGATCACCTATTTTGCGTGTTGCCCGTCATCCGTTTCCACTGCTGTATACAGTGCTGTGCAGGTGCGTCTCTAACCCAATTCCAGCAAGTCAGCTGATAAGTGGCAGCTGGCCTCTGGGAGTTCATACACCATGGAAACTGGCAAACAGAATTAACCAACTTCGTTTGTTTTGTGCTTGTCTCTAGAAATTGAAGGAGGAAATGGTTGTACATAATGCACATTAAGCTTTAGGATGGGTTAGGCTTACAGCTGAAACAAAGGTTTCAGTTTGATGGGTTTAACTTGTACAAGGGTGAGAAATTGTTAACAGCTCACATATTAGATTTAATGACAGTGAAATTTATTGGGAAAAGAGCAGATGGAGGTGCAATTCCATTTGTCAAATCATGTTTGAATTACAAGTGTTGGTTAGATACGAGGATACAAGCCTGTAGCAAAAGTCAAAAGCATTCAATGAGATCCAGCAGCTATATGACCTTTACCACAGAGTATTTACATGTTTTATTATTTTATGTAAACTGTGCTACACATCTTTTATATTAGGAATATTTATAATGTACATACAGGTATATGTGCATGTATGTATGTGTATATGTGCATCCATGTATATGTGTATCATCTACATACAGTGCCTCTCTTTCCCCAAGAACAGATGTTAAGCATTTACTAGCGCACTCCCTATTGACATAGAATGGCCAGCAATGGAGAAAATAAAAGACAAACTTTGATTTGGTTTTACTATTGTTTCTCACTTCCCTGTAGACTACATGCTCTTTATTTCCCACCCCCGGGAGGACTTGCCTCCCCCATGCACCCACACAGCGCCGCTTCCCGTAGCCCTTAGACTGCAGACCCAAATGGCACTTAACTCCCTGTCCTGCTGCTGAGCCTCCTCCTGCCAGGTCACCTTTACGTCCTAGGCTCCAGCACATGGCCTCTTACGGTCTACGCCAGCTATTCACGTACCCTGCGGCACCGTCTGCTGCCCTCCTCCTCAACACCTCCCTCCACTAACTCATCCTTCAGGTCCCTGCTTAAATGTCAACTTCCCCCAAAAGCCTTTCCTGAGTGCTCAGAATACGCCTGGAGAGCTGCAAAGTCCCAGTTCAGAGCCAGCCAGTCTGCAGCACTGATGCTCTTTGGTACCTTGAGTGTGTTGCTCCTTTAATCCAGACCCACCGGGTCAGTGCACGAACAGTTCTTTATCAGCATGCTGCATGCTGCAAGTGCATTACACATCACATCTCTTGCACAGATAATTCTCTTTAGTGATGCTCCTAAAGGAACAGAAATTTCCAGAAACATTCTTTTTTTATTTGTTCAGGTCATCTCAATTCAAAATATACTCACTGATTCCTATCCAGGCCAAAAGCTCTTGGACCTCACCTACCTTGATTATAGCCAATGAGACGGAGACCTAAGTCAATAATATCTCTGACCAGCTGGGTGACAGCGGTTTAGGAAGAGAAGTGATAGGAAGGAAGGACTGTTGAGGACTGGGAGTACTTAGTTTCTTACATTTCAGACTTGCTCCATCTTTTCAACACTATAGTCTTAGCTACCATGGAATCAGAGCAAAACCTTCTTAATGTCTCATTACAATTAAGTTTTATTTGTGTAGTAGCGACAATGAGGCTCCATCTTGATGTGATGGACACTAGGTTCATTTATGCCTGTTTCCCAGCATGATTATCAATAGTATTCCTTTCAAAAATAACATGATTTGGATGAAAAATTATAATGTCAATCTTAAGATCCAAGAAGGTGCATCCTAGCCAGTTGGCATGAGTCACTGCGTTGCAGGAATAAAAGGGAACTAACCACACAACCACTGCACTAAGCCTGCCTCCTTCATTACACCGTGTATTCTACAGAGGCAAGGACTCTGTCTACAGTGCCCCTGCAGCCTCCACAGTGCTCCCCTCTCACCCCCACCCCCACCCCCAACTCAGCAGTTCCTCAGCAACACCTCTCTAAGTGGAGTTCATTTCTCAAAGTCACACCACCTGTTATCCACAAGATGGATTCATATGGTAATTGCTGTGCTGTACAAACAAATATCCAATCATTGCATTGTACACCCAAAACTAATGTAATGTTTTGTGTCGATTATAACTCAGTCAGAAAAAACTGAAAAAAAAAAAAAAAAAAGAAAAGAAAAGAGAACGACAATCTCTCCACTAACGATACTCTGTCCATCAGTTCATCCGGCTGTGATCTAAGTGCCATCAGGACTATGTGTGGGGCCCAGGACCTGCAATGGGGCACTCAGAGAAGCAGGGTGCTGAGCTGCCTTTCTCACAGGTAAGGTCTAGCACCAAGCACGAGACGCAGAGGACACCTCCCTGTTACTGGGACACGTGACCTCAACCCTTGGCCCCAGCCCTCAGCCAGGACCCGGGGGTGCCCCTGCTGTGCATGCTGGTGAGTGCTAAGTGTGTGCAGACTGCCCGAGACCCTCTCCGGACGTGACATGCAACTCACCAAGGCTCTGCCGCACGGAGAGCATCATCCCCAGCGCATCCAAAGCCAAACAGCCAGTGTGTATCTTGGTGGAGCCGATCCGGGTGTACAGCCAAGGGGTAGAGCCAAGACTTCAGGCGCCATCCAAATGCAAAACTGTTAATGTTTTGGGCTGGAAAGAACTGGAACAGAGATCACAAATTCTAGCTTCTCCCCCACACCGTCTTCGTTTCTCTCTTCTTAGCCACAGATGTCAGAAGTTGTTGGAGAGACACAAACCACTTGAGCCTTTTGGGGGGACTCTCTGCTCTCTTTGTAGTGTCCTGGGGTCCCTGCTCTAGCTGCCACACTTTAGACTTTTATTGGTAGCTGCATCCAGGGGTACACTGTCCCTTGACGGAACTGCTCACCGGTGACAAGCAGGAAGAAAACCTTACACATACACTCTTCCCAGGGGTCGGGGCCCCCAGCAACAGAGTTCCCCACATCCAGGGATGCTGTGTACCCTCAGAAGCACTGCCTTGGGTCTGCTAGACTTCACCTGCCTACTCAGCCATCATCTCAGTGACGTGCAGTTCTCCAATACAAGGTCAGAGCAGCCGGTCACTTAGCTAGCTGGCCTAAAAGAACGTAGGTTACCAGACCCTACAAGGCTCCTTTCAAATTAAACAAGAGCAGGATGCTGGCTTGTCCTGGGACGA
Source organism: Galemys pyrenaicus (assembly GCA_019455555.1). Lineage (NCBI taxonomy): Eukaryota > Metazoa > Chordata > Mammalia > Eulipotyphla > Talpidae > Galemys > Galemys pyrenaicus. The sequence continues at coordinate 3,935,279 of JAGFMF010011662.1, forward strand.
TGGGTAGGCACCAGCAGTGTGGCGGGGGCTGCCGGGGGGCCGCTGACTGATGTGTGACCTTACATCCCAGAGACTGGTCAGTGGCATGCCCTGTTGATAAGACTGGAGCTGTGACAGACAGGCAGAGGGCCCCCCCCCAAAACCTGCCTGCTCTGAATAGTTTCTGCCATCTACCACATCGAGACAAAACATACTCTAGTGTGTAAGACCTTCAATGGAAAGGAACTTTAATGCAATTACAGTGCAATATGGAAAGGGGGGAGACTAGGGAAGAATCTAGTTTCCAAACCAAGCACCCAAAGTTATCCATCCCCTTGTGGGTCATTGTTCAGCCAACAGGGTTGGCCCAAAGCAGGGCCTCTGGGGGCCAAAAGCCTGCCACAAGTCTGATGCGCCTCCAGGTGGGCACCACACAAAAGGGTCAGAAACAGCCAGGAAAAGAGCAAAATCAGAATCAAGATGAAAGCTGCCATTGTTAAGCTCCCCACGTGTCTCGCCCGCATCTGTTCCAACTGGTCCAGGAGCAAGAACAAGTGCAGCTTCTTCACATGTCTCTGTTCTTGTGCGGGTCTCCCGGCTCTCCTTCCTCCTTCCTTCCTGCCCCAGTCTCCCCTGTAGCCTCCTCTCCTCCCTGCTCAGCTCCACCCTCCCCTGGGGTGGGGCAGGGACCCTGGAAACTCCCATTACAGAACCCTGAGTGGGGTCTTGGGTCTGCTTTCCTTGATGGATTATCAATACCTCATCAGCAGACTCACCACCACCCCTAAAGCCCTCGATGCGATAAGCACTTTTCTGGTGCCCCCCACCCTGTTCCTTTGTCCTCCTCCCCTGGGTGATTGTTGCTGTATGATTATTCTATCAATAAAAAGCCAGGATCTGGCTCTTTCAGCAGCATCCTGCATCGTACAGCCTGTTCCACAACCCCCGTTTTTCAGTGTGGTGTTGTCAATGCAGCACGCTGTGCCCTGCATCGTTCCAGAGCATTCTATTCACACAAATTATAAAGCACCCCATGCACAAGCATTTCAAACCTCAAACTTCCCAGGGCGCAAACATTTCAAACACCACCCCAAATCTGCAACCGAACCTACTGAAAGTAGTTACCCCCTCGCCAAGGTGAGAACTTTTGTAGGTCAATCAATATTTGCCAAATGTAGATTTTTTTTTGGTATAAATATTAAAGATGCTTTTTAAAACAAGATTTATTTTATTTATTTATGAGTACAAGATCTGGGTGCTTTGGAGAGAAATGCTAAATGAGTTTATTTGCTTAATCTTAAAGCACCACATTTTACATAACATTTCCATAAATTTTCATTTTTAATGTGTGTTTCCAACACTAGGTGTGTAATAATAAATTAAGCAAACAAGCTTGTGTAGTCTATGTAGCTATATTTAATTCAAACTTTAAGTCCTAAAATAACTGAAGAAAACGCAGAGGAGGAAATGAAAAGGTGGCACTTCATGCCACTGCTGTCTCAAGCACGTTCTGCCTGTCAGTTCACTTAGGCTGATCTGCTGTTCTTACCCCCTTTTAAGATGTGGGCATTGAGGCCAGAGAGGGTAACAGCTGAGTAGGGGAGATTCAAACCAGGTAGCTTGACTGAGAAAGGTCCTGCTTTAACCAGTTCACTCTTTTTTCACCCTGCCACACCCCATGCCCTGGTGCTTCACCTAGAATCACATAAATCCTCAGCATCTGCATCTTCACTCCCTTCCCCTCCCTATTTGCCTTCCCCATGCCTGGTTCTCGTCTCCTAATCCAGCTGCCTCACCCTCATGTCTATTTAAAAGAAGTATATATTGGAAATCCCTGGTGGCGCAGGGGTTAAAGACAGGCTATCAAGCTATCACCAGCCACTGCAGCAGACCTCTCCTGCCTCACCCGCTGCTCCCCTCAGCAGTGGATTTCAGTGGATCCACCTGTTCTGCTCCCCGCTCTGTCTCTGGTGAATCTCTCACCCTCCTGCACCTCTGGCCTGTATCCCAGATCTTGTATGCATAAATAAATTTTAAAAAAGTCCTTGGTAGCGCAGTGGGTTAAGCAACACACTGTGAAGCAAACCGCAGCCACTGCAGCATGAGTTTGATCCCTGCTGCTGCAGGCCAGGGAGGGGACCCATATGGTGCAGGCAGATACTCTCCTGCCTCGCCTGCTGCTCCCCTCAGCACCTCAGCAATGTGTTTCAGTTGATCTGCCTGTTCTGCTCCCCACTCAGTCTCTGGTGACTCCTCTCACCGCCCACAACTCTGGCCTGTACCCCAGATCTTGTATGCATAAATAAATAAATCTTAAAAAAAAAAAAAAGACCCTAGATGGGAGGGGCTGGGCTTGCTCTGTAAAACCCAGGTTTTCCTCTGCCTGGGTTTTGGGGACTAAGCATTAAACTTTGAATTCCTGGCCTGTATAAGGAAGATGATAGGAACAGGAAAACTTCCCAAAAGAGATAATATTTCCGATAAATAGGATAGGTAGGGGCTGGAGCAAGAAATTAGAATAAGGGATAATGATGAGGATTTCCTCCTGGGTTGGTAAAATAACTCAGCTAGTTTGTAAGGTATTCGGTGACATTTTTGCCTGATTTTCTTCTAGCTCAAGTCCCCTCTAGGTAGGTGAATCTCTCCTTTTTTCCTTCTTGATAATAAAAGTTCTGGCTTCCTGCCTAGAATTGTGCTATTCTTATTTCTGGAAAAAAACATTTAAGAGAATTGGGTAGAAAGATCTCATTCAGAGCAAGTAGTGACATAGTCTGTGTGTTTTCTTCTGGCATTTGCCAAAGTGCACTTTGCATGATTCTTTATGGTATTTGTTTTAGAAAATGCAAAGATGCTGTCATTTTCCCCAAGTCATAGGTATACAAAAGGCCTCCGCATAATTTTTAGTGGTTGCAAAAGCTATTATTGTTGTTTTGGTAACTGTTTTCAAGATTTATAGTTTAAAATATTACTTACCGTGAGATACTTAAGGCAGAAAATAAAAAGAGAAAACATTGGAAATTCGGCCTCCCTATGACGGTGCACTTTGATGCACTGAGATATATAGTTTTTTTTTTAAAAAGGATTTATTTATTTATGCATACAAGAGTTGGGGTACAGGTCAGAGTCTCAGGAGGTGAGAGGATTGGCCAGAGACAAAGTGGGGAGCAGAACAGAGAGATCTACTGAAATACACTGCTGAGGGGAGCAGCAGGTGAGGCAAGAGAGGTCTGTTGCGCCACGTGGGTCACTCCCTGGCCGGGGATCGAACTAGCGCTGCCGTGCCATGGACGCAGCACATGGCGGCGCTCAACCTACTATGCCACCAGGAGGCCCGATAGATACAGTTTTATATAAAGGTATCCTACTCAAGTTCTACAGCCGGCATCGTTATTCCCCTTTCTAGTTCTGTAGGTCTAGATGTAAAATCACGTATGATGGGTAGTGTTACTATATGGTCTTCGCTGTAATTTATGTAATTAGTTTCCCATCGAGGGTCTTTTAGGTTACTTGTAATATTTCATCATTGTGAATGGTGCTGAACACCTTTGTGCCTACATTTTCCATGTTTTTGTAATTATGGAGCTTGAGCGCTCGTTTGGAGGTTCTAGCCGGAGAGCGCAGCTACTCGTATGTAAACCCTCGACCGAAGACCGGTCGGTCTCCTTTCCCGCAAGGCCTTCCTCTTCCTCTTCCGAGCGCGCAGCTGCGGGAGGGACGCATGTGGAGCGGGGAGGGAGGACGGGGACACCCGGCTAGCCAGCCAGGTCAGCCGAATCAGCCCTGGCGGTCAGTGGGGTGACAGATGTCGCAACCAGCTCGCCCTCACATCCTGTCTCTGTAATCATGATCTTAAGGTAAGTTCCTTGAAGTGGGATTGCTATTAACAACGTAAACATTTCCGGGGAAGATCTCTAAGAAGCTTATACCACATATGTGTATGGAGACAGTTCGCAAAATCCCACTTCTCAACACCTTGCCCAAATAGGCTTTGTCTTGACTGATCTGATAGGCAAGAAAGGTATGATTTTGTTCAAAAATATTACAAGTAAAATATTAAAAATTTTTAAATTCATGTTTTCTGTGCCACGCCAGTATCCAGCTATACACCTGAAGCTCCCCTTTTGGAATTGTTTTTAAGATTTTATTTATTTATGCATGCAAAAGCTAGGGCACAGGCCAGAGATGTGGGGGCGGTGAGAGGATTCACCAGAGACAGAGTGGGGAGCAGAACAGGCAGACTGACCGAAACACACTGCTGAGGGGAGCAGCGGGCAAGAAAGGAGAGGTCTGCTGTGCTGTGTGGGTCCCCTCCCTGGCCGGGGATTGAACTTGCGCTGCAGTGCCACAGATGCTTCATAGTGCGGTGCTTAACCCCTTGTGCCACCAGGGAACCCCAATTCCCCTACTTTAAACATTTCTGTTTTTATTATAGATGACTATTTCTGTAACTTAAGGTAATGCGGTTATAACTATATTCACTTACTCATCACAATTAGAGGACATCTGACCTCCATTGAATTATCATTGTCCTTTGTGCTTGATTTTCTGCCTCCGCTCCCGGGGTGGGTGGCAAGAGGGAGCATGAAACTAGAAGTAGAGGTAATATTTGCTTTGACCTTCCAGAAAAGAATTCACCCACATAAAACTTTACCATCAAAACATTCCTGATCACCAGAGATACATTTATAGTGAAACAAAGCAAACAATGTTAATGGCACTGAGTCATTTTCACTCTTAAGATGGGGCCACCCTGGTGGTGCAAGGGGTTGAGCGCTGCACCGTGGGGCTTCCACAGCCACTGCAGCACGAGTTCGATCCCTGGCCAGGAAGGGGACCCACATGGCACAGCAGACTCTTCCTGTCTCCCTGCTGCTCCCCTCAGCAGTGTGTTTCAGTCCATCTGCCTGTTCTGCTCCCCACTCTGCCCCTGGTGGATCCTCTCCCCACGCCTCCAACCTGTACCCCAGTGCTTGTATGCATAAATAAATAATCTTAAAAAAAGAGCTCTATCAGCTATCTGTGTTTAATTAAAGAGGCAGATCTAATGAACAGCCTATCTAGGGAACTTGTGAACTTGGCTAAGGAGATTCTAGATGTCTCCAGACCCAGTTCAGATTAGGAGGGCAAAGGTAGCACCCAGGAGGGCCAAGACTTGGGGACGGGCAGGGCAGGCCGTGCTGAAGCAGCTCCTGGCGCAGGTTTTCTTCCATTTCTTCCTGGCGAGCTCCTCTGCCGTCCCTGCCCCGGCCTCCGGTCTCCTGCCAGCGCTAACCAAGTTCCCAGTCTGCTCTCATTTAAACACCTCCGGCTGCCTCCCCAAGGACCTCAGGGTGCTGAGGCAGGTTCACGGCGCAGGAGCGGACTGAGCCACTTTTCCAAACCAAGTCAGTTGTCTCTGCCAGGGACATGCGAGCAGCGACATTTTCTCTACCCTTGAGCCACGCGTACGCGACACTCACCCTTCACCTGCGTGCACAGCTGCGCTAACTTCTGGTCCTGCTTTTCCCTCTTTTTCTTTCTCACTCTCCCTCCTTCTTCTCCTGTCCCCTTTCCTTTGCACACCACGAGGAGATGAAGCTGCCAGCGACCGATCACGTTTCCACTCCCACCACCAGATTACTTGGGGCAGAGTGAGCCCCCAGGTCCACACAGGAGTGTTAGCCGGGACGGAAGTGAACTAACTACGCCACCGGCACATCAGCACACATGTTTTCTGCGGGGCACTGAGCCAGCCAGTGGGGAGAAATCAGGATGTATGACCTTGGCTCACGCCTTCTCTCCTTGCGCCTGTCCGTCCTTGGACCACGCATGTCACAGGGGCCTCCCTCCTCATCCGGTCATCTGCATGCGCTGAGCGCTCCCATGTGTGAGGGCCCACAGGCACGGGCCTTCGGGAAGCTTCCGTCTGCCTTTTTCATTCTCCTTGTACAAGCTTCCTTGGGTGCTGTTACAAAGTACCACAAACTGGGGTGCTCAAAACAACAGACATTTCTCCTCTCATAGTTGGGTGCGCCAGAAGTCCAGAACAAGGTGCTAGCAGGCCCTTTCTCCTCTCCAAAGCATCCTAGGGCTGTGGCCATGACGCCCCAGTCTCTGCTTCTGTGGTCACCTGCCCCGTGACGTGACCTTTCTGCCTTCTATCTTCACCCCACTCTCCCCCCAGAGTCTTGTTTGGGTGCTTATATTGGTACCTCTGGAGACTGAGCCGAAAGTGAAACCTCTTTGGGATAAGATGGTCCCAAGCACGGCCCAAAGATGGATGGTCTTCTCGTTTCCAGCACCCGTGCACAGTGTAGGTCCCCGGGCCACCGGAAGCTCCCGAATGGCCCTTTTCGGGGTGTGGTGGGGGCCTGTGCTTCAAGGAACCCGGTCCCCAGGTGCTTCTTGGAACCAACTGTGGCGTCATTGTGTTGCTCTCAGTTGGAGATCATCGACCTTGCAAAACTGACAATTGGTTTCTAAATGGTTTATGTGCTGACGTGCTTTTTTTGAGTTGCAGAGCGAGAGCAAGCTGGTTGGGGGAAGCATGCATACCTGCAGGATTTTATTGCTGCAGTGGCCGGTCATGACAAGACGGTGGAGACCATGAAACACGCCGCAGGAAGGGGAGTTCTGGGTGTGTGCGCCGGACGTGAGAATTTTAGGCATCTTGCAGTTCTTCAGAGAAGAATCAAGACGCATCCTTTTGAAAACCAGTGAGATTTTATACATACACACTATCCTTACTAGCTATGCACACACAAGTAAGCATGATCACACATGTGGAGCCTGGTGCTTACGTGTGCACACATGCAGGACTGACGTGTATTTCTATCAGAACATGTGCACACACACACCATAGACTGTCAAGCACGCCCCTGTAGGTTTTTGATGAATCCTCTGGAGTTTCTGACCCTGTGTTCACCCCTAGTTTCATGTTCCAGCATTAAAATCTCCATCTTGGGGTCTCCCTGGTGGCACAAGAGGTTAAGCACTACACTATGAAGCATCTGCAGCCACTGCAGCATGAGTTCGATCCCCAGCCAGGGAGGGGACCCACAGGGCGCAGCAGACCTCTCCTGTCTCCTGGCTGCTCCCCTCAGCAATGTGTTTCAGTCGATCTGCCTGTTCTGCTCCCCACTTTGTCTCTGGTGACCCTTCTCACCCCCACACCTCTGGCCTGCACCCCACTTCTTATATGCATAAATAAATATTTAAAAAGAAATCTCCATCTTGAAAGTTTTTGCCCAAGTTCAGCACAGAGAATATCTCCCTTGCCAACTCTGACTTTCCCCCAAGCTGCCTGGTTCTTTCTCTCTCTCTATCTCATTGCCTGAAACCACCCATACGTCTTCTCTCTATTCTAAACCCACCCTGTACTTTTTCCCTCCATCTACCTGATCAAGACTGACATGCTGTTACCGAATCACACAGTGATTTAGTCCTCTGTCCTCACCAACTGGGCCCCAGCCTTCCTTTGTACGGCGCCTGCCTCTTCTGCACACACGCACCGGTGCTGCTCCTGCGGCTGAGCGTTTCTCCAGAGCTCTGGCTGTGTGGGGAGAGGGTGATCATCTTCAGACAAAGGTCAGGTCGAAGCTCAGAGTGTGAGATTCCTTGTCCTTGGCTGAGATCAAAGCCTCTTCCCCATTTATTAGAAGTATTTCCTTAAGTTCTAAAGGCCTTTCTTTTGTCACTATTGTGGAAAAATACACATAGCATCAAATGCGCCATTTCAGCCACTTTTAGATGAACAATTCAGTGGAATAAAGGACAGTGACGATGTGGTGCGGCTGCCACCACTATCATCTTCAGGAAGTTCTCATCATCCGCCTCTGAAACTCGTGCCTATAAACACCGCCTCCTCTGGTAACCTCCCCTCTGCCTCTGTCTAGAATTTGCCTGGTCCAGCCACCTCTTCTAAGTGACATCAAAAAATGCTCTGTCTGAGTCTAATTTACACCACTCAGCATAATGTCCTGAAGCTTCACTGTGCGGACGATGTCAGAATGTCCTTCCTTTCCGAAGACCCGGTACTGCTCCACGTGTGGCGGACCACACGTTTATCTGTAACCCGTGGCTGAAGCGCACGATGTTTACAGGTGGCGCCCCCTGCAGGGCGGTGCTGGTGAGGATGGACGGCCCAGGGACACCGTGGGGTGGAGACTCTGATAAGACACACAAGAGACTGCAGAAGCAGCCCCCAGGATTCAGATCCAGATTGAGCATTTGGGGTTTCAGCACTTTCTGGTCCTCAGCCATTCCAGTCAGGGGTCCCTGCCCCCTGCCATGCCAACGTTCCACAAGGCTGTTGCAGTTCTCTGAAGGATGTGGAGAGGCTTCCAGGAGCCAGCTTCAGAGAGGAAAAGTTCTGAGGCTTTGACAGTAACCGTAACGGACACTGTTCCCAGCTTTGCTGCTGTGGCAGCTTGGAAGGGAAGAAGACCCGGAGCCGGCACCTCGCCGAGCTTCCTGAGTGTGGCCGCTTGTGGGGTTGTTCAGCGGCTGCAGCTGCTGTTCTGAACGCCAATTTGTTACAGAGCAGGAAGAGGGGCACCCCAGAACCCCAAACCTGCCCACTCTAAATAGTTTCTGCGGCATCAAGACAAAACATATAAGGTCTTTAATGGAAAGAAACTTTAATACAATTAGTGAACAATACAGAGAAGACAAGGAATGTAGTTACTAAATCAAGCACCCAGAGTTACCCATCCCCTCATGGGTAAAAGTCCAGCCAAACCAGGATTGGCCCAGAGCAAGGCCCAAAGTCCTACGACAAATCTAAAGCATCTTGGGGTGGAGACCCATAGGAAAGGGTCAGAAAGAGAGAAGAACTAAATCAAAATCAAGCCAAAAGCCGCCATTGTCACCTCCCCACAGGTCTCTCACCCATATCTGTGCCAACCAGTCCAGGACCGAGAAGCAGGCGTAGCTTCTTCACATGACTTGCTCCACGGGCCTCCTGCAGGCCTCCTCGCTGCTCTCCATCCTGCTTCCTTCTTCTCCCTGCTCAGCTCCACCCTCCTTTGGGTGGGGCAGGAAACCTGGAACTTCCCCTTTTCCCTGGGATCACCCTGTTACAAACTGCCTGGAGCTGTGCTGGGGCTTCTCAGCAACTCCAGTGAGCCTCTCCTGTCGAGTTTTCTGCATCTTCCTGAGCTGGAACCCGCCTCTGGTCTGGCTGTCACATGCTCCAGGTCCACAGTGGAGGGACGACGCCATCTTGGGCGCATTTGTGTTTAGCACTTTAAAACTGCTTAGTGAGGTAAACGGCTATTTTTGAGCTCAGTAACTCTTCTTTTTCCTTGGTTTGCTAAATAAATCCCATTAGTGTTGTTCTCTGAACCAGAGTAGTCTTGCAATTGTATGCGTGGGTGAGGAACTCAGATGGTGACTAGAAAATTGTGCGGGCACTCTCCTTGGCCAGTCTTTGTGCCCTTGTTGTCCAGAGTCACTGCGATGCCTGTTATCACAGCAGTATCACTCACAGCAGCTACAAGGTGAAACAACCCAAACATCTATCAACAGATGGATGGATGCCATACTTGCGAAGCCGCTGAACTTTTCCTCTCTGAGCTTGGCCCCTGGAAGCTTCTCCACATCCTTCAGAGGCTCCCAAAAGCCTTCTGGAAGATCGTGGGGGCAGGAATCGCTGACCCTGACATCCTGAACCCCCAACACTGAATCCTCGGGCTGCTTCTGCAGTCCCGCATGTTGTCATCAGTCTCCACTGCCACTGCCACGCCTCACCAGCACCGTCCTCCAGGGGGCGCCACGGGGAGCAGACGTCTCTTTAGCCCTCTGATACCGCAGCGGTAGAGCTGGGGCTCCTGATGGTAATTCTATGTTTACCTCTGGTTGTGCTTTATTGCTCATGTGACAGTGAGCCTCAGCACTAGACGCTGAGATCAGTAAATCTGGGTTCTGTTTTTGGCTCAGTCACTTATGCTGTGGACATGTAATCCAGCTTTCCTTCCTGTAAAAGAGGGAGCTTGAGCCGACGGCCCTTCCAGTCCTAAGATTCATGAAATTGATATTGAATCAAATTGTCTAAATTACTGCGTGCACAATTTTAATTTTTATGTATGCTTCCAAAGTTATTCCCTGGAAACATAGTTTTGGTGTAGAAAAATGTGGCTACTAACACTTGGCATTGTGCTAGTAATTCTGATAATCTTATCCATCTATCCCTCCATCCCCCATTCATCCATTAGTTCATTTTAGGTGTCTGGGATATAAAGATGAATCTGACATAATTCTATTCTCAATCTAGTGGTAGGGGCAATGGGAAATCAATTATTTTTCTCTTTTTACCCTCCCAAATGAAAGGGATGACATTTTTGGCTGAGGCATGAAATCCCTAAAAAACCTCAAATGTCCGACTTCTCTATTGACAGGTTTCTGTCAATGACAGAAATCATTGACAAGAGTGAAAGAAAGAGCTAGCATACGAAATTTAACCTGTGTCTGATTTCTCCATCACACCTCCTTAGCATTATAAATTAATGCTAGAAATAAATGGTGTAATTATCTTGTGCATAGCCATATTATATTAATTATGTGTATGCTAAAGACATTAGTTTTCTATAGGTAAATACCAGAAGAGCAACATTTGCTCTCTGGGTCATCAGAGAGAATTGTATTAGGCTGAGAGCCCCAGGAAGGTGGCTCTAACTGCATCTAACCACATCTTAGACAAGGAAGAGACACCCTTCCTACCTCACTTTCATACCTCCTCTGACTTGGGTGCTCTGTTTGCAGCATCTCGCCCCTTGGGCTCGTCCAGGACAGTTCTAGAATAATTGGAATCAACCCTGACTCTAAGGGGGCTCCATGTTTTCTCTCTCCTCCTCCTGCACTACCTAGCCCAGTTCCTACCCAGTGTAGGTTATGTGTAGGAATGTACCCAGTGTAGGCTGGTGTAAGTATGGGGAGGCTCAGAAAACTTTCCCTCTGAGTCTTTTTTTTTTAAAGATTTATGTATTTATGCATAAAAGAATTGGGGTACAGGCCAGAGGTGTGGAGGACAGAGGTGTAAGAGGAAAGAGCAGGGAGCAGAACAAGCAGATCAACTGAAATACACTGCTGAGAATTGGGGTAAGGCCAGAGGTGTGGAGGACAGAGGTGTAAGAGGAAAGAGCAGGGAGCAGAACAAGCAGATCAACTGAAATACACTGCCTAGGGGAGCAGCAGGCAAGGCAGGAGAGGTCTGCTGCACCCTGTGGGTCCCCTCCCTGGCCGGGGATTGAACTCGGTGGCACAGGGGTTGAGCACCACACTATGAAGCATCTGCAGCCACTGCAGCGTGAGTTCAATCCCTCTGAGTCTTAACACAAATCTCGGTGACCCTGCCAAGTCCCCGCTTCCCTTGCTCCTTCGGTGGTTTTGTGTCTGAAGTCACTGCCCTTCTTGGCTGGTTTCCCCTCTTTGCCCAGCTTCCTGAATAGGAACCTGCCTCTCAGAGCCCTTGGGGCCCCCTGGAGAGAGCGCTGTCTCAGAGAGGTTTGTAGGATGGCAGAGGAGGGAAAGGATGGGGCACATCTGCAAGAGCTTTGGAGGCTGCACTGGCCTGACTCGGAAGCTGACAGTGAGGGCAAGAGAGCAGAGGGCACACAGCCAGTGCCCGCCCTGAGTCTCAGAGTGGGGGGTCTGGGGGTTCTGTGTGCAGAGACCAGAAATCAGCAGGGGGGCTGATTTAGGAGCTGGTGAATTACTGTCCAGTGATGGCTGACCAGTGAAAGCACTTGCTTTAACCCACTGCTAATACTTCTTTCCCTTGCATGCTTCTTGACTTATCTTTTAGGAGCAAGCTGCCTTTTTCAAGTCATCATCTTGCATAATTCTTAGATCATTATGGCTTAATTGGTGTTTGATCATTTTTAGCCTTAGTTCTATGACATAAAGGAGAGTTTACAGTGTGTGTGCGTGTGTGTGTGTGTGTGTGTGTGGTGGGGGAAGGCCTCTCACTGCGGTGGCAGCAACTTTCCCCGGCCTGTGCCGTCTGCTTTCACAGGTTCTGAACGGCACGCCTTGCATTTAGATAACACCCAATACCCCTGTGCTGTGAGCTGTGGCAACTTAGCTGCTAAGCTGGACCATTTAATAGTAGGGCTGAGTTTACGACACATTTGAAAAGTTAAAAATCCTTCTTCTTCATGATCCTTCATGATTCTTTTTTTTAATTTATTTATGCATACAAAAAGTGGGGTACAGGCCAGAGGTGCTGGGGTGAGAGGAGCCACCAGAGACAGAGCGGGGAGCAGAACAGGCAGATGGACTGAAACACTGCTGAGGGGAGCAGCGGGAGAGGCAGGAGAGGTCTGCTGCGCCATGTGGGTCCCCTCTCTGGCCGGCGGCAGGGATTGAACTTGTGCTGCAGTGGCTGCAGAAGCTTCATAGTGCGGTGCTCAACCCACTGTGCCACCAGGGAGGTCCCTGATCCTGTGGTATTCTAATCATTTTGTGGGAGCAGAATGGGTGACAGTGCAGCCCCAGAAATTCTGCACAACAAAAACACACATGAACAGTGCGTCACCTGCGTCCATGCTCTTGCAGACACAGTACTTGGCTCTCAGTGCCAGCAGAGGACGTGTTTTGCTCTTGTACTCAGAACACGAAGCGCTCAAACAGTCACTTCGAATTTAAACACAGGCCCAGTGCACGTCACAGAGCGGGAGGCCATCCGGTTTATCGCCCTCCAAGCGACCCCAGGTTGCATCACCATGCTGTTTCGAGGCAGCTCCCCGTGGATCTCCGGGAGGGATGTTGCCCTGAGCGGGGAGGACGCGGCCCTGGAGGAAGGCTGCCTTCTTCCCTCAGTTATCTGTGACTTAGATCCGCGCATTTCTGAGCGCCGCTGTCTCCTGGAGGAAGGCTGAGCGCCGGGATGCGCAGATGTCAGTGAAGGGCCCCTCCCGCCCCCCACCCCCCACCAGAGGGCGAGTGAGGCGGGGGGTGCAGAGAGGGGTGGCGGGGGTGCAGAGAGGGCTGCTGAGGCCAGTGTGCGTGCGTGCAGGCCTCACCAGGCTGCTGAGAGAGGGGCCATGAGGGAGAAGGGGCGCCCACCCCGCCCTCCCCGCCTGTGTGTTTCAGTGCATCAAACACCCCTTGTATCTGGACGGAAACCACTCAAGGTGGCCCCAGCGCGCCTGGATGAGAGCCGCAGGCCAGCGTGTGAGCAGATGCGGGGGCGGGGCGGGGGGGAATGTCCCATGGAGTCCCGACTTAGGGGATGGTGTAAGAGTGAGTTGTGAGTCCGCTCCAGACTCTACCAGAGAAACATCCAGGGCCTCCCCGGTGGCGCAGCGGGTTGAGCACCACGCCATGAAGCTTCCGTAGCCACCGCAGTGCGAGTTCGATCCCCGGCCAGGGAGGGGACCCACACGGCACAGCAGACCTCTCCTGCCTCCCCGCTGCTCCCCTCAGCAATGTGTTTCGGTGGATCTGCCTGTTCTGCTCCCTGCTCTGTCTCTGGCGGATCCTCTCACCTCCCGCGACTTGGGCCTGTGACCCAACTATTGCATGTGTAAATGAATAAAATGAATAAATCTTAAAAAAAAAAAAAAAGGAATAGCAATCTCTCTCCTGTCCCCTTATTTTGCTGAGAAAAGTTATATAGGTCCCACATAGGCAGTCAAAATCAAGCCACAAAAATGGCTAGACCAGCGAAAATGTGCTCCAAAAAGTGTTGCTTTACACCGAGAAAGTGCTGGTTCGGTACAAGTGCATCAGTGTGTCAGCCAGCCGGGAAAGGCAGACAACGCAGTTCAGTGTCCTAACAAGAAAATAAAGCCGTAGGTGCGGATCAGGTGACATGCAGCACCTCATGGCCTGTTGTCTTTAATTTAGAGAGAATCTAGGCATGGAAGATAAAAGAAGATACGAGAGGATAGACAAGTCAGCATGTGTGTGTGTGTATGCAGAGGTGTGTATGTGTGTGCACGTAGTGTGCATGTGGTATGTGTGTGTCTGTGTGTGTTTGGGGAGCCATCTTAAAATGGAAGACTGTATAACTGTCTGTATTAAATGGCAAACAATAGGATGGTTATCCTAGGAAAAATAGTTTTCAATTTACTTCTTAATGTATGTGAAATTGATTCCATTTAAAGTATATTTTTATTGAAATAATATTGTGTTATAACAGTTTATAGGCTTCAGGTATGCATCAATACAAATCAACATCTGTATGGGGTACAGTGAGGTTACCCCTCAAAGTCCAATTCTATCCTTCATCGTATAGATGCCCAATTGGTCTACTCCCCTCCCTTTCTGATAATCATTAATTGGATCTTCTAGTCTAAAAGCTCATTTTTGATTTACTTATTTCAACTGATTCAATTTAATTTTCAAAATGTTTGTCTTAGACCCTGTACAATGGAAATACAAATACTAAGACTTAAATCTCTGTCCCCAAGGGGCCTATAAATATAAGTAGCCAACTATAACAGATGAGAGGCTGAATATACAAAGGGACAGATGGACAAATATGATATATAACATTTATTAACAAAAATAAAATTCTGATCCCAGATTTGCAGCGACCAGCACAGGAAACTAATCCACTATCTACAGAAAGCAGCTCAGAAAACCAGCTTACAGCCTATAAGTTAGATCTGTAGACTCTCCACTATGCCCCTCACCCACTCCCCTCCTGCTTGTGCATCTCTGCTAAAGGCAGATGGTGGTGGTTGAGTCCCTTGCCTCAGCAAATTGTGAACAAATAGCCTTTCCCTGTTCTCATTTGGGTGGTCTTTGCTTATTTACACACAAAGAAGGCAGCATAAAGTAAGTGTTCAATGCCTACACATTTCACGCTCTGCAGAAATAAAGGAAAGAGTGATTCACTCTCTTGGAGAAAGTTGGGAATGCAAAGTTGCAGTAACTGGCAGAGAAACAGCCATGCCCTCCTAAATAATTCCTCTTTGAAATTCTTGTAGACCAATGCTACGGTAACTTACAGACTGTCCAAAGGGAAAGATGCTCGTTGACCCCCAAGGGACAGGCTGAGACTTAGCCCTTTCCTCCCAGCTCAGGCTCTAAGAAGAATGAGCCATGAAAACTGGCATTGGTCACCGAGACTTAAGGGGCTCTCTGCTGGACAGCGCCATAAACCTGGTTTGTTGCTGTTGTTTTCGGAGTAAGAAAGGTTTGCATTTTCATGACTCTTGGTTAAATAGCATTTTGAGTTATTTATGGTTTTCAACCCAATTCTCCCCCTTATTTACACAGACAGTAGTGCTGATGTTACCTGTTCAGAGAAGGCTGGTGGCTGGCAGCTTTGTTTTCTAGTCCTGTTGAGGAGATAAAGCTCTGAATCTCTGAGGGTCTGATGAGACACTTCTGCTTGGAAGTTTCATGCCGAGGAGAAGCAGAGAGAGCGAGCATGGTGCGTGCGTCTGCCTCTCTCTGTCCCAGATTAAAAACAGTTGCAGTGAGGGGAGAAGGGGCGTATGGGGTTGCTAAACAACAGAATCCAGTTGAGTTAATTTTAAAGATCGAGTTGACTTTGTTCACCAAGTCATGAATCAGGCAGCCTCTCCCCTAACAAGCAGAAGAGCATGCTTATGAAGAGTTGGACGAAACAGGCAGAAAGAGGGCAAGATAAGGGAAGAGAGAATCAGGCACAGGCAGCCTGCCCATGGGGGATGGGTGAGGGTCTTCTGGCAGGTTCTCTCATCTTCCTGTGGGGAATGGAAAAAGATTACTTCATGGTGCTAAGCAGAAAAATCATCTTAAAATGCAAAATTTTTATTTTTTCACACTTATTTTTTATAAGGCCAAAAATTCTTTTTAAAAATTTTAAACTTTTTATTTATATATTTGACATCAGGTGTAGTCCCTGTGGAATTTCCACCACCAATTCACCTGTGCACCATCACTTTAGTTCCTGTGCTCTTCCCGCCCTCATTTTGATCCCTCTCCTCCCCCTCCCCTGTAAAATGCCTCAGATTTATTGTTGTCTGTTTGTTTTGTCGTGTTGTATTTTTTATTGTTATTATTCTTTCCCCTGATCCCTAATTTGCTTCCCTTCTATTCCTTTTATAAGTGAAACCATCTGATATTTTTCTCCTTCCTTCTGACTCTCATGGAGCATAATCCCTTCTAGCTCCATCCATATTGCTGCGAATGGCATGAGTTTATATTTTTGATTGCTGAATAGTATTCCATTGTGTATCCATCTTCTTGATCCAGTCATCTATTTTTGGGCATTTGGGTTGTTTCCAAGCCTTACCTATTATAAATAGTGCTGCATTAGACATAAGGGTGCAGGTGTCCTTTTGACTAATTTTTTTGTGTCCTTTGGGTAGATCCCTAGGAGTGGAATTGCTGGGTCATATGGTAGTTCCATTTTTAGTAGACTGAGGAAGCTCCACATAGCTTTCCATAGTCGTTGGGCCAGTTTGCATTCCCACCTGCAGTGTAGAAGAGTTCCTTTCCACCACATCCTTGCCAACATTTGTTGTCGCTAGTTTTTTAATATGTGCCATTCTTACTGGTGTAAGGTGGAGGACCAAAAATTCTATACTGACCAATGAAGTCTGCCTTTCTGGGGGAGGTTGAAGCCACAAGTTAGTTTGAGTATTTAGTCTTGGTGGATTTAGTACAAGTGTCTCTCTGGGGACTGTCATCTTCTTTTTAGTTGGGTCTTGGCTATGGCTTCTGAAAGGGCCTGAGGGTGTTGGAGCATGGCGGTGGCCACTTCATTCATTCAGGCACATGGAACCTGTGTCTGGATGGGTCTACAGGGCAGTGCAGGGAGGTGAGGATGTGTTCGGGTAACCCAGGTGAGCCGCCCGATGCTTGCCCAGAGGAACTGTCATGGAACCATGACCAACTTTGGCAACCTCACAACGCCTCCAGGGAACTGCAGAAACTCTGAAGGTGATTGAGGTACCTTTTCTTCTAGCCTAGCTTTATCATTAGTATTGGCATCAGAATTGAATTAATTTATGGGGTATTTCTTGCATCTGAGCGTGTGGGCTTTGATTCCTGTATGATCTTCTAAGAGAACTAACAAAAATAAAAGAAATAATTACAAATTATCCCACACTTTGTGTGTCCAACTTCAGGGTGGACTGGCTGAGTGGAAATGCTCTTGATTTGGGGGAATGGAGGCAAGTAGGAGACAGGTCAGATATCTGACAGTCCACTCGCGAGTTTGCTTACATTTACGCAAAGTGGGTTTTGCTCTTCCCGTCCATTTTTACCCTTACAGGTTTTGCAACTGTTCTTTGTGTCAGCATTCTGTTTATGAAATGAGTAAGAAGTTAGATTTCCTTAGGGACGTGCATTGAGTAGGAGTTGAAAACATAGTAGAAATGTTAGTTGGGAATATTGAATTTTTATTACATAAATTCTGGGTACTGTTTATGTTATCTGGGCTTAGATAAAAGGGAACTAGAACATATTTCTCTTTGGAGAGAAATGTTCAAATCAAGTGAGAATCAGAAGATTATATCACCTACATCTAAAATTATAAAATATGATTTCATTAAAAATACCTTCCTTCCTTCCTTCTTCCCTCCCTCCCTCCTTCCCTCCCTCCCTCCTTCCTTCC
>JAGFMF010011662.1:3952811-4031886 GCA_019455555.1 Galemys pyrenaicus
TCCCTCCTCCCTCACTCCCTCCCTTCCTCCCTTCCTACTTTCCTCCCTTCCCCCTCCCTCCCTCCCTCCCTCCCTTTCTCCCTCCCTCCCTCCCTTGCTTCTTTCCTATCCTTCTCTCTTTATTTGAAAGAAGCCTTCAGAGTCTTATAGAAATTTATGTACCAGCAATAAACAAATAAACTTACTCATGTTACACATAAACAAACATAAGATTATATTCCATTCCCACTATGGGCAATAATAAAAATATTGACTGAATTTTCAATTAAAAAACTGCCTAGTTCTGATTTATGCTCTATATAGGTGACCTGCAAATGTCAGAATATAGCCACTCAAACCTAGATGGTGTATTTAGATAAACACTCCTGGGCTCTAGGGCATAGTCTATTGAGACCATCATTGGCGCATCACTGACCAAAACCTTTTTAAGTTCAACGTGACAGCACTCAATTCTGTCATAGACCACAAACACTCAAAGACCACAGTGTGTGTGTGTGTGTGTGTGTGTGTGTATGGCAACATATAAATGCATGGGCATGGCTATATTGAAGTAACACCTTATCTATAAAACAGGTGACTGAGCCACTCACCATAGTTGCTCACCTGTTTTAAAAGGTAGTTTGATAGCTTGACTGCGTATAGAGTTTTAGTCCAGTGTTATTCACTATCAGATATTGAAGGTGATTGCTTCATGTCTTCCTGTATCCACCACAGAATATTGCCATTAGCCTGATGTCAGCCAGATAGATTTTTTTCCTTCGTAGGTAACCAGTTTATCACTCTCTGGGAGGTTTTCATTTTATTTTAATGATGACATTTCTTCAGGAATCATCAGTAACCAATTCCCCAGAATGTTATTGGAAATACCTTTTAAAGTTTCTTAAAACCACAACAGTAAGGAATACCATCCCCTTAAGAACGGTGTCAGGAGAAAGTTACATATATAGTATTATATACACATATAACACACATACATATTATTATATGGCTTTAGGGTCAAGGCTTATATGATTTAAGATAGATCTTTCAAGGCAAGGGAATGACTGGAATTGGGCAAAGATTCTAATAGTTCAAGTTTGGTGGACAGAGTAAAGCCCAATGCAGCCCTTGATACTGAAACTACTATTTGATAAATACACGGTTTGCTTGGGAAAACTGCCCAGACAGATTGGTTTTCAGGAATTTCCTGGGGGTAAACAGCAATCACTTATTGATTTATAGCTTTATCTTTCTGGGCAAGAACTTCCTAGAACAAATAATTAGATCATGTTGAAACAGGTGCTCTTAGTTAAGCCCCATGGACACAGTAGCCTCTGTTCTCATTGTATCTGAATAACTTAAAAAATTTACCCTGCTGGGTGACGTGTTCTCCCAGAGACCAAGTCAGTTCTGCACATTTCTAATCAATGGCTTATTTAAATTTTATTTAGTGTTCATTTTCTCTAGACTTTTCTTTTGTGATTCTATTATATGGATAATGGAACTAGACTTCGAAAAATTTCTTAGATTTGTATTGTTTGAGCAAATTTCTTGGCTCTATTTTCCAATTGATTTTGGCCCTCAGCCGCACCCATGCTATTTTTCCATCCATCATATTACATTTTTCAGTTTCAACAACTATAATTTTAATGCGCAATAGTTTTTATTGGTTCATTCTATTTATTCTGTTGACTGTCGCATTGTTTCCTTAAGACTTGGATAATTGTCATTATATCCTTGTGGGAAAATTCTTCTATGATTACTCTATTCACTCTGCTTCTTTAGATATAGGCTTTTCTTTTCCCATTCACTGTCCCCCCTTTATCTGATGGCGTGGGCTCACCTCAAATATTTGGTTCTTGCTTTAGGGGCCTCAATGGTAAGAGTCCCTGCTACGAGATGTGGGCCACAGATCTGGGTGGGTTTTGCAGACTGGTTGAGGAGGGTGGGTTGGGCAGAGGCTGCTGTGGTGTGGCAGGGGAGGGCCCACAAGGCAGGACACCGTGCCCACTGCTGTCCAGAGGGCAAGAACGTGCCCCACTGCACCTGCCACCAGCCCCAGGGGGACAGTGGGAGGTGGTGCCCCTGGTGGATCACCCTTCCCTTTGGGGTTTTGCGAAAGTTAGGCCTCATGGTTGACTTGCTTTATGGTTCACAGTCTGCAAGGGCTCCTGGCAGCTTGGAGTAAAACCCCTCGTTTCCTCAGTAGGAAACCACTTCCCAGAATGAGCTGACCGTGGAAAATATAGTTTGGGGTGGAAGTGAAGAATGTCATCTCCAAGAGCCATTGTAGTTTCAGGTTCTCTTTTCTGAGTCTGACAAGCGTCAACCCCAGCACTATTCTTTCGTTTTTTTAAAAAAAGATTTTATTTATTTATGCACACCAGAGCTGGGGTACAGGCCAGAGGCGTGGGGGTGAGAGGGTTCAACTGAGACAGAGTGGGGAGTATCAGGTGGAAGAGACTTTTCAAACTACTTAAGGGTTGCTTGGCTATGAACATTTTGTGTGTGACTGGTTTTCATGGCTGAGACTCATGTGGATCAAAAACTCTGGAAAATATAATCCCAGGAGCCATTCAAACTCCCTTTGGAATTTTACTGCATTTATTTTGAGTGTTCTTTGGACTGAAACTTTTTATAAGGGATTTTTTCCTTGTTGTTATGTTTATTATCCTGGGAATCTGACTTGTAATATTCTGATACAGACCTTGTTCAGTCAAACTGCACAAAATCAAGTCTTTCTAGATTTCTTTCTAAAGGCAATTATTTGTCATGAGATAGATTCATCATAGATTTTGTTTTAAAAATATTTTAAGGGACTGAATAAGAACAGAAAGAATACTTCTCACTATGTGTGATAACTAAATGTTATTTCAATAAATTCAATCCAAAAATATTTTAAGGGACTGAATAAGAACAGAAAGAATACTTCTCACTATGTGTGATAACTAAATGTTATTTCAATAAATTCAATCCAACAATGTTTACTAAGTATCTGTAATGTGCTTGGAACTGTTCTAGCATTTTATTATTATTATTTTTTAAAGATTTACTTATTTATTCATGCATAGAAGAACTGGGATGTAGGTCAGAGGCGCACGGGTAAGAGGACTCACCAGAGACAGAGTGGGGAGCAGAACAGAGAGATCTACTGAAACACACTGCTGAGGGGAGCAGTGCGGAGACAGGAGAGGTCTGCTGCACCATGTGGGTCAGCTCCCTGGCTGGGGATCGAACTCAGGCGTCAGCAGTGACAGTGTGATAGTGCTGAGACTTAACCCCTAGGCCACCAGGAAGGCCCCTGTTCTAGCATTTTCAAAGACATTAAAGAACAAAGTTCCTTGCCTTAGTGGATCTACATTCTCGACCCCTTTGGTCGATGCAGTCCCCTGCAGTCGGTACTATCCCCATGACAGCCGTGTGGCTGGCTCCTCCCAGCTTGCAAGAGCTGATTGCTAAATTGTCAGGAATTTTGAGAATCAGTTGCTAACCGGAGCCATTATTAAAAATTGTGCACACTTACAACGAATTCAGTTATACTTGGAAACTCATCACTGCCTTCTATTTTGCTATCTAATTCTCTGAGGTTATTTATATCTACTGTATTTACATGATGTAGATGGATATAATGAGAGTTACTGCACGTCTCTCCCTAACTCCACGTTCAAGGTCACTTTGGTGCCTTGAAAGCTGTAGGTGGGGGTATTTGTGCCATGAAAATTGACAACTGTTACACATTAGGGCGTGATTGACTGGTTTAATGACTGTCTACATTTAAGAAATGAGAAAAATATTCATGCAGAATAAACGTGGCTTCAACTCCTCATTTTTAAATTGGGTTCTAAAATTTTTTTGGCTGGGGACCAAAGCTTGGAAGTGCTCCAGGCACACGGACAGAGCCCTGGGCTGGGCTGGAGCGAGGCTGTCCTGATCTGGCTGCGCGCCGTGCGGGCCGCGCTCCCTGCCTGGGGTTGGGCATGACCCTTGCTGCCATGGCTGCGCGTCTCGACTGTAGGGCTGGGGGTTCGCTGGGTGGGCCGGGGACAAAGAGGACCTGCCACTGCCAGGGGGTCAGGCACTTGGGCTGCTCTGCTCTTGGACGGCAGCTGCCCAGGGACCGAGGCAGAGCTGTGCAAGGTCAGAGGACACGTGTTTCTCTGTACCGCAGGCGCCAGGAACCCGTGATCTCCTCTGCCTTCTTCACTTAGCAAGATGACAGGTGTGACGTGAAAGATGAGGCTGCAGAGGTCCGCTGTCCGAAACTCGCCCAAAGGACAGCAGGGAGAACCGCTCCACGGACAGCTGACCCCGTGCCAGCCTGTGCTGGGGTGTCCCAGAAGTCGGGGCCTGGGGGTCATGCGCCGCGTGGAGAACCACACACTGTGGGTGCACTCCTGCCAGCTGCCAATGCCTTCCAGACCTGCAAGGCGCCCTGCGCAGCAGACGGGAGGGCCAGGAAGAATCTGGATTGATGGCACCGGAGGAAGACAGTCTTTACCTGGGCAGCGGACTTCAAGCTTCAGTCGGTTCATGCGTAGAAGACTGGAAGGTGTTGACAGAATCTGAAGACAGAGAATTGACCTGCAAAGTCCACTCACAGGAACCTGAATTCTAGAGGGAACTCGATTCGTTTGGCATCTGAAGATACAGCTCATATTTCCGCAACAAGACATTTGCCCTACGAGACATGGCTCACCCGGCCCCTGACTCTCTCCTGTTCTCTGGTATTTTTAGGTTTTGATGTGCCCTATACCAGAAATGCGAGCACATGTGAGGCATTCGTGGTTGACCAAAATGACAGCAGGCCTCAAAATGACAGCATGTGATTCTTCCAGAATCGTGAATTTCTTTTACAGTTTGATTTATAACGGCTCCTGCTACCCTTGATGTCTTGGGAGGAGTCTTTTTCTTTTGATGCATGATAGGAGTCTACATGAAATGCATTCTTTTACAAAATACTGACCTCTGAGGTACATAAAAAAATGACTGAATCAGCATTTGGCACTTCTGATATTCTCATGAACTTCAGCCGATCGAGTCCCTTCCCAAACGTAGCCTCAGAAGATGGCAAGCTCTTCGCCAAAAGACACAGAACTTTGTCAACCAGGTTCACATTCGGGACGTCTTTTTCAGCTCGACTGTTTTCTCATCTGTTCAGCACAACAGTCTTTCAGCCTTTTCAGTGTCAAGTTCAGGAAGAGTTCTTGGGACGTCAGCTTCTCCCTTGCAGTGGTTTCTTCCAGTTGCTGAAGACCAGATTTGAGTTTTAGAATTTCTTGACTAATTGTGGCTTCTCTCTCTAGACAGAGCCTCTTTCTTTGGACTTTATTGCAGCTTCACTGGCGGTGCGTTTGTGCTGCGTGGAGCCGTTATTTATTTGGACTTGTGCTGTGGCCAGTTTCTTTTTCCTCCAACTGTCTTTGAATGAGATTTCTTTAGTCCTCAATTTCTTCAGTTCCGACTCATCACTCTCAATTTGGTGCTCCGAGTTCAGGCTCTCCTTCGAGATACTGGTTAATTTCCCTTTACTGTCTGCAGGCTCCTGTATTTCCTTTTGACAGAACTGCACCTCCAGCAGCATGCAGATAGGCAGTCAACAGAGGCCGGAAAAGCCTTCCTTAATAGGAAGGTCTACTCCGGCTACTGGAATAGAATCCCATAGACCAGCGGCTTATGAACAACAAACATTCATTTTCCCACAGCTCTGGAGGCCGAGGAGCCCAGGACTGAGGCACTGGCATATTCAGCATCTGGTGAGACCCTGCTTCCTAGAGGATTGTCTTTTTGCTGTGACCCTCTCAGGAGCCCGTGGGGCCACAAAGCTCTCTGTGAACTCTTAAAGAGGCACTGAACTGTTTCTACAATGGGGGATCCACTGTCACAACATAATCAGCACCCAAAGGCCCCACCTCCTATTGATATATTTTGGCGCCCACTGCAGAGCTTTGGTAGAGTTGTAGGAGATTTATTGACTGCCATGTGGTCTTGGATCAAGAGAATGGCTGTCTAGACTCCTAAAGTAGAGAGCTATATTAGGTAGCATTGTAGGAGATTTTTTTTTATTTTAAAAGATTTATTTATGCATACAATAACTGGGGTACAGGCCAGAGTCGTGGGGGTGAGAGGATCCACCAGAGACAGAGTGGGGAAGAGAACAGGCAGATGGACTGAAACACACTGTTGAGGGGAGCAGGGGCAAGGCAGGAGAGGTCTGCTGCGCCATGTGGGGCCCCTCCCTGGTGGTGGCAGGAATCGAACTCGTGCTGCAGTGGCTGAGGTTTGCTTCACAGTGCATTGATTAACCCACTGCACCAACAGGGAGGGCCCTGTAGGAGATTTATTAACTGCCATTGCGGTCTTGGACCAAGAGAATGGCGTTCTAGACTAAAGTAGCCTCACGCCTGGCACCCCCTGACACACTGTTCCAGTGCCTGTGAAGACGCAGCCAATGTGGGAGGAAGTACTTCCTAACCCCGTGCGCGAGAAGGCATGAGGAAGTGCTAAAGAAACACCGAACTCTTTCTCTTCAGAAGATTAAGTGTGCCCATGCTTGTGTTCGTTCAGGTCACCCAGTCCCAGTGCCACAGCCAAATCATCATGTCACTTTTCCCGCTGTGGGAGAGGAATCCCACCAGGTCTGGGTGGTCCCGAAGACAACAACTTCATCAAGAAGGCTACGTGAAGGCAACGGCCATATGGTTCTCTTTGTAGGGGGCATTTTATAGATGGGAATGGAAGGTGGAGAATTTCCACTTTTGGTTTGGAATTTATGTCCTGAATTTTCTCTGAAATAAATGAATTAGGAAAAAAAGGAAATTGTGATTCAAATAATGCCTGGCTAGCTCTGCAGTTTCCAAATGTGTTGCAATTGAATTGGAGGAATTACTGCGAACAGATGCTAACTGATAAGCTACACACACCCTACAGTGAGAAAAATGACAGACTTTGCTCTACTTGCGCGAAATCCATTTAAATTTTAAATTGCCTTAATTGTTCCATATTTTTCATGTGCTATAATGGAAGTCGACTGAAGATCCAGTGGAAAACAGTGGGTCTTGTAAGAGGCTTCAGGGCTTTGGTGGGAGATGAGCAGTCACCACGCCTCTTGCAAGGGCCATCCAATGAGCACATGCTTCCATCGCATTTCATTTACCAGAGAAGTGCTAGCATTTCATATCTTGCCATTATTTACATTCTAATCACCCTCCAGTGATGCATTCAGCATGGAAGCGGGTTTTCATTAGATGGTTTGTCATGGCAACTGGAATTGGGGAAGGCCCTTTTGCAGGCTGGTAGCGGTCTCTCTCCTTAGCAATGATCATTGACCTCCCACTGGCATATTCATCTTCTGATATGCACTTGATGGCAAATGGGACCCAAAAATCCTAACCAAGTCTCATTTGGAACGAAGAGGTAGTTTGTCTCAACGACTCTAAGTACTATTAGGTGTCGATGGAGGAATAAGAGGCTGGAAAGGCACAGCGTTTCCACGAGCCGTGAGGTCTAGAGGCATGCAACCTGAGAAGGCTAAGTGAGCTGTGGCAAGATGACCTCTGACAGGTCCCCATGGGCATGGCAATTCTTCAATTGTTGTGTCTTCGATTTTTTTGAAAAGGGCTTCGTGGGTTCAACCACTTGTCGGGAATGACTGACATTGTTGGTAACTTTGTTGGCAGTTGCCCACAAATAAAACATTTTTAGGAGTTACTTGGACCAGTAGAATTTAACATGTTTTATGTTATAGGGGAGCAAAAATCTGCCTCTCCTTAAATATGCTTTATTTGGTGAAAGGTTGATTTCATGGGAGGGACTTGAAAGGTTGGGGGGGAAAAACATTCTCTGTAAGGTCATCTCCTTCACTTACCAGGAAGACCCAATCTCCTTTTCTTATTTCAGTGGAGAAAGTAAAACTTAAATCTGCATACCTTTGTTTGCTGCACCTTCCTTGGGGAACTCCCTAACTGACTTCCTTCCTTCTTCCCAACTTCCCCAGTCTTAGCTGAGCTATTTAAGATGTTGTTTGAAGGCATGTGGGTGACTTAATAGGGCTTGTGGGGTCTTCCCCATGTATACAGGAGGTATACATAATATTGCTAAACATTTTTTGACTTTTTCTCTTATCACTCTATTTAATGCTAATTCTATTATTTGCCAATGGAGAAGAACCAGGAGGAGTGCAGGGCAATTTGCTTTGTGCCTTGCCCATATACATTACAGAGGAAATATATATCTGCTGAAGAGCAATTGAATATTAAAGTGGGTTTTACATAAGGCCAAGGGCTAATGTGATTCAATTATTACTATACTTACTCCTCATTTATTTATTCAACAGAGTGTCTCCTATGAACTGAGTTTGAGGGACTTTTAGAATATTAAAATAGGCACTTGTGTCTTTTGATTATAGAGTCTTTATCTTTTATCTAATATATTGAAAACTGACCTTACTCTTAAGGAGATTTTTAAAACAAGAGGGAAGAGAGGATGGTAACAAAAAGAATAGAAAAAAAAGGACTACATACACAGGGATATATAGTGTATAGCTACACATAAATGAATGCATATAACCAATGCAGTTGTCAAAAACATTATTGCTTAGTTCAATTAGTCTTACCTCAATTTTCTAAAAAGGTATCTTTGCAAAAAGCTTATGTTTAAAAGAATATAGTTTGAAAAGCCTGTTTCCAACCTGCTGCTGGGTTTTCCTGACTCTCCTTTGGTCTACTCATCTTTAGAAACCATTTTGTTCTTGTTAACAGTCTTCAGACATAGGAATCTGGTAGGAATAAGAGAAACTGACTGCAGGTTGGCTGAAATCATCATTGAAATATGTCAACAATGTCAAAGGGAAAAAATCGAATCTCTAATTTTTGGTTTGCACTTAGGTTTTCAAGGAGAAGCTGAGTCTTTAACAAACAATCTCCCACAAACACAATAGCAATAACAAGAGGCATTAAACAATAACTGCTGATGGGCGATGAATGCAGGATGTGAATTGGCTGATTTCTGAGTTCCCTTCCACGACTAAGTCTCTACGATGTCTTTTTTGTCTATAATGTCAATATTTTTCTCTCTAACAGTTCCCCCTGCTCAATGACTGGAAGAGACAAAGTTATCAATAACAAGCTGGGTGTTGAAGGTAACATCCTGTTTGCATTGCAGTTTTTGATTCTGTCGTTGAAATATGTTCTCGATCATTATTTATTTTCATTAGGAGGGGTTTGTGTGTGACTTGTTCGGTTGGTCAGTTACTGGGGGAGAGCGGATTTTATTGTCCTGTTGGCATAGATAAACAGTCTTTGTCTTGTGCAGTCATGGTCGTGCGGTGGCCTGCATTAGGGTTAAGGCTCTCTGCCACAGGCATTGTCCATGCTAGGAAAAGGCTTGTTGCTCACCCAGTGACCAGGAGGGATTTTACACTCAGAATAGGCCTCAGGAGGAAGTGGCTTTCTGGGGCTCCGGTGTGATTGTGCCAAGATGCCCAGGAGGGGAGCCCTGGTTCAGTATTATCATGGGCTCCCCCAGTTAGAAGTTCAAGTCCTAACTCCTAGTACTAACTCCTAGTATTCCAGTACTTCAGAATATGACCGCATTCGAATGTAGGCCTTTTAGAGCAATTAAGTACCCTTGTCCCAGGTGGCTGGTACCTTTGCAAGAAGAAGAAACTCACACAGAGAAGAGGAGAAGACGCACACTGAAGACACAGGGAGAAGTCAGCTGCCTGTGTGCCGAGGAGCGAGGCTGCAGTGGGTCCTTCCTCGTGATTTGCAGATCAAACCATCCTGCTGGCCCCTTCATCTCAGATTTCCAGCCTGGGAAAAGGGATAAAGCATCAGAGACCACCCACGTGCAGCAGGCGGGGGCAGGGGCCAGGACCAGCAAGATCTCAGGGAGACCAAACGTGACGGAACAAGAAGCTGGGTCTTAGGGAACCGGGCAGGTCCAGCCACCTGTATCCTCTGTGGCTGTCCAGCCCATCTCCCCTCACAGAGGGCGACCAGAGCCAGCCCGGAGTGGGGAGCAGCACTTCTATTGACTGGTTTATGCTAACTCTGGAGGAATCTCAAATGACTACCCCTGAAAGTATGAAAACCCACTCTGAGTCTGAGACTTGCTACGCCTGAAAACGCCTACTGCAATGGCTTAAATATCTGTGGCAAACCAGCAGCTATTTAATAAAGAAAAATACCTCTCACATAACGTCTAGCAGGAGACACTGACGCTCGCTCGGAATAGGGCCTGGGCCGGCCTGATAATGCTGGGTCAGCGGCGCCACCAAGTGCGGTGGGGGCGAAGGCACAGCTCCCTGCTCCCCGGGCCACAGCAAGCACCCCCTCTGATCTGGGAACAGCCCCAGATCCAACCTGCTGGTCAGGTTGGCTTTTCCTTCCCTGCTTCCTGACAGAGGCAGCTGGCGGCGGGCGTCAGGCCCTGGTTTCCCTTTCCATAAATGCTCACAGATTCTTGGTCGCACTCCCCTTCCAGGATAACACGCCTCCGAGTTTCCCCCTGAATGTCCTGGTCTCTGCCTGACTTACCTGAGCTACACGTTGCCATGGTTGCATCTGGGCACCCCGAGGCATCAGTCCACATCTCCCATCACACTAGAGGGTGGCTCCCTTCTGGAATGGCCCCGGGACAAGTGATTCTAGCCATCCTTTGCTGCTTCTAGCAGGTTCTCCCTTTATTCTGAATAGGAACTCAGCCCCCAGGCTAGTCCCATGTAACAGTGATTGCAGACTCCGTGTGTGTGTGTGTGTGTGTGTGTGTATCTGTTCACTGGGAGGACGCATGCCCAGATTGTTTGCCAGGCATTTATCATTTTTATTTCTCCATACTGATTTTCATTATCTGAAATACTTTTAATTTCAGTGTGAATTCTTAGCACATCATATTTATGTCTTTAATATAAAATGTGTTTATGTATTGTCGTAGTTGCAAGTGACTTAAATATTGAAACTTTCAAAATAAAGAACCTTTCCATTTTTATCATTTGAGAAAACAAGTACTCTTCCTGGGAGATTATTTCTACAATAAATATGGCTCGCTTACATTTTTGTAATAAACCATACCACCAGGAGAGACCTCTGAGGGAAACAATAGCAACACATTTATTTTCAGCTGTTATTTGCAAAACAGTGTCAATGACAAATCATACGTGATCTCAATTGATAGTCACAAAAACTAACGAGGCAGAATACCTTGGTCGCTTCATTCTTTCATTCATTCAAACACATTAAGTGCTAACGGCTGCCGGGCACATTTCAACGTGCTGTTGCTACAGAGAGCGAATGAAGTTGATCTGGTGGACCTCCTGGAATCTCAGTCAAACATGAGCAGGCGTTATTAATATTCCTGCTCTTCGGTCAGACCAGAGACCAGGTAGTGGTGTTTCCAACCTCATTCCTGCTCTCCTGGAGGTGAGCTAGCCAGGCGGGGAGTCTGGCTAGAGATGCCTCTAGGTGCAGTTGTGCAAACAGGAGCTCAGAAAGTGCTAGAAACTATGTTTAGGTACCAGGGTAACTGTGCCTTTTGAATGTGGAGTTATTTCAAAGGGACCAAATGGACAAGACTTCAAAATGTTCATTTCGAAGCTGACGGCTGTTATCCCTCTCTGGAGGGGGACTCGTGGCCAGAGTTGAGGTTTGTGTATGCACAGACTTGCAGCCGAGTGTCTTTCAAGCAGCTCCTACCCAGAGCTTTGCTCCTCATGTCCTTAGGTGAGCAGAGGTCACTCAATTTTGACGTCATGACTCAAGGGGGTCTTGAGCCACCTGAGAGACCACCAAGGTCTCTTGGACATAGGCAGCCTCTCCCAGGCAGGGAAGGACGGGGACACCCTTCTGAGGACCGCCCCTTCTCCACCCCATGGTTTTGGAGGTGATGTGGCTAGCTGATTTTTGTGTTCACCAAGAACAAAGAAGTTGTAGTGGCTGATGCTACATGGTCTGGGCTTCAGTGGGCTGGGTGTGCGTCCTTCAGGGGTGGACTTGTTGGAAGGACCCCTTCAGCCTCTCCCACTCACCGGGACAGCTTGTGAGACAGGTGTGTAAGTGTAGCCAGCTCTCTCGGCACTGATGGAGCATTCTAGGTGTCCTGGTGCAACTCAGTAGAAAACTAAGTTCAGCAAAGCCTCGCTGGAGATGTTAGTGGCCAGCAGAAGCATTTATTGCACGATACCAGTTAGGCTAGAGCTCAGTGATATTCAGTTATCCCCTCTCCCCACCCGTCGTCAGTAACTTCACTCCCAAACTTGTTGGACCTTCCATAGAGAACAAGGTTAAAGAAAAGTTCCCACATATCACCGTCCCAATAGCATATGTCTGGTTATTTCCTTTTGGGAAACAGGAGTAACCTGGAATTTACCAGCAGGGTGACTTGGGGAGAAGAGCATCAACTTTCAGACTGTTTTCTCCACCGCAAAGAGGGAAAGGACAGCACTGCCTTGGTGGGGTATTTGCACGGGGTTTGCTGCTTAGTCAGCAAACCCAAAAACCTGTTTTTACCTCCTTCACAAATTCTGGTTTTCTTTAACCACCCTGGTGAAAGCTCTATACTCCATTATTTTAATCCATTTTTCTGTTGATGATGATGAGAGAGCAATTACCTTTCTTTTTATTGTTTGATTACCAACTCAATTATTTATTGTTTCTTTTCAATAGAAATCTGTCCTCCTTCTCCCGAATTCCTCCACTTAAAACGTATTTACTTGGAGAATTTTTGATCACCTAGTTGAATTTCACTTGTCTCAAGCAAGCTTTCAGAGCACGCCCAGAATAAAAAGAGGAGGCTGCATTTAGAGTTCAAATTATTATACAGCAGTTGACAGCTCTGTTTTGATTTAAAGTCCTGTTCCTGATAATAGGAAGCAGGAGCACAGCTTATCTCTGGCTGTATGGCTTTACAGGACCCTATAATTCAAGGCTTATCTCTGGGAAAACAGAGCTTTTAAAAAATGTAAATCTCTGAGCTGCAGTAGTTGCCATCTTTTTACATGGTAGGGCTAAGCTAAAGAGAAGATAGTTTTATTTCCTCAGATCTTCTTATGAGCAATTTCTACCCTGATGGAATGAGTTTGGCCAAATAGGTCTGCTCCTATTTTCTGTTCTAGGATAATAAACTTAAGGTTCTATTCTATTTGGATGATTTTATTGACATAGATGCAAAGAGAGGTGAGGGTTATTACATGAAGACCTACTTGTCAGAAGTTTAGTCATAAGATGTTAGGGTCAAAGAGTGGACTTTTTGTGGCTTTTACTAAATCCCTGGAGTCATATTTTCGATTACTTTTTTTAATGTCAGAAATATTTTCTATTGCCTTTCTTAGTTCATCTATTTCAGTCCAGGAACCAAGAGTGCTTACTGGGTCTTCCCTGGCAGACCCTGTAACTGTAAGGTTTACCTTCTTTCTTTCAGATCTTTCTGTGTCTTAAACAGAATATCGTAAACTTAGCCAAACCAAGTATCAAAGGTTGGGTGGCTTAAAAACAACAGAAATTCACTTCTTACAGGTCTGGAGTCTGGGAAATCCAAGAAGAAGGTGCTGGCAGGTTCAGTGTCTGCTGATGTTATAGACGGGGGCACTTCATCAACGTGCTGACCCCCTGTAAAAGAATTGAACAAGGAGGGGAGACAAGCTACATACAGAAGGGCATTATTAGCTGATGCTCGAGCACAAGGGAGGTAGCATTGAAAGAGAAGGTTTCCAGGCTGGTTCTCTGAAAGGAGCAAGAAAAGGGTCTTTAAGGGGCTTGTCTTCTAGGGCTGGAGAGCACCCTAGCGTGTTTGGTGCTACACTGGGGCATGTGTAGATGGGTCACGTGCTTCTCCCTAGGGGTGTGTCTCATTAGCATCCTAACTTTGCAGCCAGGGGTGTGCGTTTTAGCATGCTAGTGAGGCACTGCTCACTCTGGTCAGGGTCTTTTACTATTTGCTCATGCAGAGCCCGTGACTATGCCCCCATTTTAGGAGATGGTGCTGCTACTCATTATGAAAGAAGCAGCCATTTATCAGGATAGAAGGTGCCTCCTGTCGAGAGATGGCACCAGGATGGTCAGGAAAGGGCCCATCTGTCCAGATGTGGCCATTTGTTGGTCTGGGGGGACGTATCAAGTGGTTGTTAAAACAAATGCTAAGCCGCTCTTGCCAGCTGTGATTTAGTCCATCTGTTTAGGCGATGCTGGGCCATGCCCCCACCACAGCCCACAGTTTAGTGCACCTAGGTTGTCTCAGTGAGGGCTGCTTTCTGCCCCCAGGATGGCTGTCCTCACATGGGAGAAGGATGAGAGAGCTTTCTGCAGTCCCTTTCATAAGTGCACTAAGCCAACTCATGAGCCTTGACCTTCATCACTAAATCACCTCCCAAAGGGCCCACCATCCCACTGGGGCACAGAATCGTGAATTGAGGGGTGGGGCACACATATTCTGTCTATGACAGTGTATTTGCCTGACTGGCCTGCCAGGGGGCACACGTCTTGCGTTCTGGTAGACTTGGGCCCTACACACCACACCTCAGGCCTTAGTGCAGTTTCCCTGGAAGTAACAGTCATCATTTCCACACAGGAAGTATAGTCCTGTTCCTTAAAAATGGGTTGGCCAAACTCAGTTAATGGTATGTAAACAAGATATTTCTGGAATGTTTACAAATTCAGTTTTGAAGTCAGATGCCCTCCACTGTGTAGCAAAAAGTTCCCTAGAATAAAAATTAGAAGTGCAATTAAACTCTCCTCCCCCCAACTCCTGGGACTCCGACCTCAGTCTGCTGGGAACGTCTGACGATTGGTGGGTCCCTCACAGTGGCCGCCCTGAGAGCCGGAGCAGCGCTCTCCTGAGGCTGTTGTTCTTTTGATACTGGTTTTGATATTCAGGAGGGTCAACTCCTGACCTTTACCTTGTAGTAGGGGCTTGGGGAAAAGAGGAGGAAAAGTATGAAATTAGACCTTTATCTGATACCACACACCACAGTCAACTCGAAATAAAGACTCAAATACAAGATAAACTATAAAATTCACAGAAGAAAACAGCCCCTTTTAGGCATCATGGATCTGGACTGTCATTCCCTCCTCATAGCTGGGCAATTTTCTGTCATTATTTCTTAGGTAAGTTTATTGCCCTCTCTCTTTTTCTACACCTTCCTGAACTCCCAAGTGTGTATTGCTTTACTGATGGCATCTCATAATTGGCTAGACTCTCTATAGTCTCTAGTTTCGTTCCTCTGACTAGACAACTTCAAATGATTTGTCTTCTGATTCTTTCTTCCGCTGTTGAAGCTCTCTGCTGAATTTTTCAGTTCAATCAATACATTCTTCAACTCAAGAATTTCTGTTTGATTCCTTTCTTTGTTCTTATCTCGAACTTCTCATTTTGTCAAGTATTATTTTCGGTGTAGCCTGAAATGAAGGTGCCAGCAGGACCCTACTCTCTCTGAAACTTGTTGGGGCGGATCCTTTCTTGCCTCTCCAGCTTCTGGCACTCATTCTCTGGGGGTGGCATTGCCCTAATCTCTGCCTCTGTCTTTCCATGATCAACTTCCTGTGTGACTCTGTCTTCATGTGACATTCTCCTCTTCTTGTAAGGGTTCAGGGCTCCCCTGTTCCAGTATGACCTTGTCTTAGCTGATTACACCTGCAATGACCTTGTTTCTGTGTAAGGTAGCTTTCATAGGTACCAGAAGTTAGGACTTCCACATGTCTTTTGGTGGGACACAATTCAATTCATAATACCCTGCTTACTGTACCACTGTTTTCCCCCAAGTGACTACTATAGAGGGCACAAGGACACAGCCTTGAGCTATTTCTAGCAAGAACTTGCACAAAGGGGGGTAAAGTTCATCTCTTAAAGATAAATGGTACATAATGGGTTAGTGGAACATCAACCCAAAGAAACAAGCAGATCCTATCTGAAACACAATTGCAACTCATCAACACCACTCTGGTGCATATGTGTGTGATGGTGGATTGGTCTCTTGCTAAGACAAGAGAAGGCAGGGAGACCTGAAAGGGTGTAACTTCTATACACCCATGAGGCACAGGTCTCCTGGGAGGTTGAACAGCAGAGGGATTAAAATCCAGATGGTCTCAGTCAGTGTCCTTCCTCCTTTTCCTCATAGTTGGGTGATTTTAGACACTTTACTTAGATTCCTTAAGCCTCCGATGCCCTATGTTGGTCAGATCTTTGGTTGGTTGTGTATATGAAGCACGTTGAACCCTCCCTGGTAAGTGCTACATAGCAGTCATTATAGTTGTAATCCTGTAGCAAGTATGCGTGAGGACTCTTAACCCAAAGGGTAGAACGGGCTTAATCAAGGGGTGGACTGTATTGGTGACTACCATGGGGCAGGGACCCAGCTAGCATCAGTCTGGAGTCAATGGGACTTGGTACTTCTATATGCCATTGGGACCTTTTTAAATAAAATGTTGTTGGAGGGGGTGAAATTAGGCACTCCTCAAATCTTTCTCCTCAATATTGGACAGGGTCAAAGAACATTTGATTTTTTTTTCCTGCATCCAACTACTTACCCCTCTAGAAAAAAGGGTGCAGTGAAAATGAATATCACCCTGTTCACAAAAAATGTTTTCAGTCCAGATAACTTTAATTATTGAGAAATGGAAGGAAAATGGTTTTATGAAGTCCACTTGTTTCAACACCAACACAAAGGGCTCTTTATTTATAGATAAGATTCTCATTTACTATTTGCCTAGTCTTTGCTCTGGTAAAAAATTCACCACTGTGCTGTGAATTTTTCACTCATATCTCTTTTGCCATTCCTGTGGGCCCTGAAAATGGAATCCAGTAGTCTTTCTCTCTTTGTTTCTTTATTTATGATACCACTCAGGGCTCTGTTTAGGATTTTTAAAACCATGTGTGTGGTAGAACATTCCCACAGAA
Organism: Galemys pyrenaicus; assembly: GCA_019455555.1. Lineage (NCBI taxonomy): Eukaryota > Metazoa > Chordata > Mammalia > Eulipotyphla > Talpidae > Galemys > Galemys pyrenaicus. The sequence goes on from JAGFMF010011662.1 coordinate 3,969,675, forward strand.
ACATGAGAAAAGATAAACTACACTAGAACTTAGCTGTTTTCAATTTTGCTGTGACATTTTGTCCTTGCTCAATATTATTTCTTGTTCTTGGTGAGAAATGGAACTTGTAATAAATATCGTCTCATAGGAAAATGATGTAACATTATCAAGCTCAACCCAGTGGCTGCTGTCAACTTCAAGGTTCCTACATGAAAAATCTGCTTTGCTTTGCTTTCCATTCCCTTTTGGTTTCATTTTTAGCTATTTCCGGAGAAGATTGCGTATCTGTCCCTTCTCATTAGTAGACTGAGAAAATTACATGATGAATACAGTTACTCTGTTTCTTGAGAATATTTTCATGTGTATTTATGGAACATAAAAATATGATAAAAGAATTAATGTACAGACACATTGGTGAATGGGACATGAGTTAAATTTTAGTAACGAATGCTTCCGTAGGTTGGTCTAAGACCAGGAAGAAACAACAGCTTCTGTCCCTGTCAACTTTGTTCTTCCACCTGGCAGAGCTCTGCATATTAATCCACAAACACCACAGAACCTAATTTTCCTCCAAGTGTTCCAGATTCACTCTTACCCTGACAGGAGAGACAGCCAAGTTCACTCCTCTCTGATCTTTGTTCAGACTCAGCGAGGTTGGTGGTGAGCGCAGGAGACCGGCTTGTGTGTAATGAGTTGGCCCTTGTGTTTGCATATAAACATAATAGAGATTTTCACTCTAGTACCCAAGAAATACTGTTGCCGGTAGCAACTTCCAGTGGCCTCCACGCATTTGGAGATCCAGGACCCTTCATCCATAGGAGATATCGGCTACGTCTTTGATAACACCGGGAACCGTGCACTTAGACATCCCTGGCTATGAAGGTGTCAAATAAAAGACATTTTACTAACTAAGGAGAGACTATCCAATAGGGTGATTCAGGAGCGGGGAGAACACTGTAACTATAAAGTCTGTATTTCAGAAATTAGGCAAAAGTGTTAAAATCTTAAAAAAAATATTGAAGAACATTGTTTACAGCACTGTATAGGATTCAGGGCTATTCTATCACTCCTCCTTAGGTGTATAGTATTTTTAAATTTTATTTTGCTTTAGTAGAGAGCAGTAAACAAGGTTAAAATGATGGGAGGGGGGCCTCCCTGGGGGCATAAGGGGTTGGGCGCCGCACTGTGGGGCTTCTGCAGCCACTGCAGCACGGGTTCCATTCCTGCTGCCGGCCAGGGGCCAGGGAGGGGACCCACATGGCACAGCAGACCTCTCCTGCCTTGCCCGCTGCTCCCCTCAGCAGTGTGTTTCGGTTGATCTGCCTGTGCTGTTCCCCACTCTGGTGAATCCTCTCACCTACCCCACTCCTCTGACCTGTATCCCAGATCTTGTGTGCATAAATGAATAAACTTTTAAAAGAGTACATAAATGAGGGAGGGGGGAAGTGCTGGGAGAGTGGATCAGATACTATCTGAACTCGAGGCCCCCCTGCTCCAGGAGGGGCTCTGTCTGCTGCCCAAACTGAGGAGGGACCTACCTGCAGTGTCGGAGGAAGGCGAGAAGTTTTGCCAAAGTTGGGTTAAAAGCATTTTGTTCGGATTCATCGTTGTGCACAGCAGTCAGCTGGGGTCCGCGAGGCCGAGAGTGCAGTGAGGCTTCCGGGTCGGGCCTCTGCTGGGTAGACAGGAGGGTGTGGGAGTCTGACCCAAGTCTTCGGCGGAGGGGGTTCCTCTTCATAAGCACGAGCGAGGGAGGGGCTCCTTACCAACAGTTTTCTGGGGTCTGTGGGCCCAGGGAAAAGCCAACACTGTCGACGGTGATACTTCCGGGTGAACTGGTAGCTTTATAAACGCCAGGTGCCAGGTCACGGGCTGACTTACCTGGAGGAGGCGATTTCCATCAGCTGCGGCAGAACCACATTTCTACGGGCCGGTCAGCACCGGGAGACTCCACTCAGGAGAGGTTTTGTGTAGGGAGAGCGAGGACTTAGGAAAGAGAAGACTCTCGAAACCCAGGGAGGAGCTGACCAAGCCCTTCTGTTCTTTGCTATAAAAAAAGCAAAGACGTGAAAGAAGGCGATTTTGATGGAGAATTTTGGGCGGCTTAGCTGGGGAGCAGGTGGTGACTCCAGAGCTGAGAATGGCTACCGTGCACGGCAGCTTTTATTTCCATGTGAACTTGGTCTGTGTTTGGTATCACTTACTCTCGGTGTCCGTTTCCAGTCCGCATTAGCACCTGCATGTAAATACTACCTCAGGTGCACCACCAACGAGGCTGCTCTCTCTGTGTGTAGTTTTTGTTGTTAATCCTGCCCTGCCCTGACTTTGATATGAGGTAGAATCAGGAAAAATTCATCTCACAGCCAAAATGATCAGAGGATAGCTCAGAAGAAGACAAAATCTCCTCTGGGGCCTTGCCCCATCTCTGCACAGGGAGAGGGGGAGCAACCCAAGGTTAAGGTCAGTTTTCATCAGCTAGCTTAGGATCTGTGTCTCCAACAGCCTAAGCTTAAAGTGATATATACGAAAGATAAAGACACATGTGGAATTCATATATCCTGTATCTCCGGCAATAAAGGGACTATTTTCTAAAGGAGGACTTTTAAAACTCCAATGTTTAGGTTGATGATTCATCTGGATGTGTGTGAAGTGGAAAACACACCCACTAATTGTAACCATCTCTTATATTTACATGCATCACAGAGTGATTTTAATATCAAGGTTTTTGTAAAATCGGATGGGCCCTTTATTCTGGAGTCTCTGTGCAATTGTCAAAGACTTTCTTTTCCTTTTTTCCCTTTCTTTTCTCTTTGCCTGATGCGTTTAATCTTTCATACCCCTTGGCTGGGGTGTAGATGAATTGATGATTGAATAAATTAAGGATAAGCATACTGTTCTGTTCTTCTCAAACCTGTATTTATTGCTGTGATTTTTCTGACAATTTACATAAAGTGCTAGTTAGTGCCGCTGAAATGATTAATTCTTCAGAGAATGAGATGTTCAACTGTTTCCACAGCTCCAGGCAACCTTTCCACATTGATATGCAGGAATTACACAGACCACAACTTGTTTTTGGAATTAAAATGCATCATTGATGCTAATTTTAAGGAAGTCTCTATATTGTAGTCCTATTTAACCAAACATCACATTTCCTCATTAAAATATCAGCATCCATAATGAAGTACTTTGCTTTATAATTTAAAATGTCCCACTATGTTGAATGCACATTTGAACATTTAAATGTAATTCTGCTAATGTACTGATTAATTTATGTTATTCTCTTCCACTCACGTGGCAGATTTTAATTGCAATTAGTTAGCTGCTGTCGGGGCTCAGCACGCCGAGGCTAGGAGAAAGTCTGATGATGGCTCTACGGCAATTAGGGGGACTTGTGAGTGGAGCTGGCTTAGAGGCAGCGAGGGGAATCATCAAAGTCGCGAATCTTAATTCTCCTGGTAATAGCCGTGCTTGGGGGGCCAGCAGTGGCTCGGAGGAAAAAGCCAAATAAATGGGAATTACCCGAGCACTATAATACAATTAAACTGTCACAACAACTTTGGGGAGTGATCTTTTGTGTTCTTTCCACGTTCATCCGGCCCCTGGGGGGGTTTTGGGGAGGGGGTGAGGTCTCGGGGAACTTGGTCCAGCTAGTGTCCCGGGCTTTTGATGTGTGTGACGTCCAGCTGTAACAAGGCTGGGGCACAACACCCGCCTTTCACTCCATGTTGTTGAACTACAAATTCGTGTAATTAATTTAAAAAAGCCATTACTTCGATCTTCATAAATATGCCCAGGATTTAAATGGAAAACCTCGAGGGGAATTTTCTCAGGAGGATGATGATGGGACCAACATGCAATTTCATTAGGGTCTGCTACTTGTCCACAGACCAGACGCCCCCGCCCTCCCACCCACACCCCTTTTATCGAGCCGGCCGGCCAGCTGCAGGGCTCTGCGCAGGCCCGCCCGCTCAGCCGCAAACCCGCGCCGGCTGGGAGCTGTCAGGCTCTGCTATGTTCGGTCTCAAGCACTTCCAGTTCTGACGTGGTCGTGTGATCTTGACTACGGGGCGCTGGGGTTTAGACAGGACACGGAGACAGTCGGCCACGCTCATTGTTGGCGAGGCTGGGCGGCACGGAGGCGGGAGGAGGCTGCTCCGGGCGCCTTGAACTTGGGCTCTCTCCAGCTGGTCACCTGGTCTCTCCAGTTCTTGGGTGGGGCCCACATAGAATGAACCCCCAGCTCCCAGCTAGGGAGCTGTTTTCTTGGGGGGTCACATTACAAGTGCAGGTAGATGAGTTTCGTGACAGATCACCAGCTAGGTTGTAGGCTTGATTTTTATTTCATTTTATTTTTTAATATAATTTAAAAAAATTTGTAGTTGTGGGCCTCCCTGGTGGTGCAGCGGGATGAGCGCCGCACTGTGAAGCATCCGCGGCACTGCAGCACCAGTTCGATCCCGGGCCAGGGAGGGTCCCACATGGCGCAGCAGACCTCTCCTGCCTCCCCCGCTGCTCCCCTCAGCGGTGTGTTTCGGTGGATCTGCCTGTTCTGCTCCCCACTCTGTCTCTGGGGAATCTTCTCACCTCCCACGCCTCTGACCTATGCCCCGGCTCTTGTATGCATAAATAAATCTTAAAAACAATTGTAGTAGATTAAGGTTTTTTAAACATTTATTTATGCATACAAGAACTGGGGTGCAGGTCAGAGGTGCCTGTGTGAGAGAAGATTCACCAGAGGCAAAGTTGGGGGCAGAACAGGCAGATCCACCGAAATACACCGCTAAGGGGAGCAGCAGGGGAGACAGGAGAGGTCCGCTGCGCCATGTGGGTCACCTCCCTGGCCAGGGAATAGAACTCGTGCTGCAGTGGCTACGGACAGCTTCATAGTGCTGCTACTTAACCCCCTGTGCCACCAGGGAGGCCCCCTTTTAATATAACTTTTAAAATAATTAAATTTATTCTTTACATCATAGTTCATTTTGGACAGTATTTGGTTTCTCCCCTCAGTGCAGTCCCTGCAGTTCTACCACCACAGCAACGCTGACCCCTCGCCATACCGAGAGGCTGGAGCAAGATTAAAGTCTCACAAAGATGCTGTCAGAAGAGATGAAATAAAGAACTGTAGTCTCCTTTAGAACGTGATTCTAATGGTCCTACTAAGCAGTAGCATTAGACCATAGGTTTTCATTGTGGCTCGAGAGCAGTTTTCCAAAGGGATTACAGAAGCTGAATCTAGTTCAACAAGACGCAACACGACCGCGCGCAGTCCCAAACCGCAGCAGCTCGGCACGACCCAAGTTCGAGTCCAGCTCCTGCAGCGGCGGCCCCAGGGGGCTCTGCGGACTGTGTCACACAGGGATCCAGGCAGATGGCGGCCCTGCCTTGTTTTATTTTTAATTGTGGAAAATCTGTTATAACTGTTTTTAAGCGCACAGTCCCCTGGGGTGACAGCCATTTAGCTGTTCGATCTCCCTGTGCGTTTTCAAGGTCCCCAGCACTGGACAGACCGTGAGCCCAGGCCCAAGTTCGCGGCAGCTTCCTCCGGAAGTGACGCCAGAGGGCACTGCTCTCCCTCATTGGCCCAGTTCAGTCACGTGGTCCTGCTGCCTCAAAGGGGGGGCTGGGAGGACAGGGGTGGGGAGGGCGCGGAGGAGCTTTAGAAATACCTGTGCAAGAAAAATATGGGGTGCTCTCACAGTAGGAATATAGGGGATCAAGGAAAAATAAATAACACCAACAATAAAAAACCCCACAACACAACAAAACAAAAATAAACAGACAACTATAAAACAGACATTGTGCAGGAAGAGGGAGGGACTGGGATGGCGGCAGGGACGGAGGAGCGCAAGGGACTGCGGTGATGATGCGCGGGTGAATTGGTGGTGGAAAACCTATGGGGATGACACCAAGAAAAGAAAGCAAGCATTGTGTGAAAAAATTAAAATAATAAACCAGAATGAAACATAGTTATGAATAACGTATTTTTCTCAAAAAACAAAAAAGCCTGCCAGCAGCAGTAGTGACTAATTCACTCTTCTGTTGAATTTTAAAGATGTCTGTCTTTACAGACCCGAACCAAACAAACCCGGACATCTGACTGTGAGAATTCAGGCTACCAGAGGGGAGGACAGGGACGGGGGAGCGAGGGGAGTCCCCAAGGTCGTTGGAGGACTAGGGGTGCCTGGCAGCGGGCTGGGCGCGATGACACCTGAAGAGTGTGAGCCTGTCGTCCGAAGTCATGTCAGAGTTGTAAACCAACATTACATGGATACGCTTTTTTAATTGCAGATCTCAGCCCTTGGGAGGCTGCCCTGTCTTGCAAGGAGCGCTGTGCAAACTTGAAGTACAGGACTGGGGGCTGGAGCCAGGCTGTCTGAAGCTTGCATTCTGGCTCCCCAGGGTGACCGGACTGCCACATGCCCCATTTCCTCCTCTGTGAACCTGGAATGGCCGCAGCGCTCCCGGCTGGGCTGCTGCATGGAGGGAGCTTCCCAACTGCCAGGCCCCCTGAGAGCGGTTCTTGTGATGGAGGGGGTGCTGGCTTCCTCTGCGGAAGGACAGACCGGTTCACGGCCTCAGGGCTCGTTCTGGCTCTGGAATAGGGGTGCGCAGCCTCAGTGCCACGGCTTTGGCCTTCCTTTGGTCCTCACGCTTTCTTCTTTCTCCTCTTGTTTTGAAGGAGGCTTGTGATTGGGCCACTTGGGTAGTCGGGATACTCTTGGTCCAGCAAGGTCTTAATTTAAACACCCCTGCAATGGCCCTTTTGCTATGTGAGCTGACAGCAGCCTGGGGCTCAGGCCTGGGGTCTTGGGGGCCATTACTCTGCCTGCCTCTGGGGCCATGGGGGCAGAGGTGCCTGTCCTTTGTGTGCGGCATCCACCTGCTTTGCAGCAGGCCAGTCCTGGAGGGCCCTCCCTGAGCAGTGGGGAGTCAGGGCTGAGACAGGACTAGCGAGACTGAGGGAGGCTTGGAACCTGCCTTCCACAGAGAAAAGAACACGAGTCTTGGAACAGCAGCCAAGGGTGTGAATTCAGCTTCACGCCCAGCTTAGCTGTAACATTTGGCACTCCGAGCTTCTATTTCTTGCCCGCACACTGTGTCTGCCTTGTGCAAGGGGCCCATGTTCAGACAGTAGTGCCCATGACACAAGATGAAACCAGTCCTGGTTGCCAAAAACAAACCAAACCAAACCACACCCAACTGGCCAATGGCAGCAAAACACCAACACAAACCCACTTGAGTGGCCCAGTGCGTGGCGGCTGCGTGGGAATAGCACAGGATTTGGAGCGAGACCCAGGTGGGCGGGGGTCCTGCTCCCTGCAGCAGGCTCCCAGTTTCTGGGTAGAAATGTCTCGTTAGCTAATGAATAGAAACTTCCCTTTCTTCTGTTCACTCACTGAACATGGGTTCAGTAGCCAGAGGGATCCTGGCAGATAGGAAGACGGGCACGAAGTTCATTCTCATTGTCCACAGGTCTGAGCTCCTCTATTTCCGGCCAAGTCTGCACCTGTTCAGATTTTTAAAGAGTGGCGCTGTGGGTCAGCTACCTTGCCTCTTGTTCGTGTCAACCATTTCTTTCGAATCTCTTTGGGAATGTCTCCTGCCAGTTCTCCTGCCTGCTGCCTTTATCCTAGTGGGCGAGGGCACCGCTCTTCTGCTCCGAGGAGAGGAACCAAGGAACTGGGGTCCATTTCATCATACTCCTCCTTCCTCCCGTGCCCCCGTCTTAGGTGGGCATCATTTCAGAACTGAAAACACTCTTGATGGACTTCTCTGCCCCAAGCTCGTCCCCTTCGGTCCCTTGTGCACACACTGAAGACCTTGCCCCTAGCTCTCTTAGTGAAGTGACCCCCAGAGGATGCTGGAGGAGGATCTTGGTGGAGCAGGGTTATATGGACCTCACGCTACCTCCTCTTGTCCCGGCGATTTAGCTTCTCCGCGGGGACTCAGTTAGTGATGGCTGCGCCCTCTCCTGGCTCTTCTAAGGCTACGTTCCCATTGTCAGGACAGGCCATTTAATTTTCCATTTCACAGCTGGGGTCAGGAGTGACATGTCAGTACGAAAAAAGCCTGTTCTGTCTTTGTGAAAAGGAGAGTGATGATCCAAGGAGCTGTCATGCTCTTGTTGCGGGGATGCTCCCGATGTTTTAGACCTGGGGCATTTTGGTGGCTTTTTTGCTGGCTCTCGCAGAGACCCCGGTTCCGCTCTATGCAGGGATGTCCTCCAGCATCCCCAGGCATCTCCTTTCCTTTGACCTCATGCCAAGCCTCTAAGTCCTCAATGCCTGCCCTAGAATCTGTCTGTCGTCCTAGGTGGCATTCGCTTTGTTCCCATATAATTTTTAGGATCAATCAGTATGTTCATTGGTGAAGATTCAGTGAACAGGAAGATAAAAGATTCTCTACATTACAGGCCTATGTAACAATTTTGATAAGCTGAAAAAGAACGTGGTTTGGAGGGTCCTCCCCTGGCCTTGCAGACCTTACAGTGGAGGGAGCAGCATGGATTTTCTCCAGGTCAACCTACAGGAAGACGAAGGCTGATTGACAGGCATGCACTGGATTTGCAGGCTTGCACAGTGCTTGGAACGTGCACCCCTTTCCTTGCAAACAGGGGTACAAACATGGGCTTCTTCTACTCTGCCCTCCTCTAGTCAGAAGAGGCTGAAAGTAGAGGAACGAATGCAGAGCTTGGAATGAGTGGAACATGTCCAAGTTCTTTACTCTTGAGCTCACAGCTCAAAAGCATCCCAGCTGTGAGTCTGAACACTTGAGTGAAGATGAACTTCTTGATAATTAAATTGCAGCCAGCTGCATCCCAGCACCGACCACCCTTTCCAGTGATGCCCAGAGGCCCTGTTTACGTTTCAGTAGCCATGAAACAAACTACAGAGGCCTTCTTGGGGCTTACACCCCAGTGGGCATCCCCAGGGTAGCCTGGAAAGGGCATCCTATACACAAGGCCCACTCCATCCATCAGTCACTGTGCCACTGTAGGGTAAAGTTTGATCAGGTCTTTCCACCCTCCCACCATTGATGGACACCTGCGGTGCTGCGAGCATTCCAGGGTGGGCATGCGCAAGTGGGTGCACCTGTGTTGGACACGGGCATAAATGGGCGGCGCCATGAGGACGCCAGAACTGTGAGAACTGTGAGGACCAACAGAACTGTGAGGACAGAACCGAGAGAACCAACAGCAGCAGCGGCAGAGAGGGTGAGATGCGCTGGGGGCTGGGAGGCCTGCCAGCCTCCCGGCCCCCCAGCACCCCTGCCTGCCATGTACCTGGCCACCTCTACTAAATAAAGCATAAAAAGCCACCGAGGGCTCCAAGACTCTCCTTCCTTGACCCGTCTGCCCAGAACCATCCAGAACCCTGCCTCCTGTGCTCCCTTCCTGCCGCTACAGCCACATAGCAGGGAAGCAACCTGGCTAAGGACTTTAGGCCTTTTGGCCAAATCCTATTGATTTTTTTTATGTGAAAAATATCTTCATTTCTTACTCCTTATAAAAGTTGAGTTTGCTAGGTATAGAATTCTAAGATATTTCTTTTTCTCTCTGTTTTCTGGTCTCTTTTGAGAAGTCTTCTCACTGTCTTTCTTCAGTGGTGACCCAGCTTTTTCTCTGACAATGTTAAAATTTTCTTTTTGGCTTTGATAACTGAAATTTCACTAGGCTGTGTCTACATATGGATTCTATTCGTTATCTCTTTCAACATTCTGGAAATTTCTCAGCAATTTTTTCTTCAAGTAGATTTTGCCTTGATTCACTCTCTCTTCTCTAGAGTCTTGCATTTTTCATATACGTCCTCATTTAACACTCTCAAAATTTCTGCCACATTTTCTGTCTGTTTTTTAATCTAAGTATACTCTGGGTAATTTTTCAAACATACTGTCCAATAATTCTCTTTTTAGGTGTACTTGATTCACAATTTCTTTAGCCCACTGAGGGTCTTTTTTTAATTTTAACAATTATCACTTTCATTTTTGGAAGTTCTGGTTTGTTCTTTTCTGGATTTTCTTGGCTATTCTGGATCTTTCCTACCACTCGCTCATCTCTGTGGTGCCAGCCTCTGGGAGTGGTAGGGGCTAACTTGCTCAAGACAGATTCGTTGATGAAAACCATCTAGAAAAGGACTTGACCTAATGCAAAGTTCCCTGGAAACCTGCTACAGCTGGGAGTTTAGGCAGTCAATCCTCGTCCCCCTCGGAGCTTGGCCTGCAGCCCTCTGACCGGCCACGCCAGTGAGAGCATGCACTTGGGCCGTACTTCTTCATCTGTGAGCATGGTCGACAGACCAGCACTGCAGCCAAGTTCTACCACATCGTCCTGCTGTTGTATCACTGACCCAACAACTATCCACAGATCAGAGCCACAGGGAGCCGCCCCTTTTACCATCCATACTGCTTTTGTCAGGAGGTTGGATTAGCATTTGGGATGTGGTTTTCATCGTTGAGACCACAGGGCTAGGCTGCCCCTTCAGGGTGTGGGGTGCAGTTGCCCCAAAGGGAGTGGCATTTATGGGACACAAACTGCCCATTTTCCAAATGCACATGACTGAATGCAGCAAACCGCTACATGAGCCAAAGCATCATTTATCTCTACCTTTTGTGGCTGGTGCACAAACACAAACTCCTTAAACTGAGTGTTCTGGTGCAGATAGAATGGAGCCAGCTAAGGTGTCCTAACTGGGACGCCCTACCTGAATTTTGAGGAAAAAAGTAAATTTCCAAAAATTGCAACTGCGTTGTGTGCTCATTCCAGGTGGTGAGGGCTGGCATTTACTTTCAGTACAGAATAAAGTTAAGAGCAAAAAAAAAAAGACATCTCTAACCAAATTCTGCAACCAAATCAGGGTAAATATGTCTTGCTATACATTTCATCTACAGTTCAAAATAGAGCAACGAAGCATCTTTCTCTCTTAAAAGTCAACTTTCACAAATAAATGGACTGGAATAATATGTTTGATGCAATATCAATAAAAAGAACAGCCACTGCATGCCCCATAGGCAAATGGAGACCTAATGTTACTCTATTTTACTCAAATGATATCGAGGTTCTAGAAAAAAGAGGTGGAAAGCACAGGTGCGATACTTGAGGCCAGGAAATGATCTGAACAGAGACTGTCCTTTTCTGCCCTGACAGAACTGATTTAATTTCCCTGTCTATTTCCCCGCACACTTTTGGCCAATACCATAATTAAAAGGTGTCCCTCCAAGAAGCGCAAAGTGCTTTGGAGACATGGCCTGATGAAGCTTCCTGCTTGCCTGAAACTAGGTGGACCCCTCCTCTATGGAGAGAGCCAGACACCAGCCAGAGGCTGCTGTTTTCGAGTGGATTATGGAACGTGACAGCGGATATTAAAATCAGCCTGTCTTTCCCGGCGACTCTGAATGAGGCCAGTCTCCTGTCCCAGGGCCAGCCCCCGTGTGTACACAGCGCATGTTTCTGCAGAGGCTCTGTGCCTCCAGAGGCTGCTTGGTTCCTGGGGTGCACTTGGTGAAACTCACTGGCACATTCCATCCTCCTGGTCCCAGAGCCTGGTTCCGGGGAATTCATGAGACCTGTCAGTCTAATCATAGTGAGTCCCAAGAATTATTCTGGAAATGCTGGGACAAGGCTGCACACGCCCTCCTGCTGGATGTGGGCAAGTTGGTGTTAATTTGCTTTGCCAACAACAGAAACCTAATACAATTAGAAAGATTAAAACAGTTCACCCTGGCCTCGGAAGTGCGGCCTTTTCCTGGAGTCAACCAAAGCGACTTAGGGGAATGTGATGAGACTTGGGCTGTCTCTTTAACATTATTTGATTTGTGTTTTGAAGAAGTGTCCCCTCAGTACTTCATGGATGAAATAAGTGAATGTAGACAAGACTATTTATTCTGGGGAAATTCTCCTCCTAACTTGAAAAATACTACAGAAGACACAACAGTGAGATGCTGGAACAAAATATAAAGAACTCCCCAAAGGTGGAAAGTTAATTCCATTGTCACACTCCACGCTAACTTTTGTTAATTGAAACGGAGGAAAAAGTCACTTTCCCTCTAGACTTACTGAGTTCCAGTGACCAAAGCTCCAGGACTGTGAAAGATGGAGTTTTGGCAGCAAGATGGAGCCTTGGTATGAATTTGCTAATTTGACTTGTGTGACCTCAGGCAGAGTCTCTTCAAGTCACTTCTAAAAGCGGAGGTTGATTTCCAAGTCTCAGCGCTAGGCTTCTCATCTGATGAAAAACAGACAAACCTGATGCAATTTGAAGCAATGATCCTCGGAAGCTTCTTTTCCTACGTATAGATTTCAGTGCCTATGTGCCTTAGGAATATTCAAAGACGTGGTCATTTGGGGATATGAAGGTTCAAGGCAACTGGCTGTCCTCGAGGTCAGTGCTGTGCCTTGCAAAACACAAGGAGAGCTCGCGGGAGGCTGAGGGCTGTGTGAGAAAATGAAGTATTGACTGAGGAGCAGACACGGTGTTGTGCAATGTACTTATCAGGCTCCGCTCAGGGCTGTCCATTTGCGGTCTTGTGCTTTCTCGGAAGATGAAGCCAGTTAACACGACATTATCGAAGTCGGGCAGCTTTCGTACCTGATCACTGCATCCTCTTTTCTCAGCCCTGGAAGACGACGTGGTCCGATTGATGCGCTTTCATGGAACACGGGCGCGCATGACCCCTCTGCTCAAGTATGATCACTTGCAGGAGTTTGTGGCTTTTGCAAAGTCAACTTGCCGTCCGCTCTTCCTGCCGTGGAACTGGACATTCTGAAGTCCATCACCCTCATTCCCAGGTCCCTTGAATTATAATGGGAACTCAGAAAAGCAGAAGAAAAGGGGGTCACTCTAGTGTTCTGAGTGGTCCTTTCTGTCCTAAAGCAGGACAGTGATTTGCCAATGACCTTGGGGAAGACGGGATCCCTGAGCATGGGGAAGGGAGGGGGAGTACCTGTAACTCAGAACATCAGATGGGAAAATGTCCTCTGTCAAATCTCAGCAGTGGAAAGGGCTTTAGAAACCAAAGCTGCATCCACAGAGGCCGTGACGTGCTGGAGCTCCACAGCTGCTTATTTGGGAAGGTGATTTCCGTGTCTTCCCAAGGGGAAGCTGGTTCTCCCAATGGGAGTCTGGTTCTCGGCCCGGCAAGTCCTGCCTTCACCATTGCCTTGGCCGAGCTCATGGAGGGTGTCGGAGCTACAAGCCCTCGATGAGCATCGACGCTCACAGAACCCAAGATTACACTGGAGAAGTTGCCCCCAACCCGTTCAGTGTCATCTGCAGGGAACATAATCAACTTCTGAAGCCCTTGTCCGGGCTTTGTAGTATTCTTGAAAACTCTGCTTCATAGAGAGGAAAGTTTTCAATTAGCCCCACCCCCACTCCACGGATGGCAAAACTGAGACCCAGGAGAATCTACGTGCTTGTTGTCACAGGACCTGGTCATTCATAAAAGACAGACAGACAGATGCTCAAACCCGGTCTCTCTACTGTAAGCTCCTCATACTGTTCCAGCAGCCCCCTTGACTTGCCCTATGTGTGCCTCTCTGTAGCACTGCAGGCTCTCAGCACTTCTCGAATGCCCATCCCTCCCCCCAAGCCATGCACTCCGAAAGAGGCTAACATGCGCCAATGTTAGCATAGACTCTGACCTGACGCCCAAGTTCAACACTGAGGAGCGAACTGTGGTATCGTTTCTGGCGCCTCTGGGCACGACAGATATTGTGCTGATCATTTCACTCAGTGTTTGCAATCTGCCTCATTATGAAACTAATATGGCTAATAGGAACATGACATCCAGTGGCTGAGTCATTTATTAATCTCTCTAAATTCACATTTGGCAATGTTCCTGGCAGCTCACACAAGAGAACACATTCAGCCTCGCTTGTGATCAACCAAGATACCTGAGCATCGGGGTTCCCACCCCTGCCACCCTCCTGACCAGCTCTCTCTTCCCAGTGGAGATCACCCTGGTTGACAGGGCTTGCACCGGGGCACCTCCTTCGGGAGCGACTGCAGCGTCTCCTTCCCAATCGAAACGGAACACTGTGCTATCTTACAACGTCCCAGCGCTTCCTGCCATAAATCGGGGTAATAGATTTTTCAGTGCCTAGTAAGATAATTGCATTGGGGAGAAGATAAAGTGAATGCTGGGGGCCCCCATCCTCCTGCTCCGTGGCTTCCTGGGCGACCTAGAAGACAAGGCAGGAGGAAGACAGCCCTCCTCTCCTCATGCTAAATTAGTTCTGAGATGCTCCGGGCAAAGACTGCCAACTGAACTCTGTTTTGACAGTGGAAACATTTTTAATGAAACATAATGAAGTAAAATTTAAGTCCCAAATTGCCCCAACACGGAGGCACTAAAATTGCAATTCTGGTTCTAGTGACACCTCCAATTACCAAAATGCGAAGCAATTCTCTTTGGAAAATGAGTTCACTTGGAGGAAATGAGTCCTGGCTCAGGGCTGTGACACACACTCTGGGACTTCAGAGCGGCTCTCCGGTGTCACTGCTGACCTCAGACAAGCGTTGGGCTTCCGCTGCGAGAGCAGTCATGTTCACCCTCAGCAGCGTTCTGGGGCTGGCGGATGGCCGGGGGGCCTCGGCGAACAGGGTTAGGAATGGAAGCTTGGAGTTCGGACTGGGAGGGTCTGCAGCAGCGGTAGCGACGGGCCAGACGTCATTTCGTCATTTGCCAGCCCCGGTGCTGTAGGCAGCGTGCAGGCGACATTCAGGCCTTCGAGCAAAGTTCCTTGCAGCCGCCATCGCTCTAAACCAAAACTCAAGAGCCAAGGGCGCTTCCCACGCAGGCGGCTAGGCGCCTTAGGGAATGAGTCCAGGCGTTTGTTCCTTTGTTCAACAAATATTTGCTGCACACCTGCCGTGACCTGGTGTTGGCCTCATGCTAGGACACAACTCTGAACGTGGGGGACGAGCTCATCCCCCCGATCTGATACTAGAGAAATCCTATGGGCAGCTGCGTTCTGCAGCCACTGGACCCTGTGCCAGGGGAAGGCAGTCAGTTTGCTGTGAGTCTCTGGTTAGATCCTTTTCCTGCCCTAACCAGGACATGACCTTGTCTTTTGTGATTCTGTCTGGAGACAGTAACTCGCGCCTGCACGGAGCTTACCTAGCTGCCCCTTCTCTCTATGGTTCATGGTCCTCTTCTGCTGTTAGAATCTAAGGGCTTCCTTTTGTTTTGCTTTCTTTGTTTTGTTACTTTATTCCACACATAGGTGAAGTCATGTGGTCATTATCTTTTCTCTTTCTGATTTAATTCCCTCTCATAATCACTTCAAGGTCCATCCGACATTGTACCACGTTGGCAGAAATGTAAGAGTTTACCTTTTCCTTTTTACAGCTGAGTAGTATTCCGTGGTGTTAAGTACCACATCTTTATCCAGCCATCCGCTGATGCCTAGCAAGCCACCAGCAGCTAAGGGATGGTGTGGACAGAGTCTCCTTCATGGTTCCTGGAAAGCACTGAGCCTGTGGACCCCTGCTTTGAAGTTGGACTCCAGTCTCCGGGACTGTGAGACAATATGTTTCGGAGGTTTCGGCCCTCTGGTTTGGGGTGCTGTATCACAGCAGGCCCTGCGAATGAATGGAGAGTAGAATGCCAGGCACTGGGAAGGTTGCAGGGCCACATGTGTTGAGCGGGCAACCCCAGACCCCCACAACTCCAGTGCTTATTCGGGAGGTGCAGGGTGACATGTCCCCGGTGGCTGAGATGGGTCCTGTGGGGGGCACAGCACAGTGGGTTCCCTTATGGGGTTCCTCCGGTGTCCCCACTGCCAGGTGTCCGCCTAGCCAACAGCGGTGACCAGCCCAGTCTCTGCTCTATCCTAGGCCAGGGCTGGGTCCAGCCAGGCCCCTCTGACTGCTTGATGATGTTGTGCCTTTTCCTCAGGGGAGGACAGTGACTTGTCTTCAGCGGAGCAGACTCTTATTTCCGATTTGGAAACCAGGCCGGCTGTGTTCTAACCCTGGAACTGCCACTTCGCGGCTGATAACATTGGGCCAGTTTCAAGCTCTTGGATTTCCCATTTGCCAAGAAGAATAAAAATCTTTTATTCACCTTTTCAAGCCCTTGGCTTCCCACTTGCCAAGGAGACTAGAAAAAGCACTCGCCAGTATTAGTTTCCCAAGGGCACTGTCAGAAACAACCACCTGTGGCTTAAAGTAACACAAACACCTTCCACTGCAGGTCTGGAGACCTGAGGCCTGAGGCCCCAGTGTGGGCAGGGCCACGCTCCCTCCAGAAGTGCCGGGGGTGACCCCTCCTTCTCCATCAGCTTTGGGCACTTGAGGTCTGGCTACGGCTAGCAGCCTCGTCCGCCTCCTCTGCTCTGTGTGTTCAGCGTCCCTCTGCCTCATCTTCATAGAACGGCCCGTGACGGGACTTAGTCTGAGCCATCTTCTCCCCACGCCAGGCCCCCACACGTAATCACGGCCGCTGTGACCCTTTTCCGTTACATGGCAGCATTTACAGGTGCCGGGAGTTTCGTGACTTTCTCACGGTTCTTCAGTAATGCTCTTCGTGCTCAATCAGGCCCTTTGGCAGCAAACACAGGCCTGCACACACAGTCTCACTGTCCTCGGCATCATGGCGTCAGCAGCAACGGAGCGTGGCTGCGACGTGCTCTGACTCCTTGGTAGAGCCACAGCCACGTATGTCCAGAGGCACAGCCAGAGTGCTGCGTGGCGACACCCTGAGCCACAGCCACATCTGTGGAGGTTGGCGTCGCTGCAGGGACCCGGACACCATCCTACGTAGGCAGCAAAACGCTCTCTGAAACGGGCATGAAGGCAGGGGTGATAGGTCAGCCGCCGGTACTTCTTCCCTGCCACTGCGTTTCAGTACAAGGTTTTGCGCTAATTACTTGGAAGAAAGTCTATGACACCTTGCAAGGTATTGTATGAACAGTTTGGTTATTTGTTATCCTTCTCCCTGACATTTAATAAATTCAGCCCCGACAGGACTACATTTTAACACACACTAGAGCACGATAGCGGTATCGGGCCAGTTGTTCAAGTGAAGGTTAAAGGAGGAGGAACGATACTGTGAACTCCTGAGAGGTGGGCGTTTGACGCCAGCCCGGCTGTCAGCTCCGGTCATCTTTGCTTTCAAATCGTGGGGCCAAGGCCCCTGGCTTTGCAAGGAATTTAGTAACAAGTAGAATTTGCAATTGTGTGTGCGGTGTTTCAGTTCAGTTGCAGTTCTTGATAACACACTGAAAAGCTCAAACCCTGGGGAACTGGGGATACCAGAGTAGGGGGGGTGAGAAGGGTTGTAGGGGGGAGGGGGCAAGTGGACGGTGGTGGAGGACGCTGTGTGCCTAGGTGGTAGGGGTGCGGTGGTGCCATACACTAAGGAGGTCAGAGCCGGTACCTGCGAACCACAGTGCTGTAAACCAATGCTACTTTAGTAAGAAAAAGATAAAGGAAGATATCCTAGTTCTGCCCACGTCTGTGAATATCACTTCCACATTGATTGCCAATGAGCCTGTGCTGATGACACAGGGCACAAGCCCATGTCTGGCTGAGGATGTGGGGAGGAATACAATAGGGGATACTCTCCAGCAGGCAATTCCTTTATCATAGGTGAGCACATTTGGAACATCTGACTCAGCGTGGCACTAAGTAACAATATGAAGCTTTTCTTCTTGTATTTCATGTCCGCTTTTCACAAGGAAGACAGCTCCTTCATGCGTATTACTGTATATGCATATTGCTGTATATATTGGTGTATATGAACCAACGGCATCTTGGATGGACCAATATAAGAACAGATAGATAAGTGACTCTACGCTATCTGGTCCTGGGGAACACAGCTGAGCTCTGACCTTGGGGTGGGCAAGACTAACTCCCTGGGGGCCTGTAACACCTCGAGGAATCTCCCTCTTCCCACCGGTCACAAGACGACTCAGACTCAATTTCTACCCACTGCAGAGCTTGCAGCTGATCATCTGTGTAATTTTCCAATTAAAAGAAAAATATCTCTTCCTATACTTTGAATGTTGTAAAGCAAAACAGCCCTGGCATCCTAGTGAGTTCAGGGGCCACTTAATTTTATATATTCAGGTGACACTTTTGGTAATTATACATTGACTCTGCTATCGCACATATTATGTTGTAATTTTTGGTGGGGGGGCAAATAAATGATCAGCCTTCAGTTTTTCTTACCAGCTACCTGATTACCTTAAAAGGAACTTTTTAGTTTGGTGATAGCTTTACTGTGGTAAAATAGACATTATGTAAAACTTACCATTTTAACTATGTTTAAGTGGACAGTTTGGTGGCATCAAGGACATTCACAGAGCTATCCATTTCTAGAACTTTCTCATCACTACCAAGTGCAGCTCCCTTCCATCCCCCCACCTTCTACTCTCTGTTTTTATAAATTTGACCATTTTAATTACCTTCCATAAGTGGACTCATACAACATTTGCCCTTCTATTCTGGCTTATTGCACTTAGCATCACATCTTCATGTTTCACGTGTCACAGTTTACGCCAGAATCTGCTTCTTTTTAAAGCCCGACTAAATAGTTCACTGTGCGCATATGCCACCTTTTGTTACTCCATTCCTGTTACCTTGCATTTCCTTCTCATTCCCTTCTAGACCGTGAGCTCCCAGATGGCAGAGATGATGCATGTGTGCCTTGGTACCCCCAGCACCGAGCAGTGTCAGAGAGGCCGGGTGCTGCTGCTCCTTCATCACTTGGAGGCACTTGAACTTGTCAGTAGACCTGGTTCCATCGTCCTGGAAGATGAAGCTGTCATTTTCAGCTGGGCCCTAATAGGTCAGCCCTCCAGTGCTCCCCCAAATGTTTACCCCACCCCTGCGTCTTGAGGAAGGACCACAGCTTGGAGAAGCATTTCTTCATCTGGGGTCAGGACGCGAGGAGAGGTAAGCAGGAGGGGTGTAGGGGTTTAGAGCCAGACAACATTCAGGTGGGGGAGTCTCTGACTCACACCCTCACGGTGTTAGACAGAATCAAGTTTTGCCTTATCTTGCATTTCATAATATCCCCCTATAGTCCACAGAATCAGATGTGGCTTTTGGAGCAGATCCAAGCGTGAATGGAATTAAATACAAGTTGATCCTGTGAACTTTATCAAAGATGACCTAGTAAATCATAGGCCTCAGACTTTATAACAGTCCAGGGAATTTCTACCAACAGAGAAATCACTTTGCTCCCTGCCATGCAGCCTGACAGCCACATCACTTGCTTCAGGCCTCGAGTTCACTGGTGATTTCATCCTTCCCTGTCTGCGGCCACACAGATGCTTATTTCAAGTTTGCCAACAGCCAACTATGGCTTGATTAAAAGCCAGCGGAAAAAAACCCTGACGATGAGACCTGAAATGTCTGGACAGAAAACCAAGGGCAGGACAACAGTGAAGGAACAGAGGATGCGAGCAGGTACAGCGCCTGACCCAAAGCCTGACAAGCAAAGACTAAGCTGGAGATTATAAGGACGCACCATCATTGCTGTTCCACCTACGCCATGCACAGTAACCCGTTTTATCTTCCTGGGACATCTGGGATGGAGGTTCTGCCACCCCTGACCTATAGGTGGGGAAACAGAGCTCTCAGTTTTCTGGTCTTTTCACTCCTCCTTCCATAAATTTTAAGCCTCTGCCCAGTTTCTTTCTCTTTTAGATTGGCAGCATTTCTGCTGCAGTTTCTGAAGGACACGGAGGTGGTGGCTGAAGGAAAAGCGACCACTTGCTAAAGTTTCAGGGGAATCTATGCAGCAAAGGTTTTTATATTCATTTTTTTGAAGATTTATTAATTTATGCATACAAGCAAGGGGGTACAGGCCAGAGGCATGGGAGGTGAGAGGATTCACCAGAGACAGAGCGGGAGCAGAACAGACAAATCAAGGGAAACACACTGCTAAGGGGAGCAGCGGGCGAGGCAGGAGACGTCTGCCATGCCCTGTGGTTCCCCTCCCTGGCCGGGGATTGAACTCGCACTGCTGTGCCGTGGATGCTTCACAGGGTGGCGTTCAACCCGCTGCTCCCACCAGGGAGGCCCAGTTTTTATGTTCTTGCCTGGCACACAAATCATGTCTTTAATTGATAATAAATGAACAACTAATATATTGGATAAAAAGAAAACTCCAAGCCAATTCATGAAACAAACAAAAAAGACAAACAACCTGGTGCAGCTCCCTTTAATATTCTGAAAACAGCTCAATTTCAGTGGGGCCTTATTGGAAAACAAAGTACAGGTGCACAATCTCTCTATGTTTCTCCTCTAATTCTGCTTGGTCTTTCAAGCACAGTGGACAGGCAATGACTACTAATTACTTTGCGATTGATTTCCTGGGGTTTGCTTTCCCTGTGTGGTAAATGAAATTCTCAGCAACCACAAGAAGGAGTGTTGCTTACTTTGAATTCTAAAAGCTTTCTTCCAGGATCTACCAGGATGCAAGGTTTTTACATTACAGGTGCATTACTGGAAATGTGCTTTCTCTTTATCATTTATATTCCATGCAGAATTAGATACTTCATGTGGAAATAGGATACCTGACATTTAAAGTGTATAGTCAACAGTTCTCAATAGAAACTAGAAAGATTATGGCCACTGAATTTCCTCCCAGAAATATCTAGGGTCATCCTGATGGAGGAACAGTAAGGAGCAAACTCTGAGCCCCTAAAATGATACCTTGAATGAGCTCTACTTCCATGCTGAAGAGATGGCAAGTGGCCAGGACTACAACTACCAGCACACCATGAATCTGACTTCCTGAATGTGGGTCTGCTGGGAACCAGAGGTGGAGTTAAGCAACCAGGCTTGGTATATAGCTGAATACCTATGGGTCTAGGCTCTCTTGTTTTTTTTCCAGTTTCTACTTGTACCCAAGGACCTGAAGAAGATACATTCACTGTTCCTACACATGTTGTCCTGTCCTTGGTTTTCTGTTCACACATTTTGGTTCTCATCTCAGCAGCCATTGTCCTGACTTCATGGTGGGTTATTTGGTGCATTTGAGTTCTCTATATCTCCTTCAGTCCCAGCTCTTTGTTTTCAAATAAACTCTGAGATTTAGAGTATAACTGACCTTTCTTAGCTAGAGAGAGTGAAGTCTTCCTCATTTTGGGTATAGTGGAAAACTCTGAAAAGAGGCTCCCTCCTTGCCAAGGATAAAAATTAGCTGGTACCATCTAAACTCCCTTGAACTTCCTTTTGGCTGAAACATGAAGGGACTTTCCTTCATAGCAGGAGGAGTGAATTGTCTAGGCTGTTGGACTTGGTTTCAGATGGGAAATAGCAGGGAAGTACCCCTGCCCTGCCCCCACCTGGGGTTCTGTGCCCTTGGTCACACAATGGCCTGGAGTGTGAGGACTGTGGATGCCATCAGTGGGGAGTAATTAGCGTGAGGGAAGCATCTCCCTACACACTTATGGGTGGAGAAGAAGTAACTGGAGGAGGGTCTATTGAAGAATCAGAAAATGATTAAAACCTTGGGAAAAATTGTCTTCAATTAAGGATCTGTAATTACTCAAAGTCAAGACTAAGGAGATGAAGTAGAAGCTTAGTCTGATCCAAAAGTATGTTAAGAGGAGTTTTGAATATCATGACAGTACAGGAGAGCAACATCTGCCACCCCAAAATATACCTTCTTGAAAATGGTTGATTTCATTGGTGGGGCTTTGAAGGCCCTAGAGGTGGAGGTTACTTTTGAAAGAGATATTTATAGGCAAACTTCCCTGTAAGGGCATGTAATGGGCAGACCTAATCCCTTTAATCTTTTTTCAGTGGAGAAGGTAGAGCTTAAGTCTGCATATTTTTGTCTACTGTGTCTTCTCCAGTGGCTTCCAAAACTGATGGCATCTGGAGCCATGTGCTTAGTTACTCAGTCAACTGGGTGTCTCCTGTGTGTGCGGGAGGTATACGTGACTGTCTCGTGCTGCTTGATTGTTGCCAGTCTAGAAGAACCCAGAGGCATATGGAAAGATTTCTTCCACACCCCAACAACAGACTAATGGGCACACAGGAACTAATGGTTATGTCATCTGATTAAAAGATAGTCAACATCACAAGCAAAAACAAATGAAGATAAAGGAGAGAACGTGAAGTTGTTTTTCACATAGCACATTAGCAAAAACAGAAAAGCTCTGCTCTAGCCAGGAGTCTGGGGTGAGGAAAGAGGGTCCCCCTCACTCGCCGGCTTTGCAGGGCTGATGAGAACATGTCACCAACATCTCATCATCGCTGACTCAGGCTGTCATCACAAACACAACAGAAATCTATTTTCTCACCATTCTGGGGTTGGAAGTCTGAGCTCTAGGTGTTGAGTTCAGTTTGTGGGGTGCTCTCATCGAGCAGGGCGGAGGGCCAGCATCTCTCCAGATTCTTCTTGGTGGATCTTCCAGATCTCTCTTCCTCTTCTTGCAAGATCATTAACCCCACTGGGCAAGGGGTACTCTCGCACGATCTAGTCATCCCCCAAAGGCACCGTCTCCTAATAACAACAGATGGGGGCATCAGCACATGAATTTGAGGGCAGTGGGGGTGGGAGGAGGGAATGAACAGTTCATAGAGAGGTAACTTTTGGGAACACAAGTAGGCGATATGCATTCAAACTTTGATGAAGAGGCTCCTTTGCTCCAGCAATTCCAGTGGTGGGAATTTATCCTAAGGAAGGACTGAGTGCTCAAACACATACTGGTCATTCCCTGGAGTGGTGCATATCTTAGATGCATGTTGGAATTGCCCAAAATATTTATCGATCTGAGATAAACCAAGTGAAATAGGGTATCTCTACAACAGGGGTGAGCATTTTTTCTTAAAGGGACAGACAAAAATATATTAGGTTTGGGGGTCAAGAAGCAAAGTTAAAGATATTATAGATGCTCATATAATAATTTAAGATGTAGCCATGAAAATATACACATCTTTAGCTTGCAGATCATACCAGAAGAGACAGTGGGCCAGATGTGGCCTGCAGACCTCAGTTTACCAGTCTATGCAATGGAAGACTATAAAGCACTGAAAATAATGACACAGGCCTATAGAATCGACACGAAAAGAAACCTACCGTGCATGGGTAAGGCGAACCACGCAGTGTGCCAATGAACCAGGGTGCACGTAGCTCATGGGAAGTGTGTCTGTCATGACTCCAATTTGTAAAAATTGTAAAATCATTTAGTAAAAAATGTAAAAGTCACCTTTTGTGTAAATACACTGCAAACTAAGTCTAAACAACTCAAAGTAAAATATTAATTGTGATTATCTCTGGGTTGTGGTTGGGTGATCTTTATTTTCTTCCTATAAAATTTCTGACTTGGAGAAGGAAGGCAATGAGCATATATCGCTGCTCTAATACTGAAATAACCTAAGATTATTAAAAATGCCATAAATACCTCTGAAAAACAAATACAAATTAAGAAACCAAAGTGCAGTACTCAATATCGCTAAGTGTAAGTACTGTGTCTGGGTTTGGGGGTAGGAGATACAAAGGACTCATTTTGCTTCAGTTGATAGACTGACGGTAGCATCTGGGCATTGAAAAGGTTGACAGATTTTTGTTTCCCCTCCCTTCCCTAGAAAGTTACAAGGGTAAATTTGAAGACAATATTCTTTCCAAACATCTCATTGCCACCACTTATGTGAAAAACAAGTTTTAGAATCTTCCCTGAATTAAAAATCTTGTGAGACCACCTCAGTGAGGTGGTAGGTTGGTGGAAGGCAGGTTGGCATTTTTTGCCATAAGAAAAATGTTAAAATGTGAGTTTAATCACAGCTCTGTTTTAACACAAGAAGACTGCAAAGTCAGCGAAAATACGGTCATGTAGCCAGAATGAGCTCGTGACCAGGGAATAAACAAACCGAGTCAGTTAACAAAAACCAGCAAGTAACTTTTTTTCATCCAGAATGAAGAAAGAAACCAAAGCTTGCAAAATATCAGAAGTCTTTTTTCAATACAGGGCAAGGCAGGAGGGGAGCATGGAGTAGGGAAGCAAGCACCAAATAAGGGCTTCAGGAGCCCCTAATTCGGGGTGCAGGGTCCTAGGTCAGATAGATAAGCTCCACCGTTTCAGGGCTGTGGGTTCGCCCAGAAGCTGTCTCTCCTGCTGAGCCCAGCAGAAGTTCACGGTCATAACGTGAACACATTTCCATGTGGATGTGCGCCTGTGAGGTTCAGTCTAGTTAGGAAATAGGATTAGGTCGTAATGCAGGGTAGGCATTTAGGTCCTTGTGAGCCGCTGAGGGAAAGGAAGCGTCACTGGTGCATCTGCAGAGAGCAAACTGCACGGCGCCTCGTTGCTCTCACCTGAAGGTCGCTCTTGGATCATCACATACCTCAGCTCGCCCAGGTAGTGCGGGCACCCCCAGAGATAAGGACGGAAGGCGTGCTGGGTGGGAGGTTAGTACCTGTGAGATTTGTTCTTAGAGAAGAGAATTGGGCCACCTTACAGAAGCAAAGAAAATTTCTTGGAAAAAGAAAATTACAGTGGCTGAAGCAGAGGAGGAGAAAAGGTAGAGAAATGAGAAAAGGCTAAGTTAAAATTCTCCAATCTGGCATTTCTGGCCCTTGGGGCTATGGTTCCATTTTCTAGAATCCATAAATTTTATGACTTTACTGCTTTAATATTTTCACTTTTGATTTGATGGCAAAATAAAGAAAAGCGAATCAAAGATGATGTTGGCGGATCTGCACGGCTGTCTCTTAACTGGGCTCTTCTAGGGAGGCTCCGGTCTGCGTTTGCTTTTCTATTTACCATTTTGTGCAAAACACGAGCCAGAAAGCATTCTGGGGTGCGGGGTGCAGACGCTGTGCAAGCACGTGACTACCCACGGGAATCAGCCCTTCACGTACTGACTGAGCATGTGGTGCTCTGAGACACTTTATTAGCAGGATGACAACATTCCATATGAAATTATAAATTTTGTTTCTTCACTTGGCATTGTAAAGGGTTCAAGAGGCTTTTTGTTGTTGTTGTAATGTTACATTTTCAAATCCATCAATAAAGTCAATCACGGCTCCATTTTAGTTTAGTGTTTAGAAAGGAACAACGGAGATGACAAGGAAAGTTTCAGGGGCGAGGCACCTTGCTAAAGTTAAAAAAAATAGGTGAAACCAAAGTCACCTCAGTGTTGGTGATTTGCTCTTGGAAAGTGCCGCCCATCGCACCACTGCTTTTTGGAAAGTTGTGTTGTTGTAGTTTTATTTGTATTTACAGTGTCCGTTTTTTTCAGTTGTGCTTTTTCATGCTTCCCAAATTTTCTACAATCGATGCAAATTCCATCTATAACTCTAAACCAGAGATGGAAAATAGATCAGGCTACTTGTCCAGTAATTATTTATCGAGCACCTACTATGTGCTAGTCACTGTTTCGGGACTGGCTGGGAAAGACCAAGTTCTCTCCCTCATCCAAGCCTCAGAAGGACCCAGATGGAGGGGGCATTTCCCTCTTCACTGAGAGCAGGACACTCCCTGCATTTGCTCCTCAAAATAATTCTTATGGGGGCCTCCCTGGTGGCGCAGTGGGTTAAGCAACGCACTATGAAGCAAACCGCAGCCACTGCAGCACGAGTTCGATTCCTGCTGCTAGCCGGGGAGGGTACCCACAGGGCGTGGCAGACCTCTCCTGCTGTGCCCGCTGCTCCCCTCAGCAGTGTACTTCGTTGATCTGCCTGTTCTGCTCCCTGCTCTGTCTGTGGTGAATCCTCTCACCCCCCATGCCTCTGGCCTGTACCTCAGTGCTTGTGTGCATAAATAAATAAATCTTTTAAAAAAAATAATTCTTAAGTCCAAAAGACATACGTGGGGTGACATCATCTGGTTTCCTCCGTTCAGGCCATGATGAGATTCTGAAGGAGCAGTTCCAAAGGTGGAGTCAGAGGCTACCTACGGCCCCTGTTCCCAGCTGGCTGAGTTCTCTGAGAAGCAGAAATAACAGAGACTATCGTGCGGGCACCAAACAGGAATTGGTTAGAGCTTATGCAGTTCTTCATAGGGAATCCGTGATAGGAACAGTTCTGCATGCTGCTCCCCGAGAGAGGTGGGGGCTCCACTCACCCAGAATAAGTAGAGAGCTGGGGTCCTTCCTCTGCTGTTCTTTTGATGCTGCCATTCCACCTCTGAACTGTGATCCTGTGCTACGGCCTCTTCTTGATGGATTTCACGCCACTGGCTCAGAGGGCCGTTAGCCTGAGAGTGTGTTAGTGCAGAAAACTATCTGATCTGAAGGATGCACTGGGGAATGGGTTCCTTCTTAGACACGGACCGCCACTATCAGAGTGGGAGCAGGTGCCCTCGCCTCGCTTCTCCAGTGGAAAGATGCTACTTTCTCGGGTATAATGACCTGCTGTCAGCCTCAGCCTGAGTTAATGTCCGGTACGATGGAGTTTCCTGCAGCTCACCGGACCCTGACTCCTTAGTCCAATAAACTCCTTAGTTCAATAAACTCGGGGTGACTGTGTCAACAGTGGGTGCATTTGCTGTATGTGTCGTCCACCGGGAAGTCATGAGAGATTTGCCTTCATGGCTGCGACATATTTTTGGAATCCCCCTGTTAAAAAGAGTTTAGCAACTTCACCGAAGAGGACGCTGGGTCGGTTGGGCAGGTCGTGTACCTAGAGAACACGCCCACTTTTGCGGGCCCATTATCCTGTGTGCAAAGGATGCTCTAGGTACCTTCAAAGCCCCTGGTGCATCTGCTATGCATTCATCGTAGTTTCCCAGTGACTATTAGTACGTTCATCTGTCTGGGGATGGTTGGGGAATTTGCTTTTTTGTAAATTCAAACACTATTTTCCCATAATCAAGTCCTTGATGGACTGAATGGAGCATCACAAATACCTTCAGAGGTGGTCCTTGAGATGGAAAATTGTCTCTAATCCTGATTAACCAGAAGGCCACGGAGTGTCTTGGCCTCTCCTCTGTGGTCCCAAGGCCCTTGGAGAGAGGTGAACTCTGTTAATTAAACAGTCGTCATCTAAAACAAAGCTTGCCGGCAGAGGGAGAGTTCAGAAGAACCATAAATGTGAATTTTATTTTGCATTTAAAAAGCCACACTTTATGCAGTTGACATGTTGGAGAGAAGATTGATAGGGAGACTTCTTAAGAACAGGAGAAGGGCTGGTAATTTGCATATTAATTTATGTACCCAAAATGAATGCAGACAGCCATAAAACGCACTTGTAATAATTATTCTACCATTGAACTGTGGGCTTTTAATTAAATGGAATGTTTTTATCTTGTGTTTTTCACGTTAGCTACGTTGCTATGGGTGTCAAGCTGCTCCTGCAAATCAAAGCTTTGGAGAAGTCTGATCCGGGGCTTTCATCGCTCTGCCCAGTGGCCCAGATTCCAGGATGGCGGCAGCTGGGGCTGGCACTCCAGGCAAGCTCTGGGCACCTCTGCTTTTTCATGCCCTGACAAAGGGCGCTGGAGACCAGCTCCGTCACCTGGCACGGGACAGGCATGACAAGCCCCGGCTTTAGAAATGGGAAAGAAAGGATGCTTGCAACCTGGGAGCCTTTGAAATAAATCAGAAAAGGAAACCCTGGGTGTTCCTCTTGAGACACGTCTGCATTATTTGTTTGTCGGCGCTAGCTATTTTGATCTCCATCGACACTGTGGGCATATCAGTGTTCGAGGCAGAAGCTGTGTTATACAAATGATCATTTTCACACTTCTCAATGCGGCAACAAGAATGCTCTTTTCTCCTCTTTTTTTCTTCAAAAAGGCTGTTAAGTGGAGCCACTTATGACTGATGTAAATGACTGTCATTGTGTTTTGATGTTCTGGGCTGAGCCTCTAGTTTTGTTAATCTGAGTTGCACTCTCCCAAGCCATTATCTTAACGACAGGAGCAGAGACGGGGCATCCACGCGGTGACAAGCAGCCGTATTTCCCAGGTGTGGCCTGAATCCTTGGGCTGGTCAAGCCAGCAAATTAACCTCAGACAGAGCAGTAGGCGAGAAAGATCAGATTTAATTACATACATATGGAGAACTGACAGGACGAACCAAGGGGTTTAACCTGAGCTAAGGAATAAAGGGACCTGGAGATTGAAGGAGAGAGGACAGACATTTATGTTGTTGGGGTACAAAGGAAATCATCAGTACCCCCTCAGCTCTTCCAGGCTGGCAAATAAGCAAGCAGCAAACAGACTGATAAGAGAAAAAGTCAAAAAGAAGTTGAGTAATAACAGGTGCGCCTCCTGTGACGCTGGAGGGACCCGGCATCACTGAGGGGCTCCAGCCTGGCGAAGACAAGGGAGGTTGGGGGGAAGAAGGGGAAGGTCAGGTAGGGGGTTTCCCAAGAAAGGCACAGCAAAGGTCTGCAGATTGAAGTTCTGCATTCTCGTTGAGAGAGATTGCTACGGCTATCGCCCAGAGAAGTCAGGTGCACTCGGAGAGGTGGAGAGAGAGAGATATATTTGTCAGAGCCGTGGGCTCGGTGGGCTAGCTCTCAAAATTCTGAGCCACGACTTGCAGGGATGGGAAGGTTTTGTACGTTCGTATGTGGAAGCGTGTCACCCATTATCACAGACTCTTCATTGTTTGGGAAGCGGGCCAAGGTAGCCAGGGCTACTGTGGGCAAACAGCACACCCAGGAACGTTGTGCTCCAGCAATCAGCAGAATCCACGCCGCAGACCTAGCGACTTCCTGCTTCAAGATAAGGCCAGCTCTGTTCATTCGCCGCCTTCCAGAGAGAAGTCTGCGTGGACTATGACCTCCATACAGCCTTCAGGGCCCCTCCCAAGAAACGAGTCTTTTGCCAAAGAGACATACTTGGGATGAGCAGATTTTTTGCTCCCCTACAACATGGTGGGGGGATGACCTCACTTTCATCTGCAAATAAAGATGAGGTTCTCAGACAGAGGAAATTTCCCACAGACAACCTTATACCTCGAAAGCATCTTCCCCCAACCCCGTCTTCCATGTCCTAGGTCATTTCCACTTCCTTCCATTTCGTGAAGTCCGAGGGGCCTCATCGGACCGACGCCCCACCCGCCACGGTCACACATATCGGGCGAAGTGCTCTAGGCCTCTGGGGACGGGCCCGGGCGAGCTTTGCGGTGGGTCTGTCCTCCAGACTCACGGGCACTCACGCGGGAGCTGAAGAACGGCCGCTGACGAAAATGAGTAGAACACAGCGCCTGAGTCCAAGCGCGTTCGCAGGGCAGCGGCGGCATCTGCTCGCGAGGCTTTGCCGCCCTTTTGGCGTTTGCTACATCGTCCGTGACGAGGAGCTTCGCGAAGGCTCTGTACTGCACTGGGTCTTTTTTGGTTTCAAGTAGAAAAGCAACTTGCGTGAACCGGGAGCAACTGGTGACCTGAGCAGAGTGACTGAAGTAAACAGGGAGGCCGTTGGGGGCTGCGGCTCTCAGGCCATGGCCGCTACATAAGCAAGCCAGGGTCTGGACGACGCACGATTTAGGGCTGCAGAATAGAGACCTAAGGACACCCAAGCACAGTCATCAAAGCTTTAAGCGAGAGCAAGTCAACAACGCCCTGAGTTTGCTTCCTCCTACCCCCCATATTCCATTTTTCTCTCCCCAGTTCCCATAGGTGAATCCTCCTGACCATTTCTGGTTTGGTGCCAGCCAATTCGAATGGATATTTGTTCAAATAAACTCCTAACGTTTTGATATTCCACGGTTTTAGTTTTTAAGAGCATACGGTATTAGAATTTAAGGGCAGAGATGAGGCTGGATTTAGAAGCAACCACTGCAGGGACCGGATCGTGCCAAACCCAGGGGAAGTTCTGCCCATCTCTTGGACTCTGGTTCTCTTGTCTTCTCTCGCGGTGAGCTGGCGCTCCCTGCTGCCCTGTCCACAGGACAAAGAGAGCCGGCGGCCGCCGAGCCCTCCCATGTGCTGACCGGGCCTCTGCGCGCATCTGTCTGTCACTTTCTGGCTCCCTCAACTTCAAATATCCGGGCTGATGAGCAAGACTCCGGACTGGCGACATGTGCTCTGGTGCCACACAAGGGACAGGTGTCTCTAGAAAATGTAGAGCTTCGGTCATGCAGGCCCAAAGTATGCTTATTCTCCCCCACGCCCTTGGAACGCCCTAAGTGTGGGGTGTGTTAACGGAACCTTTTGCTGTGTAAATGAAGGTAACTTTTGGAAAACAGTGGAGGACGGGAGCTGGTTGCCAGGGAAACCAACAGGCAGAGACTTTCAGTGCTACCCCTGATTTCGGGGTGGCGGGGGTAGGAGGCTGAGGTTGAGATCAGCTGCCAGTTTTCAATGGCAATGCGCGAATCAATCAGGCCCATAAAGAAGTCTCCATAAAAACCCAAGTGGAGGGACTTCAGATTGCTTCTGGTTGGTTAGTATATTGTGATCTGGGGGAGGCGGTGCATCTGGAGAGGGCGTGGAAGCTCTGAGGGTGTCCCCATACATACCCTGTGCATCAGTCACGTCT
The DNA here is from genome assembly GCA_019455555.1 of Galemys pyrenaicus. Lineage (NCBI taxonomy): Eukaryota > Metazoa > Chordata > Mammalia > Eulipotyphla > Talpidae > Galemys > Galemys pyrenaicus. The sequence goes on from JAGFMF010011662.1 coordinate 4,000,048, forward strand.
GGAGATTCATTTGTGTCCTTTGACATGACGTAACGTAGCGAGTGAATGGGTTTTCTGAGTTTTGTGTGCGGTGTTAGCCAGTGGATCCAGTCTGAAGTGGGTGTCGCGGGGACTCGGAAGTGTGGGGGATAATCTGGTACCTGAAGTTGGGGAGGGTCGTGGAGACCCCCGACCTACAGCTGGTTGGTCAGAGCCAGGAGGTGCCTGCAGCGGGGGTAGTCAAGGGACCCGACCCCTGCTCTGCAGTCTGCTATTTGTCGTCTCCAGGCAGAGCGAGTCGGAACTGAGTGGAAATCTTGGAACCCTGCTGGTGTCCAAAATAATTGCTCGTTGGTGTGGGGGAGCTTCTGCACTCATGCTGGAGAGGCGTCCCAGGAACTCCTCCTCATGGACGCTGTCTGGGGATTTTTGGAAAGTGGCAGAAGGTGGTGAACACAAGACCATGAGGATGAGGATGTGGTGATTCCCACCTTTTTAAAGCTCAGGAACTCGTACTCATGTTCCCGAAGGAGTCACTCAGGACGCCACACCCAGGCTGGCAAGCTGGGAGGGGACAGGACAGATTGAGTCCAGATGCTTCTAAGAGTCAGCTCAAAGCCGAAGGTCTCCCTGCACAAAGGAAGGGTCTGGCCAGAGAGCGCCCTGGAACTACACGTGTCACCGAGTGAGTGACCCAACAGCCGTAATGAAGAGCTGGGAAGCAGTGCCGTGGGTTTTGTCTGTAACTCTGCTGCGGCCCCTCCTTTTCACTTTCTGCTTTGGCTCCTTGTTCCACGTTCTCCCTGCCTCTTTTTTTTAGCACCCCAATTTGGTCTTCATAAAGTTGTATATTTTAAGGTTTTTGTACCAAAATTTCCTGCCACGCTCAGAAGCTGCAAGCATTCTTTATAAACTGAAAGAAAAAGCTGAAGAAAGGAAAGTGGGGACTGTGAAGTTCTAATTATTGCTATTGTGGCATGAATTATCAAGGAATGATCAAAATACAAGAGTCTGTCCAGTCCAAGAAACAGGACAACGTAAGAAGCCACGAAGGTGCCAGGACTCATTGGTGAGCTTGGGCCACCCTGTGCCCCCGTCCTTACCAGCCCTAGCAACACGTCACAGAGGTACATGGGCCTCACCATAGAAACGCACACTGAAGGGGCTGAGCTCGTGCTTTGGTTTTTGTGTCAATTTCAGGTCTGCCTTTTTTGGCTCTGACAGTTCCAAATTCCATAGTGCCACAGTCAATTGTGTATTTGAGTTGTACATACTCACGTCTTATTCTCGGTAGCAAGAATATTTCCCCTTGAAGGTAGAGCATGTGGCAAGTATACAATTTGCGACTCTGTAAATAGGTACTGCTTCGCTTTTCCTCTCCCTCTGTAGAGTCAGCGGGCACCTTTCAGGAGCCTGTAACACAATGTCTTGCTCCATCTGTGTCCTGAGTTGGTTGGGCAACGTGATAGATCTGAGCGAGTGATGGGCTGATGGCAGCACCTCCCTGTGTCTGAGGGAGGCTCGTGTGGGGCTGGAAGGTGAGGTGCAGGTGAATGGCTGAGCCCAGACAGGTGTGACCTGGCAAGCCTTGGAAAGCCCTTTTGGGTGAATGCCAACCTTCAGGGCAACCACACTCAACCAGGGGCCTGCTTCTGCTGGTCCTAGTGAAGAAGAAGGGAAGCAGATCTCACTCTCTGCCTTCTGCATGAAATCTGGAGACTAACTCCACACAGTAGAGAACTTTCACCAACCAGTGAGATACATCCTTCTAGCAACACGGGAATGACTCAAGAGGCAAGGGGTGCTTGCAGTGGGGTCTTCTCGTGGAAATGAGGAAAGAAACCAAGAAAACACATTGCCCTAGCCCCAAACTGTGAGCCCCACAAATGGAGCCACCATGACAAAGTACAGGCAGCTGAGATCTTGAGGCCTGACCCTCAGAGAGGGCTCCCCAAATACTAGTGACCGGACGAACGAGCCCCTGCCCAGTTTTATCCCTGAAAGACAGCAGGTGTGCACAGGCACTCAGTAAGCAGAGAGAGGCTTAAATGCTTGAAGCAACAAATGGCCCCCAAAGAGAACTGTAAAGGGTGATAACACCCCTGAACTGTGTCTTTAGTGGATTCTGGAGCCCACTCCTACGTGATGCCATTTTGCCAGTACCCCATCATCCATCCGTGTCTTCAAGCGTGCTGTTTCTTCTGGGAACTTCTGGGCTAATTGGCTGGGCACATAGTCCTTCTTGGCTTTGTCTTCCTCCAGGCAGCTGACCAGAGCTCAGAATTAAATTGTTTCCGTTAGCCCTGGAATTTGATTTCCAGCCTGTGAAAATATAATCAGGCCGCGAGGCCCTTTGGCTTGGGCCTTACAGCATCGTCTTACGGGTTTATACTGACTTGTCAGAGATAAGATGGGACTGTGCCTGGGATTCCCATGGAGACTGCTTCGCTGCTCCGAGAAGCAACTGTTTTCACACCCATTATTTCCAGCTTAATTTAAAATGTTTGTTGTGGAGGGAAATGGCCTTTGTGGAGGGAAATGGCCTTTGTTTATCATGCCGGGAGGTCTTTGCCTGAAATCCGAGACTTCCGTGTTTATGGAGCAAATATTCTAGCTTTGATGGACAGTTATTTTTATACCCTTCCTCTGTTGAAAACTAAATGGGAAATAAACCTGATAACTAATAGGGAACTCCACCACCTATGGCAACTCATTTCAGCATATAAATTTGTTTTCTTTTACCTTTGACATAAAAATCCTTTGTAAGTTTCCCTTGGTAGTATCCAAAATTGCATGTCTGATCTTTTATGCGTCAATCACTCCTAAAAATATCCCTGCAATTTCAGTGGTATCTGGAGCAGTTACTGTCTGTGTCCTATGCAAAGATCTAAGGGAGCGAGAGGAATAAATATTATTGCAATTATTACTATGAGCCTTTTTATTTTAAGTGGTAGAGCCCATGATTTCTATAGAGACACAAGTATATCAAAGTATATTTTTTATGGCCACATCTAAACTAGGCAATGAGAGCACATCAATAAACTTCAATTACACTCAAGAAAATACTAAAAGTGAAAGCTCTAGTGATGCTCTGTAAGTCCACAGGCACATCAGAGTCACACGGAGCAGTGACATCCATCTGGTATTTTTCAATGACTTCTAGTCAATTACTACTTTTCATCATGTGTAATCCTCTTTATCTCCAGTTCCTGCTGGTGCGGTAATTCTCACTCTCCTGCATCTGTGGCTGTACCGTGAATTTTTATTGCCTACCAGTCAGTGCGTCCCTTCCCTCACCACCCCCCCCATGTTGTTGAACTGTATCTGTTGAAGGTTTAATTGCAAAAATGGCATAAAATATAGATTTGGAGACACCTTGGAAATACGCAAAGTGATTGGCAACGTATTAAAACAGGGGCAAGCTTTGAAATAAAACATCGTACTTTGAGTCTAGCGTGGGTTCCCTCAGAGTACGGCACCTGGAGTTTGCAGGGTTCCTTTGAGAGGATGAAAAGTAAACAAAAGAAAAGAAAAACAAAGACGCAACATCAACCCTGATCACTGGGGACCCTTTGGGAAGGAGATTCACTACATGATTTGTAAATGTGTGTTAGATGTTACAAGTGTTCAGATGTTCAATGCAGATGTTCATCTGTATAAATGTTAACAAAGTGGACTATATTTTTAATATATTTTATTTCTTAGAGCAATTTAAAGCTCACAGCAAAATGAGAGGACATAGCGTTCTCATAACTCGTCTGTCACCCCTACCCTCCGCCTCCCCACTGTAAACTTCCTCACACCACAGTGGCCTGCTCTTGCAATGTATGAACTTACCACCCTGTTATCACCCGAAGTCCGCAGTTCACACTAGGGCGCACTCTTGCTGTTGGATATTCTCTGGATTCTGACAAATGGGCAGTGAGGTGGATCCAGCATTACAGGAGAGCATTTCCACTGCCTCCAAGTCCTCTGTGCTCCTCCCATTTGTTCACTTATCACCGATTCTTGCCAGGTCCATGAAGTCCTGGATATGTACCCTTGAAGGCTCCACTCCTAGGGAGAGCAAAGAAACTGGACACAGCTCCTAGAATTATGGGAACAGAGAGAAACTGTTCTGGCTCCGTCAGTGGCTGCCATTGCTCAAACTGTAGAAGGGAACTGGCTGCCCCTGGGAGCTGAGTGAGTGACACGGCACCTGGGGATGCTGTTGTTTTGATCACTTAGATTTCTCTGTTGGCACTGCAGTTTTCACGTCCTCCGGGTTCAGGCTGTGGCTTCATCTTTCTCCTTATCAGGAAAGGCTACCTGATGTACTGAACCACCCCCTGAGGCAACGTCCTAACAGACTGAGGGTATCTCTCTTGCTATGCCAAGGTTCAATGCAGAGCGATATGGGACTCTGCTCCACATGGTGTTTCAGGAACCCAGGCTCCTCAGATTTCCAGGCTCTGGCATGTCTTCCTGGGCATGTCCCTTGGGTCTTGTAGCTGCCAATAAATGTAAGACTTTGAATAAAGAGTGGAAATACAATAGGATTAAGTTAGTAGATATTACCAATATTTTATAAAAATTAATAAGGGTATGTTTATTTCTGCTCCCATATACGGTAGGGTATTTTTATTTTTTTAGCTTCTTTTCCAATGATTCCATTTTGGTCTGCTTGCAGCCTTCAGGACATCCTTCTTTCTTTTAATGCTGGATAAAACTGAATATAGATGAATATAAATTTCACTTTTAGTGTTTTTATCAAGCACACATCAACTGATTTTTGGTTTCAACCTGATGGGATGTTATTGAGCTAAGTATTTTCTAAACAAAAGCATTTGAACATCAAATTCTTAGGACTCTATTTACAACAGATTTTAAGACTTGTAGGAATTCATTGCTAGTTAGCCAAAAGTAGCCATTTGCTTTGCTGTCAAGTAAGTCCTTGGTATCTACAAACTCATCATATTGACCATCCACACCTAAAATGTGGAACATTTTTAAACACTGGGGTGTTGGTTAGACAATCCATTCTTTCTCAGGGAAAATATTTTTGAAGCACAAAGCAAAGAAATGGAAAAAGTTTACTGAAGTTGGCCCCATACTTTCGGCTGGTTTGATGTTTCTCTGATGGCTAAATTGGGGCTGTTGGTTTTTTGGCGGAAGACCACAGAGGGGAAGGCCATTCCCACCACATCCTACACAGGACATGGCACATGCGCTCGACCTGACTCTTTACAGATGATGCTTAACTTCATCGCCAGGCACGGGCAGGGCTGGCTAGGAGTCTCCTCTGTACTTGCCTCCTCCCACTTTCCATTCTCGACTCATTAGAAGCAAGCCACTAAGTTCACCTCCATGCCACACCTTCACGGGGGAGTAGCTCCACAAATTATCCGTAGTTCTTCTGTATGGTAGATTTGTCTCTTCTTCACCATTTATTTCTTCAACTGCTTTTCAGTAGGGTTACATGAATATTCATTGTGTGCCTTGGGTTATAATCGAATATTATACTAGTTTATGCTCTAATCATTCCAGCTTTGGCCATTGAAAGCTCTTGGGGTTGGCTTTTATGTCCTTTTTACTTGTTCCTATCATTTTGGGGGCGCACCTCCCGACTTTCAGGTACTCCAAGTCACCCCAGATTCATCCGATACAACACTCTTTGCTGTCCCAGAATCACGCATTTGCTAAGGAGTTCTGGTTCTTCTTATTAGAGAATGAGATGAGAAATTAACACGCAGCACTGGTGTGCTCGCTGCTACCAGTGTCATTGCTTCCAGGCCCTCTCAGCATAGAGAGCAAGAAAATGCATGTGTGTGCTGACCTGCGCCTATGCACACATTCCTAAATATTTCCATATGTCGCCATTACCCTAAACATGACTTCGTACTGATGTCTGCAGCTCTAGGCCTTCCCCACATGGATCACTTTAGCTTCTTCCCTTTACTAATTTGTAAATTTTCACTCCAACAGTGATAAACTTAGCTCCTGCCATCTGCCAACCACTTAATTATTTGTTTGATTCTAATATCTCTGTCCTATGGATTCAAATCATTAACCTGCTACCCATGGGAGAAACTTTATTAACTGGAGCACCACGCTTATGAGCACTCTTTCCCCAAATTACTCAGGTCAGTACTTTTCTTACCACTCCCTATCATGAGATTATTTCATATATCTGTAATAAAATTAGCTATTTTGTTTTCCATTCTATCCCGGGCTATCCTTACCTCCTCAGTCATTTCTTGCATTTGCTTACACAATGGTTAACTCATTGTGGCACAAAATGTAAGGGTTTGATAAATGGATAACATGCTCAATCTACCACCACTGTACCATACAGCTTAGTTAAAGGCCCCAAAACAGGGGCCCCTCTGGTGGCACAGCGGGTTGAGTGCTGCACTGTGAAGCATCCACGGTTCGACCAGCAGCGCCAGTTTGACCCCCGCCCAGGGAGGGGACCCACATGGCACAGCAGACCTCTCCTGCTTCCCTGCTGCTCCCCTCAGCAGTGTAGTTCAGTGGATCTGCCTGCTCTGCTCCCCACTCTGTCTCTGGTGAATCCTCTCACCTCCTGTAACCCCGGCCTGTACCCCAGCTCTTGTGTGCATAAATAAATAAATCTTTAAAAAAGGCCCCCAAATGTTCCCTGTGCTTCCCCTAAATCAAACACCCCACCACTCTTCAAGGCCCTGGCAACCACTGATCTCACTTCTGTCCCGAGAGTTTGTCTTTATCCAAAATGTCTTATAGCCTTTCAGACCATGTTTTTTCCTTAACAAATGCATTTGAGTGAATGAATAGTTTGATCCTTTTTTGTAACACAATGGAGTATTCCACTGTGTGCATGCCCTAGACCTGGTTTACCCACTGACAGCCTGAAAGACATCTCGGTTGCTTCTAGTTTGGGGCAATTCTGAATAAAGCTGCTACAAGCAAGTGTGTGACTCTCAGTCCTGGCTGCTCTAACAAAGAAAGAGCCATAAATGGGTGGTCTGGAAAGACGGGACCTGACCTCACAGCCTGGAGACCACAAGTCTGTGAGGAGGGAGCCTGCAGGAGGCGCTGGTGAGGGCGCCGCCGGCTCTGCTCCTGCTGTTCAGGGGTCCTGCTGGTGCGAGCAGAGGGGCGCAAGCACCCACAGGACTCGCCTCATTCAGGCCTTACTCTCGTGGCCTCATCTAGCCCCTGTTGCCCCCACCCCCATTCTCACCTCAAATCACATTAAGGGGTAGGGTTCAACATATGCATTTTTTTAAAAGATGTATTTATTTATGCACACAAGAGCTGGGGTACAGGCCAGAGGTGTGGGTGGTGAGAGGATTCACCACAGAGAGCAGGGAGCAGAACAGGCAGGTCAACGGAAGCACACTGCTGAGGGGAGCAGCGGGCACAGCAGGAGAGGTCTGCTGCACCATGTGGGTCCCCTCCCTGGCCAGCAGCAGGGATCGAACTCATGCTGCAGTGGCTGCGGTTTGCTTCATAGTGCGTTGCTTAACCCACTGCGCCACCAGGGAGGCCCTCAACATATGAATTTTGAAGGAACACAAAGAAGCTACCGAACCCGCTTCCAAAGTGGCTGCCATTTTGGAATACCACCAGGAGTGAGTCAAAGTTCTGTTGCTCAACATCCTCCTCATCATTTGGTGTTGTCAGGTTTGGGGGTGTCAGTCATGCTATTAGCTGCATAGAACAGCATGCTCAAGGTTGTAATCCTTTTCATGGCTCCCGTGGTTAGCACAGGGCACAGTGCTGTTGGAGCAAACCCACGAATGCCCAAACAGAACGACACGATGCCACTTTACGATCTGTGTGTGTAGAGGTTTCTCTGTGTGAAGGAGGCACACCTGGCAAGCGCTTGCATTTGGAAAGGCTTGTAAGTTTAAACAGCTTACAAGGTGAGGTGGTTTGAGTGTGAGGGCCATAGTGGGGGGTGGGGGTTGTGGTGAGAGTCCAGAACCTCTGTGGTGCCAGATTTTCTAAATGTTTAGGTTGAATCAAAAAACCAAATGGATGGGCAACCTCCCTATTTGTACATATTAGTGATCAAATGAAAATCAGATTTGAACATTGGGGTATCAGTTTCTAGTACCCTTAACGGCCTAAGATTTTAGTAATTGTGTATTCTTTATTATTTGAGGTAATCAAAGTGAATTTGGGATGTTGGGGATAGACTTGAGGGGGGAGAAGAAATCAATGTGGAGATTTCAGGATGAGAGGACAAACTAGGAAATGTGACTTTGTGCTTGGTTGACAAGCTTATGTAAAGGAACACTACTTAATGGCTAATGACTTGGACCTCTGTAAGCAGGAGAACTCTGCTGCAGCCAGTTACCTGGATCAATTGGGTTCATCTCGGAGTGTGGATGTTTAATTTAAGTCACTGCCGCTCAGTCCTTCAAGTCTTTCTTTCTGCATAGTGAGGGTCTGTGGAAGAAGAAGCGGGGAGGTCACCAAACTGGGGAGCCACTTCAATTGTCCTCTTGCAATCATCCCCTCTTCCCCGTGATGTATAAAATGTAAACACATTTCATAATTTATGGGGAGAGAAGCAACTATATGTCACATGCAACAATCTGGTAAATATTTATGAATTTCCTGCTTCTTAACACAAGGGTGTGAAAATAACTCCTGATGGCATATTAGCAATTACTGATAAGTCTGCAGAAGACAAGGAGCCGGGCCCTAAACAAGGTCTCAGTGTCTGCACAGAAACACTTGACTTAAATTGCCTCCCCTTTTTGACATGCTTGGCTGACTCCCTTCTGTGTCATTACTGTTCTAATAAACCCGAGCCGCGTTTCAGCAGGAGCCTCACCCCCTAATCTGAGACAGTGCGGAAACCAGGAAAATGGCTTCTGCATCCTGTGTGCCATGGACATTGAGCAAGAAGAAGCCCCCCTCTCTAATTTTAATTAGAATTAGAAGGCTCCCGGGCCGGGAAGCTGTTAGCGCGAGCCCCCTGCAGATGCATGCTCTGACCCTCCCACAGGCCAGTTAATTTTGCTCAGTTCGGTGGCCACAGCTTGTGTCTGGGCTGTGCACGGTCATCTGGAGAGCACGTCCCCTAATCATTAAGGAAACTAAATGTCTGAGCACGCGCCCTGGCCACTTCTGGCAAGACCAAGACCCCGGAGCGCGCGGTGCTATTGATGTCTGTGCTTGGGCCGTTATCTGGAGAGAACCCACCTATTATCTGGGTGATAATGGCCTTCCTTGACCTTTGGGAGCCTCTGCTTTCCAAGGAGGAGGCTGGCAGTTAGGGTGTCAGTGACAGCACGTCTGTGAAAACTCTCAACCTGCCAAGAGCTGTAGGAATCTGAGACAGGATTGTGAGCTGCAGCTCCTGGGGATGGAAACCCGTCCCGGCCAGGGCCAGAGCCCCAATGGGAAGTCTGCATGCATTTATTCAAGGAATAATACTTGGTCTTGTCCTCGCTCAAGGCTGGAGATATTCAAAAGCTGAGCCGGTGGTCCTGGTGTGGAGGGAGGGGTTGCGTGGGGTGGGCTGATGGGACCCTGCCCATCTCACTCCAAGAGGAACCTGCCATTTCTGGAAGATGAGTAGTGTTTCAAGGAAGAGTTTCACTATTTTATTTTATTTAAAGACTTATTTATTCATGCACACAAGAGTTGGGGTACAGGCCAGAGGTGTGGGAGATGAGAGGATTCACCAGAGACAGAGTGGGAAGCAGAACAGGCAGAACGACCGAAATGCTCTGCTGAGGGGAGCAGCGGGCTGCAGGAGAGGTCTGCTGCACCCTGTGGGCTCCCTCCCTGGCCGGGGATCGAACTTGTGCTGCTGTGCCGCAGTGTGCTTCACAGTGAAGCGCTCAAGCTGCTGGGCCACCAGGGAGGCCCGAGTTTCACTGTTTAAAAAATATGTTTGGAAACCACTGGAGACATTGCAAACTTGCCCAGAACATGCAAAGAACAGCCCCCAGACTGAGCAGACCATAGAACCTTCCAGGAGAAATCATCCTGCGTCTTTAACAAGTATATTCCGGGGGAGAGAGGAAGGTGTTTGTATGTTCGACTGTTTCCTCCATCTCTCCAATGTCGGTTATTTCTTCTCGATGATCTTTGTCATCAGCATAAGGCATGTTATTATTTTTTCCCTTCTCAAAAAAATTATTTCTTTCTGTGCGGACAGAAGCCAGCAACGGCTTCTCTTTGCTCCCCTTACAGCAAAACTGGGAAAAGTATTGTCTATCGATGCCTGCAACGTCTCCTTTCCTTAGCTCTAGAAAACGCTCCAAACATGTCTCGCCTCTGTTGAAATTCCTTAACGAGACCTTGGTGATGCCACCAAATCCAGTGGCCTGTCTCTGGCCTCATGCCCTGAGTCGCTGAGATTGTGAAATTCCTGCCTTCTGCCAACTGTTTCCACCTGGCTTCCGGGCTGTGCCCTTGCCTGATTTCCCTCCTAGCAGTCTGAGAACTTGCTTGTTCTTTCCATTTCTCCCTTAGTTTTGGCTCCACCTCCACAAAATATTGATTTTTTAAAAAATTTATTTATTTATGCCCATAAGAGCTGGGGTACAGGCCAGAGTTGTGGGAGGTGAGAGGATTCACCAGACAGAGCAGGGAGCAGAACAGGCAGACTGACTGAAGCACATTGCGGAGGGCAACAGCGGGCGAGGCAGGAGAGGTCTGCTGCACCATGTGGGGCCCCTCCTTGGCCGGCACAGCAGGGATCGAACTTATGCTGCAGTGGCTGCGGTTTGCTTCATAGTGCATGCTTAACCCGCTGCGCCACCAGGGAGGCCCGACATTCAGAATTTGACCCCTTTCACCAGCCTGCCCTTCCTCTGCGCCAGTCGGCCTTTCCTCGTCAGCTGATTGTCCCTGTAGCCGCAGCTCCTGCCCGGCTTCCTTCGTCAGCTCTTAGCCTGCAGCCTGAGCGGCCCGCTCAGACCCAAGCCAGAGCTCCTCTCCTCTGAGCAGAACCCTCAGCTGCTCCTGACCACTCAGCGCGGCGCCCGAGCCACGGGCACCAGGCTGACCCATGCCCTCCTCAGGCCCTGAGGCCGAGGCCCCTGATCTCACCTCTGGGCCTCGAAGCTCCCTCCGCCCCCAGGCCCAGCTGCTCCTTAAACACCCACAGGCCGCCTGTCCTAGTCACTGGTCTTCTCCCACGGAGTGGAAATTCCACACAATGAACATTCAGAACTCTGGGCCAGGACAGGGCCCCCGCCGTGAGCAGGTACGGAAGACACCGCTAAGTGAACGTTGACCTTGGAAAACACGCCTAAATGTGCATGCTAAAAACTTCAGGGCACACGGTCTCCGCTCCCCTCCCCTGGGGGCTGGCAGTGGCTCAGCCCCTGTGGAACGCAACAATTCTCAGAGAAGCCCAGCCCAAGAACGCAGCGGAACCTGAACACGACCTGGGGGCTTCGATAGTGATCACCACCAACAGACAGCCTCTTCCCGCCACAACCTTCCCGCCAGCAGGAACTTCAAAATTTTCCACTCCAAAGTACCTCGCCTATAAAAACCCTGCAGCCTCTAACCTGGGCATGCCTTCCCCGACCCCCACTCTGGGGATCGAAGAACCTCACCTGGGAGTGCAATAAAAGTTCCTGCAGGTCAGAAACATGGCCTGGCTCCTCTCTCTCTCTCTCTCTCTCTCTCTCTCTCTCTCTCTCTCTCTCCTGCTCTCTCGTCCAACTGCGCCAAAACCTTTCAAAAGGTAGTTATGTTAAAAATAGCAGTAATACAAGTAATTTCCAAGAAATCAGAGGAGCAACATGAACTAAAGAATATTTTATTAACAAGAGATAGGGTGGAGGGTCAGAGAATGATCAGGTCTTTCCACCCTCCCACCACTGTGATGATGGACACCTGCGGTGCTGCGAGCATTCCAGGGTGGGCATGCGCAAGTGGGCACACCTGAGTTGGACACGGGCTTAAATGGGCGGTGTCATGAGGACGCCAGGACCGACAGGATTGACAGTACTGACGAGCAGCAGCAGCAAAGCAGCCGAGAGGCGAGAGGGTGAGATGCGCCTGGGGCCAGCCTGCCTGCCACGTACCTGGCCACCTCTACTAATAAAGCATGAAAAGCCACCGAGGGCTCCAAGACTCTCCTTCCTTGACCCGTCTGCCCAGAACCATCCCGAACCTACAGTGAGCCACCTTCCTGCCCCTGCATAGGGGTGCTGGCAGGGGGTTGAAAGGTCACCCAGGCTCCCCCTGGCGGCGGCTCCGAGGAGGAGGGGTGTCGAAGAGCCGCCAGGGATCCACCGGATAAGCTGGCACCTGGCAGCCACTCCCCAGGTGAAACCGTAACCCAGAGCAGACAACGACCCGCTAGCTGCCGGGCACGTGACTCTGGTGCTCGTCCATCGCGACCCGACCACGGGGCAACACGGACTCGCCGGTGTTTTTCCACTCAGGCCTGGCGGAGAGGGGGCATATAAAAGACCCCTTGGGGTCTGTGGGTTTCTCCCGGGAGTGTAATACACTTCCCCTCTTTCTTATTTCTGTCTCTTTGCCTTATTTTATCTGCTGCTGACCGTACAGGGGTCTCAAGAGTAAAGCGAGAGGAGGAGGGGAAACCAGAGGAGCCTCAACCTGGGGAGTGGCACAGACTCACGGCTGAATTTAAAAATCCACTGCTGAGCTGCTTACAGGAGGGACACATAAAAGCGGATGACGCAGCAAGTCTGAAAATCTAGGAGGAAAACTGTGCCGGGTAAATGTTAATAAAGAGGAAACGGGCGTTGCAGTGTTAACATGACGACGTGTAACTCGGGGAGAAGCGTGACAAGGTAAAAGAAAAGCACCAACCAAACTTAGAAGGGTTATCACACGATTTTCACGCCAGCTTTGAAGTACAAGCAAAGCAAAAGAAGGAAATCCACGTCCATCAGGAGAGATTTCAATACCCCTTTCTCAGAAACGGGTCACTCAGGCTGGCCAAAGTGAGGATACGGTGTTGGAATTCCTCATTACAGGCTTTCTCAGGCCTTGGGTGAAAATCATGTGTCAAACTTATCCTATAAAAACCCTGCAGCCTCTAACCTGGGCACGCCTTCCCCGACCCCCACTCTGGGGGTCAAACTTATCCAGAGGATCACAGGTATTTAAAAAACAAGGGGACATGTGGGGTGATAAAATACATTGCGTGCACACTGGATAGACACCCACCAGAATCCACCTCATTTTCTAATTTTACAAAACATCTGGACCCTGGCATTGCACGGAAGGGCGGCTCTCAGAGGTGGTGGCAGCAGCATTCGGGGATTTCTTAGAAATGCAGATTTCTGGGGTGCAGCCTGGGCCCCAGGCCTGCTGATTCAGCCACTCTCACATGCCCTCTGAGGAGGTTTTTTTTAAAAAAATATTTATTTATTTATGCACACAAGAGCTGGGGTACAGGCCAGAGTTGTGGGAGGTGAGAGGATTCACCAGAGACAGAGCGGGGAGCAGAACAGGCAGACTGACTGATTGACTGAGGTACACTGCTGAGGGGAGCAACGGGCACAGCAGGAGAGGTCTGCTGCACCATGTGGGTCCCCTCCCTGGCCAGCAGCAGGAATCGAACTCGTGCTGCAGTGGCTGTGGTTTGCTTCATAGTGTGTTGCTTAACCCACTGCGCCGCCAGGGAGGCCCACCTCTGAGGAGGTTTTATCGTAACCCAAGTGTGCGAGCAATTGGCAAAGTAAAAAGAGGCAAAAAGTAATAAGTAGTTCTTATGCTACGAACCTTAGAATTGTAAAAGCTTTAAGAAGAAGAAACGGTATAAGAAGCAATCTGTTAGCACTGCTGTGGGACATGGACCCGTGTTACTGTGTTAGCAAGTCAAGCCCGTTCCCACCACGTGTGACTGTGCCACGAGAGTCCCTTAAACGTTCTTTCTGGGCCTCCTGGTGGCCTCAGTGCTATCACCTCTATAGCCTGAGTTCGATCCCTGGCCACGGAGGGGACCCACAGGGCGCAGCAGACCTCTGCTGTCTCCCCACTGCTCCCCTCAGCAGTGTGTTTCAGTGGCTCCTCCCGTTCTGCTCTCCACTCTGTCTCTGGCGAATCCTCTCACCCCCTCACGCCTGCACCCCAGTACTTCTACACAAGAAACCAACCAAACAAAAAACCCCAAAACATTCTTTTAAAATGAAGAGTTTATTCTAAGTAACCTCTTAGGTCCCATCACGCATGAAATCCCCCATTCTGCTAGTTAAAGAATAATCCCGCCCTCAACCTCAAGCCTGACTGATGATGAAAGGGGGTGTTCACCTTTGCTCCTCAAGGTGCGGGGTGTGAGCCGCCGGGTTCAGCATCACGTCCCAGCCTCGCCGTCAGCTGCAGGGAGTCAGAGGGGGCCTCGCAGGTCTCACCCAGGCCTCCTGAGTGGGAATTTAACAAGACCCCCGGGGGACACGCGGCCCATTAAAATCCGCGACGCCACTCTGCTCTCGCGTGAGCTTTGTTCGCGTCAGATTCGCCATCTCCATCTTCAAAGGGCGTCTCCAGAAGCCACATCAAACACCGCCCAAGGGAGGCTCGCTTTGCAGCGCTTTCACAAAGGGAAACTGAGTCGGAGGATAAAGGGGCTTGCTGAGGGCCGGGCTTCGGCCGCAGGCCGTGATGGGGCTCCCCCGGGGGCACAGTGTCTTTGACAGCCGAGCTGGCCCAGCAGAAGCGACTGCTGCTTGCTGCGGACGACGCCCTCGGAGCTGTCCAGGCGTCTGGGAAGTGGGACGCTGGCTCGGGCGCCCGCGGCCGGCACTGGTGGCTGCTGGGCAGAGGTCTCTCGCTGCGCCGTGCCGAGCCGCCTCGCACCCAGGTTCGGAGAGGCGGAGGAGAGACTGCACCGACGCCAGGTGAGCGGGGCGGGCTGAGCGGCTTCTCCCGGGCGCTTTGCTTCTGCTTCTGTTTTTCTCCGAGTAAATAGGAGAACGGAGAGGGTGACTCTCGCTCTGTGAAGGAATCACAGGTGGGAAATAGTGTTTCTGCCCGAAACACAAGAAGGGCACGGGAGGACTGGAGACCTCGTCACATCTGCTGTCTGATGAGCAGGTGGAAAATATTACGGTGCTCTTTTCTTTCTTCTTCTTCTTTTTAAAATCCCAATCTGAGAGTTGTTTTTATTTATTTTTTTAAAAAGATTTTATTTATTTATGCATACAAGAGCTGGGGTACAGGCCAGAATCCAGGGAGGTGAGAGGATTCACCAGACAGAGCCGGGAGCAGAACAGGCAGGTGGACTGAGATACACTTGCTGAGGGGAGCAGCGGGCGAGGCAGGAGAGGTCTGCTGCGCCATGTGGGACCCTCCCTGGCCGGCGGCAGGGAGGGAGGCCCTTTTTTTTTTTTTAATAAAGATTTATTTATTTGTGCCTACAAGACCTGGGGTTCAGGCCAGAGTTGTGGAAGGTGAGAGGAGTCACCACAGACAGAGCAGGGAGGAGAATAGGCAAATCAACTGAAATATAACTGCTGAGGGAGCAGCGGGCAGGAAGGAGAGGTCTGCGGTGCCATGGGGGTCCCTCCCTGGCGGGGGATCGAACTCGCGCTGCTGTGCCACAGAGGCTTCATAGTGCGGCGCTCAACCGGCTGCGCCACCAGGGAGGCCCGCTGTGCCCGCAAACCCTTTGCGTTTTCTTCGTGCCCTGAGTGGTTTTGCTAGCTCCCCGCCATCATGTGGAGACACTTCTGATAACTACTGATTGAGAAAGGGGGTGTTTCCCTCCCATCTTGCATCCACCCCAGATTCCTGTGCTCTGAGGCCACGAGGAGGAGCTGCGGGAAGAAGCGCGAGCACAGTCTGAGAAGTGCTGCTTGAACGTTACAGTGATGCGCATCAAGTCCGCTCTCGTATTTCTCGGTAGTAGTTTTTATGCTGCATCTCCTAGATTCCTTTCTATTTTTCCTGTTTTGCTTTTATTATGTTTCTGTATTTAAAATATGGTATTTTAGCCTTCATTTTCCTAAGATGTTTTTTAATGATGATTGAACACCAACCCTGTAATCTCTGCTGTATAGACATCTTTGTTTTTTCAATCTGAAATCATCTACATAAAATTTCAACATGCTTTTTTAACAACTCATCTCTGGTGAAAATTAAAATATTGCTTAAAATCACACGATCGCAAACTTTGTGCAGAATGTGAAGATTTCGCAGCACTTGATGTTATGATAAATCACTCATAGTGGGGAGTGTCAAAAATGACTAGGGTTCGGTAGTTTAGGGAACCATTTTTTTCTTCAACTTTTATCCAAAGAACTCTGAAGTTGTTTAAAGCTGTTGAGAAATGAGTTTCATGCCTTGGTGAGGACAGAGATGGTCTCCCTTTGCTGCTGCCCAATATGGCCGCCACCAGACTCCTGTCCTCAGCTAGAGCTTCAAGTGTAGTGAGTGCAACTGAGAACTGAAATATAAATTTCATTTCATTTTAATTCATTTCAGTTAAAATCACCAGATGTGACTGGTGGCTACACTATTGGCATAGAGCAGGGGTTGACCAATTATGAGCCTGCCTGTTGCCTGTTTTTGTAAAGAAAGTTTATTGGAACTTTACTACCTCCATTCATTTGCATATTTTAGGCTGCTTTTGATCTACAACAGCAGAGAGACTAGTCTGCAAAGCCTAAGAAATTTTTGATCTAGCCCTTTCCAGAAAAAGCTCACTGATGGTGGGCTAGACCCACGTTCAATGAGTAAGACACAGAGGGCTTAGGGAAAAGGTCACTTCAATCCAGAGGTTCTTCACCTTGGGCACAAAGTGTTCTTGAAAGTCATACTAAGAGATTGGTGTTTTCTTTTTTTAAAGATTTATTTATTTATGCATACAAGAGCTGGGGTACAGGCCAGAGGTGTGGGCGGTGAGAGGATTCACCAGAGACAAATTGGGGAGCAGAACAGACAGACTGACTGAAACATACTGCTGAGGACAGCAGCAGTGGGTGAGGCAGGAGAGGTCTGCTGTGCCATGGGGTCCCCTCCCTGGCCGGGGGCAGGGATCGAACTTGTGCTACAGTAGCTGCGGTTTGCTTCATGGTGTGTTGCTTAACCCGCTGCGCCACCAGCCCAAGATTGGTGTTTTTTTAATGAACACTTTTTCCCTATAAATGTAGGGCATGGTCATGGCAAAATGTCAGAAGAATGAAAAGTGAGGCATGTAAATTACATTCCATGCCTTGATAAACAGAACTATCTATATATTTTTGTGTGCGTGCTATAGACAAGTAAGAGCCACTCATAGGTAGAGCCCTACAAATTTCATACTACCGCTGCTTAACACTTCTCCTGACAGTTTTAAGACTTCAAAACTTACCCTATTGCCAAGATAAAAACTGATTTCTTTGATCATTTTCTTTTTTTACTTTCTTACTCTTTGAATGATTTTTGTAGTATTTGTGTACTGATCTACAAGTGGAAGTTTCAAGCATTTTGTTATGTTTGAAGTCTCAAATAAAGCTTTATACATGTATATACATGTACTCCAAGTTTCAAAGGTAAGAGTTTTGATGACATTTCTACTCCATCACCAGGTAGAACACAGGGAGAAGGTGGCCAACTGCAGTCCAGGATGCTGGCTGCCACCGGACACCAAGTCTATGTGCGTCAACTTCCCAGCCTCCAAGACTATGAGGAATAAATGTTGTTGAAACCAGCCAGTCTATACAATTTTGTTATGACAGCCTAAGATTATAAGAGTGTAAAAACCTCCCTGGTGGCGCAGCGGGTTAAGCAACGCACTGTGAAGCATCCACAGCACAGCAACGTGAGTTCGATCCCCGGCCAGGGAGGGGACCCACATGGCTCAGCAGACCTCTCCTGTCTCCCCGCTGGTCCCCTCAGCAGTGTATTTCAGTCTGTCTGCCTGTTCTGCTCCCCACTCTGTCTCTGGTGAATCCTCTCACCTCCTGCAACTCGGCCTGTACCCCAGCTCTTGTATGTATAAATAAACCTTAAAAAAAAGTAGTTGGCCCACTTTACTATTCAAGAATAGTAAAATCCAAGATTTTACATTCATAAATTTAATCCTCTATGATGTGTACAGCCTACAAATACGGAGACAAACAGATTTTCAACTGTACTGGAAGAGGCTGAGTCAGGGGGAGAGTAGGGACTCAGAGTTGTGTGATGTAATTTAATTTAAAATGAGAGGTGTAATTCTCCTTGTTGAAAACAAAGGAAAATATCTCTTTCCCTTCCTTTTTCTTAGAGCATTTGATGGAGGATAAGAATAGAAAAACTGTAAGGGAGGTGCCACAAGATCAGAAACTTGGCTCACACATACCAAGAGTTGGATGTGGGGGTAGAAGTGAAAATGTAGCCCTTAAACCCGTCATAGGAGCTAAAAATCCTTAGGTGCCAAGGCAGAGACCCCAAGCAAATGCCAGATGCTGTCAGAGTCTTGGGGCATAGACTGGAGGGAAAGATACGGAGGTTGAGGGCCACTGAGAATCCCCAGTCCCTTCAAATTCTACATAGTTACCCCAAATCAACAGCAAACAAACACTCCATGAAGGAGTGAGCCCCTGCCAAAGCGAAGACAGTAGCAGTGCAGTCTCTGCCCTGGCAGCGTCCTTCTGCCCGCCTGTGCCTGTGCAGGTGCTTCCTTTCACCATCTTTCTTCCTCCTCAGGGCAGCAGCCTCCTGTCTGCCTGTGACCTATACCTGCTTCTCTACACTGACCCCCTCAGCAGAGACAGCTCTCCTCAAGGCCGCCCGCCTGTGACCACGCAGGCCTCTCTCAGCAAGCCTGTCCCTTCGGGGCAGCTCTTCCTGCCCGTTTGCTCCGGTGCAAGTGTCCTTTGTTCTTCTCTCCCTTTTATAATAAACCCACTCTTTCAGATACCAGTAACGTCTCTGTGTCATGGAGAAATGGTGCTGGTGGAAGGGGAGCTTTCCCAGAGTGAACCCAAGGACCCCACTCTCCTAACCCAGCACCTCCAAAAACGACATCCCATTTATGTTAGAGAACCTAAAATTATAATTAACCTTTCCTGTATGAAAACCAAGATAGGATTTTTTGTCGTCTTTGATTCAGGAATTTCTCTCTCAGACCATGAATGTCAAGACAGCTCCTTCTCTCTGGTCTTCTGGGAGGTGGACTCAGAGCTTGTCTTCGGTGGGTTTCGCACTCTGGTTGTTTATCTATTTCCAGTCATAGGGACACGAGAAGTTTGTTTTTCCTCTGTTAAAGCCAATTAGCTGACACAGATGGCCACGGCTAGCAGACCAAGCAAGGGAAGACTCCGTGTGACAAATGGCGCTGTCAAGTCCCTCTTACTTGAGAGCTAGTGATTGTTTATCTCGAGAGCACGTCTGTAGTGAGTTTATCTGCTTGGCCCTATAAAAGGATGAAATGACTCCATCTTTAACAGATTATCTGTGACAAGCATCACATTCTGGTTTAATGTTTATTCAATAATAAAAGGAGTTTCTTTTTTTCGTCCTGTCCTCGTGGAGAAGATATTTGGGGGTGGGTGGAGACTGTTCGTAATTATTTTTCCCCACAGCTGTCAGTACGGAGCACCCAACTGGCCAAGTGGACTGGAGGACTTGAGGCAGGGCACAGCACGGGCAGACCCACTGTGAGACTGAGTTCCGAACGCATCTTCTGTCCTCTGACCCCGCCTCTAGCCAAGGGAGGAGTGAACAAATACTTAAAGAAAGCTGACTTGGGAGTTCCAAAACGTGATTCTTTTGAGTTTATTCACGTCTTGGTCTGGCTCTTGTCTTTAACACACACAGACACACAGAGACAAACACAGAGACATACAAACATATCGTATACACACGTGCTCCCTCTCCAAGTTATTTTCTTTTTTTGAACTGACTGGAATCCTGTGATTTTTTTTTAAAGATTTATTTATTTATGCATACAAGAGCTGGGGTACAGGCCTGAGTCGTGGGAGGTGAGAGGGTTCACCAGAGACAGTTGGGAGCAGAACAGGCAGACTGACTGAAACACACTGCTGAGGGGAGCAGCGGGCAAGGCAGGAGAGGTCTGTTGCACCCTGTGGGTCACCTCCCTGGCCGGCGGCAGGGGTCGAACTCGTGCTGCAGTGGCTGTGGTTTGCTTCATAGTGCGGTTTGCTTCATAGTGCGTTGCTTAACCCACTGCACCACCAGGGAGGCCCTGGAATCCTGTGTTTTTCATCCCAAACTTTAGACTTACAGTAGCAGTGTCTTTAAAAGTACCCAGATCATAGTGATTTATTGAAATATGACATATGTCGGTGTTCCTCAGATGACTCCTCCTACCCCTCATTAGTCTCCTGGTCATCTGGTTGGTGCATTTTCCCATGCCAGGAGGTCAGCAAGGCCTTCCAGCCTGGGGCTGAGTGACCCTTGTCCCACAAACGTGTCCTTAGCAATCTGCGTCTTCCATGTGTTCAACAGCTAGTGAGAAGGTTGTGTTACCACTTGAGAGGAGCAAGGTTTTGTTTTCCCCAGAGGCAAATAGCAACAGCAAAATGACATAGCATTTCCAGTGCTCCCTGCTGGGTTCAGGGCTTTCTCATCATAGGATTGCATATAAATTCACAGCCAACCCAGGACAGAAGCACAGTTACTGTCCAGGTTTTCGCAGACAAGGAAGCAGAAGATTAGCAGGTTAAGTATCACCCAGGCCTGTGGGCCACAGAGCTCCTTGAAACCAGGGCCTTTATCTGTCCCAGAGCTTACAGACTCACTCTGTCAAAGAAATATAATAACATCCATGTATGGAAGTTAAAGCTTTCTAGTATCACATTTAAAAAGAAGGAACATAAAGTTAAAGCTAATATTTTATTTAACCCATTATATAAAATACCATTTTAATATGTAATCAATAAAAAATGATAAATGAGTTGTGTGCATTCTAAGTCTTGAAAGCTGGCATGTTTCTCCTTAGCGAACATCTCCCTTTGGACAAGCCACAGCAGAGAGCATAAGAGCTAGACCATGGCGCTGTCATGAAGAGGGACCTCTACTATCTAATCTCTGACTAAGTAGGCTGAGTTCAGGGTGAGAGGAGTGTCTCGGCTTTTTTCTGTCACAGTCAGGCTTTTCAGAACGAAGCGTTAATGAATGCAGAAACACTTCTACATGGCTGGAGGATTGTTCTCATAGGAGGACAGGCTCGAATGCTGCTCCTAAAAGTCGGTGTAGCCTTCCATGAAACCTGCCAACTTGCTTCCCGTGGTATAAATACACCCCCCTGCCACCTGGGCTCCTCCCGAGGTGCTCTCTTTGCAGTTCCGTTTTTTCTGTGTTATCGATGTCCTTGGGATAATGGAGCTGTGTATTTAAAGAATGTTAACTCCTGTATGGAAATAAGAGTATCTTTCCAACATACCTGGTTTTGTATATACCACAATACCATAGAAATATACAAACTTCTGGACTATTTGTTCATCTTCATGAAAAGGTAGTTAGAAACTCCTGGGAATGGACTGCTCTAGCAAAAGAAGTAGCTGTTTATCTGACTTAGAAATGCCGAGAAGAGCACAGAAGATGGGTTTAAGGTCTGACTCCTCATAAGAATCAAATGGGAAGAGAAGGACCCTAAGAGGTGGTGCAGGCACTTGTTACCAGTTTTGGTTTCACTAGCAAAAGTGAAGGCTTTTGCTGGACTGGACTGAGGCTGGACTGAGTCCAGCAACTGGTACTGGAACAAGAATTGGGGGAAGACTATTGTCTTTAGTCTCTGTTTCCTTGGTCATCTTCAGTCTTGTGGAGGGACAGAGTAGCATTGGGCTGCCCGTCCAGCCTTACAAGCCTATACTGGGGCTAGAATGAGGTCATGCTGGAGCAGTGTCTTTGGTTTAGGATGAGACAAGGATCAAGTGTAATGGTTGTTGACTGAGACATAAAAAGTTATCCCAAACTTAGTATCTTGTAACTACTAACACTTATGATCTCATGATTCTGTGGTCAGGATTCTGGGTACAGCTGAGCTTGGTATCTCTGCCTTTAGGTCTCTTAGAAAGCTACAAACTACATGTCAGCTGGGGCTGCAGACTCATCTGAAGGCTCGATGAAGGATCTGCTTCCAAAATCCTTCATGGGATGGTTGGCAGGATTCAGTTTCTCATGGGTTGTTGAACAGGCAAGATCCCTTACTGGCGTTTGGCCAAAGGTTTTCTTTGATTTCTTGCCCTGTGAGCCTCTTCATAGAGCAACTGACTTCCTTCAGAGCAAATGAGGGTGCGGTCTTTTTGTAACGTAGTTTCTCAATTGATATCTCATAGCTTCAGCACCGTCCTTTTCCTTAGACGTCAGTTAGTAAGTCTCCGTGACCCAAGTGTGCCCCCCAGAGGACAGGGGATATTAGGGACTGTCTTACAGGATTCCCCCCACATCAAGGCAGGACAAGACAGGACAAGGGCAAGAATTTGGAAAATCTGAAACCCAATAATGAGAAATAAACTCACACTTTGAAAGCCATGTTGCCGCTGCCATGCCTTTCCTCTTCCCAGAACACTTCAAGGAAATCTCCTTGTTCTGTTAACAAACCAAAATGAACAACCTGTGTCCTGTGGTGATGGGAAAGAAGCTTCTAATTGGTTTCAAATAATTTTCAAATAAAAAATTTTTTTGCAAATCATTTACCCTCTGCAGTTCTCACAGTAGTTTCAAAGAGACCTGCAAGCTCATTTTGTAATCCGTACCTGTGGATGATGGAATAATGTGTGGTTGCTTCTTGGGCTAAGGGTTGAGTCTGGTGCCAGAACTGGTCTTTGGGGGCACAAGCACCATCTGAGGGGAACCTTATCACTCGCTGGTGTGTGGAAGCCTGAATCTTGAGGGTAGCATTGAGGAGAGGACAGGAAGGCTGGTGTTCTGAACCACTTGGTTTTCTTTGACCAGTGGCTCCTAGAATTTTCTGGAGACCCCTGAGATGGGGTCTGGATGAATGTGTTGTCCATCTTGTGTCTATCTCGTAAATGATCATTTTGCCTTATCTGCAGCCAATGTGCAAATGGACAGGAAATCCCTCATGTTCCTGTCTGAACCTTTTCCCTTAACCCAATGCATGACATATGGATGGTGCTACTGATTGAATCCATAGACGTTTCTAGGAAAAGTCCATCTTACTTAGATAGGAGGAAGGCACTATGGAAACCAAGGAGAAAGACAATAGATTTTTCTGGTGCGGTCGTGGCAAAATGACAAATTTCACAGTTTATCTTTTGTAATGGAAAGAGACACTGGAATAGAGAGAGTCTTGGGCAGAGTAATTCTTTTTCCCCAAAATTTTGCACAGAGCTGCACGGTGCTTCTCCACAAACACAAGTGAAAGTAGCATTTAACCCCTAGTGTTCTGTTCAATGTAGCTGAATTGGGGGCAAAAACAAGGGCTGGAAAATGCGAAGTTCCCTTGGAAGACATTCTGCTGGTTGGCCCAGTTTCCTTCCACAGGCTTCGGCAGCTGGACTTCGCAGGCCTGCTCAGCATTTCACAGCTTTCGTGGCTTGTGACATTCTGATCTCTGCGGAGATTAAAAGAGACCGACACACCAGACCAGATAGTGTGATCACAGAACGAATGTGCCACAACTGAAACCAAACATCCTCTTTCTTTTGCGGCTCCAAAGAACTCCGAGCTTCACATGCGGCGTGTCTTCGACATACCATTGGTTTGCCAGCACTCTTCTCACGGGCGTCCGAAAGGTCATCGTGGGTCAGGCTTCTGTGAGCATGGGGCCTGCTCTCTCTTTCTTTGGGAGAGAGATTCTTGAAGGGTGGAGGTAGCATGGTGGGGTGGGGGCCACAGGCTACAAAAGCTGGGACTTAGACCCAGAATTGATCTCTCTGGTTGCGTGAGCTTGGGCAAGCCAATCAATCTCTCGAAGACGGGTTTTCTTACAGTGAACAGGGTTCATCCTGTGATGGGTGAGTGTTCAGAGAGTGGTAATTCAGTGGAAGGACACGCAGTAGCACAAAGACAACGCAGTTCTCAGTAGTCATTATTGGAGCCCTTGGGGGCATTGTCGGCTCTTTTGGTTGGTCTTTGGAAGTTCTGAAATTTACAACATAATCCTATAGTGAATCCTCACTTGACATCTTCAGTAGGCTCTTGGAAATTTTGACTTGAAGCTAAAGGAGGTATAATGAAGAAACCAGTTGACTGTAGACTCATCGATATAAACAAGAGTTAATTTGCTATGGCATATTTCTGGTCACAACAACTTCTAAATAATGACCCCAAATGCTCCTAATAAGGAACAATCACTTGTGTGCATTCATTCATTCCTTTTCCAACCTGCATATTCCAGTTCAGGTTTCAGGGCGCTGGAGCTTGTCCTGGCAGCTGAGGGCACACAGAAGAGCTGATTCTGGACAGGACTCTCTTTCATTGTAAGGCTCAGCAGCCCCACGCCCACACTCAGTCTGGGAGCAGAAGCCTCAGCTCACCGGATGGAGCCAGGGACCTGTGGAGCGCTTCTTGCTGGAAAATTCCAGCCATTGCATCAGGATCCTTCACTTTCCCTGCTAGCTCTTCTGTATCTTGTTAACACACTTGGGGGGCTAACTCCAAACTCCTGTTACCCCAGGTGATGGCTACTGCCCTGGGAACCCCAGTGCTGCCATCTGACCAGAGCACTGCCTGCTGATGGCCTCGTGGTGCTCACTACACAGGGTGGTTCTTTGACTTCATCTTAACTCACGTCTGTTCCATCTTGAGTTGGGTCCCCTGCCATCCTCTGTGTCCAGACCCTGAGCACTGGGCAAGAGTTCATCTTCCTTGCACCAGGATACTTTGCTCACCTCCATCCACTGTCATGTGGTTCCCTCTCCACTCTCTCCCACTTATACTTCAGAAGTCTTGCACGCCCATGCTTGAGAGTGCGCTAGCAACCAGTAGAAAGAAAAATGGAGAACAGATTCTTTTTTCTTCTTATGAGGACAAAGGCTTTGCTATCAGCGAGTCAGCTGGGACAGCCACGCAGCAGCCTGAGCACAGGGGAGACCATAGAAACTTGGGCTGAGACAAACCTGGGTCCAAATTCTGACTCTGCTTGGTGACCTTGAGCAGGTCACCCAGTCTCTTGCAGCCAACATAAGGAATCTCCATTTTTAGGACGGTCCAAGGATCAGCTGGAACAGCGAGGGCGTGAACAAGTGGAGGTATATGAATTTGCTGGCACAGGGTCGATGCCCAGTACGTGCCCGTTATTATTATCACCATGCGGACACTGCAGAAGACACTTAGTCACATCACACCACTTCCTAAACTAGGTTTTCTAGAAGGATTTCTCAATAGCCCCTGGAAACTGGAACCACGGAAGGTTCTCATAAAGGAGCAACAAATTAAAGTACTTAGCAAAATAGACTCATTCTCTCTGGAAGAAAATTAGCTTTTAATTTCACGGGTGAAAAGCAACTCTTGGAGTTCTCTAGCGGAAACTTGTCAGCAAGTTCCAATGAGAACACAAAGAAAGATTATAGTCAACGTTATGGCACCAGGTAATGGATTCTGACTAAGAGTCAACAGATGTTCCGCGGATCAGTGATTCATTGGGAAGCCTGCCCCACTGTGCTGTCTTATGGCTCTCCTAGACTCGATAAGCCAGTCCCAGAAAACAAGATCTAATGTGAATCATTCATCTTCGAGATACCTTTGTGCCTAATAAGTACACAGTGTCTGGGCTCTTAATGATAGAGATTTTTTTCCCCTCAAATTGTAGACAGGTTGGTGTAACCCCGCTAAAAAATATGAGCCACGGGGAGAGATGAATGCCTTGTGGGCCTGGCAGAAACATCTGGCAAGGACACTCGGGAACAGGGGCGCGGTGATGGGGCCTAGTTCCGCAGCCTCCTCACCGGCTCTGTGAGGAGAGGACTCCCTGCCCCTGAGGACGCAGGGTCAGACTGTGTCAGCAGAAGGAGGCATTTTGCTCTTTGGAGGAGTCAGAGATTCATGGATTGAGAAGGAAATAAGAAATCATTCCACACCTACCTCAGAGACGCACTTATGCAAATCTTGACTTCTTTTAATAAATAAAGGTATTTATGTACACAACAAATAAATTTCCTCATGAGAGTATAATAAAACCTACATATAGGTCAAAAAATAAGAAAACAAATACCTGTTTATCAGTATCTCAGAAGCTTCCCTGTCTGACAAAATCACGTTCAGACCCACTGCTCTGGGGGAACCACACACTGAGAGTTAGCAGGTATCCCCCAAAGGAAGGACAGGAGACAGCTGTAGAGTCTTGTGGGGAGGGCGGGTGTAGCTTCAAAGCATCATCAGGTCTGGACTACAAAGTGAACCCAAGGGCCTGTTTCCTCAGCACCCGTAAGACAAGGCAGACACAGAATGCTGGACCCCAAACTGAAGGCCTTTGTCTACGGTGAATGAAGCTTGCTTCTCTGGGTCAGAATGACCCAAACTCTTAGACAAGAGAGGAATGTTTTGCTCTTATTGATACAATGAGGAAGAGCAGAGTTTCTGAACAAAATTGGTGTAAACAATGTGCTCAGCTCAACGGTGATGAAGGGTGCACCTTATGCACAGGAGGCTTCGTATTAAGTAGGGTGACTAGGGAAGCCTTCAGGCTTGAGCGAGGATGCACAGGTGCACAGGCAGCAAGGGGGTGCTCACGCTCCTGTTGGGTCTCGGGTGTGAGAGTTTCAGCCAGGAGGCTGTGTGTGTGGGAAGGAGGAGGCGGAAGGGATGCAAGGGCATAGCAGCAATGGGGGCCCAGGTAATCCAGGGTCCTGCAGACCACCCCGAGAGATTCAGCTGTTCCCTCTGAGGGACAGGGATGCCATCGCCAAGGAGCACCAAGACTCATGGCAGGTATGCTAGGACCCGTCCCGTGGGGTGTTGAGAGCACACTCATGCAGGGTGAGAGGAGACGCAAGGAGTCCAGTGAGGAGGTGCCACAATATCCCGGGGAGCATCGCAACACCCCGGGCCTGGATATGTAGGAGGAGAGGTGAAGAGAGGGTTAGGTAGGATGCCGCCAGGATGGTGCTGCTTGTGTCTGCTGTGTTCTTAGCGCTCACGGCATGTTTTTTAACGTGCCCCTTCAAGTTGTCCAAGTCTAAAGTTTACCCAGCATCTCCTGTGCTCTACAACAATGAAGGGTTAGAATTCTTTAACTTTGTGCAAGTTCCCTAGTTACACCCAGGGTTGGCCCTAGAATATTCTTTCTTAGTGGGCAAACCACTTCTCATGCAAACTCTCCTCTAACACTACTCCTTTGTGAAGCCATATCACGCCTTCCTCACCCAGACTGAGTTAGCCTGTCCTTTAGAACATCGCTTTATAAATTCTTTTCCCTTCAACTGTTTATTCATCAATTTTTTTCAAGAGCGTTCTGAGTTCTCATAAGAAAGGAATCAGCATCCCTGATCTCACAGCGTCCCTGTCCCCAGTGCTGACAGATGTGTTTTGCATGCAGTAGTTGCTCAATAAGTGAATGACTGGTGAAGCTGTAGGTGCATGCTGTTTATGATAATGAAGACGAGGAGGCCGCCTCAATGTCCATCCCGAGTTGGCCGGACCTCCACATTATGGAATGCTGTCTGGCCAGAGGGAAGGGTGAGAAACGGCCATTCACAACAAAATGGAGGCAGCTGAAGGGAACGATGTGACACACAACAGTCAGAGTGACAAAAACAAATAGTGGACACTGACACAATAGACAGTTTAACAAAGTAAAATACTATAAAACTAGTGCACGCTCAAACACCCGAGGACTCCAAGGCCAAGAGGGAGGGAAGACTAGGGAGATGAAGGTCCACAGCATGGCGGGGAGGAGGAACACACCCAGTGCGTGGGGATTGGCCTGAGCGGAGCGAGCTAGTGCCACGGGGCATCTTGTCTTCATCTCCTTGCCCGCTCTTTCTTCTAGGTGCCTGCTCTGCAGAGTGGCGAGAAAGGCCTGATTCTACTTTCCAACGAGTCAGAGTGGTTTGCGACGCCCCAGGCACAGACTAGAGAAATGCTCCAGCCGCCAGGCTCCTTTGAGGTGTGGGGTGTTGCCAAGCTTGTGCAGTCTCCCTGGGGGCTGAAAGAATCTGTGCTTCAGCAAACAGCACAACTTGGACCTCTTTTAATGACTGGGACTTCATGGAACAGGAAACTTCATGGAATATAAAACAGGTTCTGTTGGCAAAGAGTTTGACCACCATTGGCCTACAAGGCCACGTTTAGCTCAACTGTAGCCATGTTTTTGATGCTGGGGAGTGACTGCCCTTTTTCAGTGTATGGAATCTAATGAGGGTTCATGAAGTCCAGAGGCTGAGCCCTACCGGCTCTGCTGGGAACAGCAGATCTGAGATTGTCCTACGTGAAAGAGGAGCAGGATCTAAGAGCCGGGAACGCTCAGTGCCTCTTCCACGAGCCTTTTAATGCCAGTGTCAGGGCACACTTCCACCAGCTGTCTAAACATTTACGGAACCCAATAATAGCTGCAAGATATGTGCGTTTCAGATACTTGCCATCTTAAAACAGCACTTAGTCATTAACTTAATCACAGCTGCTATATGCCAGCCAATGTATTTTGTTTGTAAACAATGCATCTGCTCCTGGCAGCTGTCGGGAGCTGGCTGCACTGGTGGAGATAGACTGGTTGATACGGAGATGCTCCCCAGTCTCTGCAGCAACTGGGACGCCATGCAACCTGAGCCTATTGACTGTACTGGGGTAACACCAGCCTAGGGGTTCTGCCTTCCCAAGCAGTATTGTTGTGGTTCAGCATTCAGTTTGCAGAAACATCCCGATGTCCATGGTCATGGGTTCGCTTGAAAGGGAACATGTGCCCTTGATGATGGACTGAATGCTTGTGTCCTGCCTGTCCCCAAATTCATATGCTGGAGCACCCACGCCCGTGTGACTACATTTGGAGAGGGATGATGAAAGGGAAGTGAGGTCAGAAGGGTGGGGCCCCAACCCCGGAGGCCGGTGCCCTTGTAAGAAAAGGAAGCGACACCAGAGGTCTCTCTGCCACCTGCGCCCCGTGAAGATGGTTGTCTGCAAGCCAGGGAGAGAGCCCTCGCCAGGACCTGCTCTGCTTGATGCCTGAGGGTGAATTTCTCAGCTAGCCTGGGAGAAATAAATTTCTGCTATTTACGTTCCCCTGTCTGTGCTAGTGGACTAATATACCCTTGTTTTTCTTTCTTTAAATTCCTTAATCTAACTTGTTTCTTTACACCAAAGCATGGTGTTAGGACTTCCTACATTTTGATACTTGCTTCTCGTTTTCCACTAGTGATTCCAAGACTTTTTCTTTCTTTCTTTCTTTTTTTAATCAACCCCATGTTCTCTTCCTTTGGTTTTGACTGTATTTTTTAGCGTCTGCCTGAGAGAAAGTATCTTGATTGCAGGTGAGTGCCTGCACTATGCCTTGGGCCATTTGTTCCCCTTCCTGTGGCTTCCTAGTCCCAAGCCCAAGAGATTTAGGCTGATACATTTTGGCTTTGAAGTTGCATGTCTGACACTGTTAGCTGTCTCTGAGATATCCGCCCCTTCTGTCTATACTGCTGAAAGAACTCTGACTTTGCCCTGGGTGGTAATATGCCCTAGTTCCACGAAGGAAAATCAAAATTGGCCTAAATCAAGATCCACAATTCTCTTTTGTAGCTGTCATAGGGGTTTGCTGTGTGACCTACTTCTGGTAAAACATATGAAATAAAAAAGAAAAAACAAACTGAATTGGCAAGTGGAAGTCTGGTAGAAGTGGACAGATGGAGCAGATGTTGCCCCCACCCCTTCTCCTGCTTCTGACATGATGTGATGTCCAGAGATGAAGCCACTGTCTTGTGATCATGAGAATGAAAAGAATGGCTTATAGAAGGGTAGATGATGACAGAGGCGGTGCAGAAATAAGGAGCGTGAGTGCCTGAAGGATCTTGAATGATCCAGGAACGTCAGCACTGCCCCCCGTGGGAGCAGGGTGTGCCTGAGAGCCATCCATACCATGCGAGGGTTTGCTCCTGCTCATGGGAATATCCTGCTAGTTGCTATATCACCATTCTCCTTCCTCCTGTGGATGGAAATCTGACTTCTGCCCAGTTTTTGAAGATTATGAATGAATTTGCTGTAAACACATGCGAGTCTCTTTCTGGACATCTGTGTTTGTTGTTCTGGATGGGAAATATCCAGAACTAGAATGGGTAGTTTGTAAGGCAGGTATGCACTCAATTTTCTAAGAAACACACACTGTTTTCCTGATCTCATTCCCATCCATGATGAACGAGGACGCCGAGAACCCCGCGGCAGCTACCAATGCTTGGTGTTGTCAGCCCGGCCACTTCAGTCACCCTGTGGCCGTGGAGTGGCATCTCATTTCCCTTTTAATTTGTATTCCCTTCACAACTAATGACATTGAGCATCTTTTCAGGTGACTGCTCACCATTCGTGCATAAATTTCTTGTGTGATGTGCCTGTTCAGTCTTTTGCCCATTAAAATAAATCGGATTATATAATGTTACATAATGTTCAGAAATTCATTCTACATTCGAGACACAAAGTTTTGGCTGATAGATGTGTTGCAAATATTTCCTCCTACTCTGTGCTGTGCTTATCACCCTACTCAAAAACTACCATGCCCGATGTCTGTGGACATTTCCCAACACCCACTCTCCAACATCTGTTCTCATCAAGGTGGTTTCCTCCCAGCTTGCCAAGGTGCCATGCTCATTTTTGATTCCGTGATTTCATCTCAGCTCTGGCTGTTTGGACACCTGGTCCCTGCCCCCCGCCCCTGTACCCCCCCCCCCCAAGAGAGCCTCTGAGTGGCGCCTGCCTTTGCTACGTACAACACTCACCTCTGTAATCCCTTGGACTTCTTGTTTACACACCGGCTCTGTATCTGCATGTCTGTGTCACTGCCTGGGCTGTCAGCATGTTGAGGACAGGGCACACTTATTTTTTCCTTCCAGCATCTAAAGCAGCACTCTGCAAATATACATGGAGTCCTATAAGTGCAAATAACTCAGGGTAGAAATCCTCTGAGATCATCAAGAGTTATGGAGAAACTGTCTCTAAAATACTGGGAAACTATACAATATTTGAGATGAATGACCAACGATGTATCAATATATGATGAAATCAAAAACAATACTGGGTATGGTCAAATACGTGAGACTAGAGGGCAAATATTGTATGATTCTATGTATATTAGCTACCTCTATTAGGCAAATTCATAGAGAGAGTAGAATGGTATTTACCCAGTTGCTGAGGGTGGGATTATTGTTTCATTGGTACTTTCTCTTTGGGATGATAAAAAGTTCCAGAAATAGATATTGGAGGTGGTTACACAGCACCAATAATGCCACTGAACTGTACACTTGAAATTGTTAAAATGGAAAACCACTGGTACACACATAATAAAAATGTACAAATCCATAATGTTGAATGAACAAAACAATTTGTAGAAAGATAGGTACATAAGCTACTTATTTATTTTTTTTAAATTTGTATATATTTGACAGCAATTGTAATCTCCATGTATTCCCCATCACCATATCACCAGTGCACATCACCTCAATCCCCTATGCTCCCGTCTGCCCTCAACCTTCCCCTTCCCCTCTCCCCACCAAGTGTCCCCAATTTGTCCTTGTCTTTTCATTTTTGGTTTTTGTGCCTTTATTGTTATTGTTATTATTATTATTGTTCTTATTCCTTTCCTTGATCCTTATTTGGTTCATCATCAAAACGGCCATCCTACCAAAAGCAATCTACAGATTCAATGCTATTCCAATAAAAATTTCAATGTTATTCTTCAAAGAAATAGAAAAAAAATTGATGAAATTCATATGGAGACACAAAAAACCTCGAATAGCCGAAGCTCTCCTACCTGCAAAAAAAGGGAAGTGGAGGGATCACACTTCCAGACTTCAAACTTTACTACAAAGCCACAATCATAAAAACTGCATGGTATTGGAACAAAAACAGACACATAGACCA
>JAGFMF010011662.1:4031893-4071070 GCA_019455555.1 Galemys pyrenaicus
AGAATAGAAAGCCCAGAAACAAACCCACAAGCTTATGAACAACTAATCTTTGACAAAGGAGCAAAGAATATGCAATGGAATAAAGACAGCCTGTTCAATAAGTGGTGCCGGGCAAACTGGACTGCGACATACATAAGCTATTTAAAGACTCATACAATAGTTGATGATTCACACACATGTTCAAAGTATAGACAGGAATGGACAGGAGGAGCACCCACTTCAAGATACTAGTTTCTTCTGTGGGAGAAGGGAACAAAATGGGGACCGCAAAGGTTACCTGTGATATTTCTTAAGAAAATAACAGTTCTGAAAAAAAAGTAACAAAACATCGATGCTTCATTCTTAGTGGCGATACCTGCACATTTGAAGTATTCGCATTTTTGCAATGCCCAGAAACACAGTTTGGGGGATGCACTGATCCTTTTGTTGCCTCTACCCAAAGCTCACAGAGGGAATGGAGAGGGTGTGGGGGCGTTTGGACTCCAGACGCTGCGCAGCCCTCGAAAGTGTGTTTATATCATTCTTCCTCCAAAGAACTTAATTGCCAGGCAGTTCCATGGATTGTGGTGAACCAGGTGTGAGCAGAGTGATCCCGTATTTCAGCAAATGGAGGCGCGTCTCTCTTTTGTGAAGACCTTCCACACAAGTCCTCGCGTGAGGGAAATCATCTGGCGCCTTCTGGCTGGCTGAATTGTACATGGACTCGAGCTAACTGTAAATAACCATGAACAAAGAATATCTCAGTAGCCAATATTTTTCTCTGCTGGTATCAAATGAAATTCATTTGGTATCAGCTGGAGTTTTTATAGTGCTAATGGAAGTTATTTTCAGTTATCACGTCAGGCCATAAGTATACAAAGGCAGCAATTTCACTGGTAATCTGGAGATCAGTTTGTATGTAGGGGGTAGGCTTTAGACTGTTTCTGCAGTGTAAGCTTTTATCTTAAGAAATGTGGGGGACTCATAAATAAAAAGGGACCGATGAAACAGAACATCCAACAAGGGCTAGGGTTGGACTTGGCAACATTTCATAGCGTGAACATCTGAACCCCAAGGGGAAGCCCTGGGCACAACGGGGAGCGCGGGGTTCTGAGAACTCATTCCACCAAATGTTCATTAGCGTCGCTCCGCGTTCCGGTGATGGGTCTTTAAATACTGACAGTTCTTGCTTCTGTGGAACCGCTATTTGATCTCATTCCATGGGGTACAGGGCTGGAGCTGGATCCATCAATTTTTGTGTTTTTAATAAACTCATGTCATTTTGCCATACTCCCACCAGGTACAAGAATGACAAAGGAGCCCTGTAAATAAAAATCTGTTCTCTGCAGGGCTTTAATTATTTATATTCTTTTAGCAACCAGCACCCCCATCCATGGCGATGACAGTGAGGGCGGAGACTGGAGGA
The DNA here is from genome assembly GCA_019455555.1 of Galemys pyrenaicus. Classification (NCBI taxonomy): domain Eukaryota; kingdom Metazoa; phylum Chordata; class Mammalia; order Eulipotyphla; family Talpidae; genus Galemys; species Galemys pyrenaicus. Next base: position 4,033,299 of record JAGFMF010011662.1, read on the forward strand.
CCCAAATGCAGGGCGGGGGGAGGTTAATTCAATCTCCCCATACTCTGAACATGGACGTGCTATTTGCTTGAGATATTTGCACCAACTACTGCACTGGCAGCGGCACAGAAAGCTTGTCTGTATGCAGAGACTCCAGAGCCGGGGGGCTTCCCTTAGGGGCCTTGACTCCCATCGCATCTCAGCCCAACTTTAGGGGGAGAGAACACTGCCTTCAGAGGAGGAAGCAAGAATTGAACATCTAAACATGGAGACAGTGGTCAAGTTTATGTTATTTGTACGTTATCACACTCAAACATACACAGGAGAAAAGAATAGGCGCATAAGCAGAGGTCAATGAAGGCTGGTGAGGCGGCCCCTGCCAGTGCTGCAGGTGGACAGCAGAGGCTCTCGGGTGTGGGGCCTGTCCTCACTTCTTCCACCTGCTTTCCATAAGAATCTTTTCTAGACAAGGACAAATTGGGACACTTGGTGGGGAGGGGGGAGGGGGAGGGCTGAGGGCAGACGGGAGCACGGGGGACTGAGGTGATGGTGCACTGGTGATATGGTGATAGGGAATCCATGAGGATGACAATTGATGTCAAATATATATAAATTAAAGGGAAAAAATAGAATAAAAAATAAGAAGAAAAGTAAATAAAATGAAGGAACTTAACAGAGATCAACTTTAAAAAGAGCAGAGTGACACTGTAGAAACAAAAAATAATTGTGACAGGAGCAAGAAAGGAGAAAAAATAAATAAAAATAAAAGAATCTTTTCTAGCTCTGAGACGAGCGGCTAGCTAACAAAGGGCAGAATAAGAGAAGAGCAGGAAGTAAAGGAAGAGCAGGAAGTAAAGGAAGAGCAGGAAGTAAAGGAAGAGCAGGAAGTAAAGGAAGAGCAGGAAGTAAAGGAAGAGCAGGAAGTAAAGGAAGAGCAAGAAGTACAGGACAAGCTGCCTGCTCTCCAGGAGCAGGGCAGAACGAGCATGTTCACAAAAAGTCCGCTAGTGATTTCCCTGCAGGGGTCTGTGCTCTGTGCGAGCCTCTGAAAGGCTGGGCTGGGTCCCTGTCGCAGAGACTCAGTGGTGACTGGTTTTGGGTGCCTACCTCCTGCTGGTAATAGTGGCATTTTCTTTGGGGTGGGGCATAAGATTAGGGGCGCCATACCTCCGTGCCGAGAGGTTGCAAGCCAAACTCAGCATTCAGCTTTAGAACTTGAGATCAGTGACTGAGGGCACCTCTCGGATTTTGGGAGGATACTCTGAAGAGATGATTTCTTTGGCATTTGGGTTGGTTAACCCTGGAATTCCACGATCCCTAAACATGCCTTTGGCATCTAATTTCTTTCTTTTTTTTTTTTTTAAACACTGCTAAGGGGAGCAGCAGGCGAGGCAGGAGTGGTCTGCCTGCGCCATGTGGGTCTTCTCTCCAGCAGGGGCAGGGATTGAACTCGTGCTACAGTGGCTGTGGTTTGCTTTATGGTGCGTTGCTTAACCCACTGCACCACCAGGGAGGGCCCGGCATCTAATTTCTTTATATACACTGTTTTACCACACTCTACGCCCGCATATACTCACTAGGGTATTTTTTCCAACTGTGAATTTCTTACTCGTTTTCTTAAAAAATATATGCATTTTAAACCAGACAACACATGCGCATATGACACACTCTTGTAGCAACAATGGAAGCCCAGCCCTGGATGAACTTGCCCAGCAGTTATCTCTGGGTGCACCTTGTAGACTCTGCTTATGTGTGGGTCAGAACTTCACCCCAAGGGTGTGGAGATCCCCTCGAGACCGCAGGAGCTTCCAGGAAATCAAGGTGGTAATGGCAGTGCTCTCAAGTGGAGCAGGCTTTTTGAGGGGTTGGAGAGGTTGGAAAATCTTCAGAGAATCAGTGTTTATAACTTTATAGATAAAATAAAATTCTATAGATCCTACAAGTCATTCCTGGAGAACTTCCCTGACTCCACAATCATCCTTCTTCTAACTGAGAAACCAAAAGCAGATCCTTCACCCATGCCACATCTTACCCACAGATTGGAAATGTGAAAAGCTCTTTAGTTTCCACTAAGAGAGGCCTCCGTTAAATATTAATGAAGGTTCAATAAACTCACAGGGATCCGGATCCCTGTATTTCTCTCTCTGACTCACTGTTCTAATGAGGGTGAAATTTGGTGTTTTGGCTGTGGGTTGGATGTTCTGATTCAGGTATAAGAGAGTGAGAGTTATGGCAATTTTTATTCAATGACTTTGTTTCTTCTAACCCCTTCCTTTTGCCAAAGAATATAAGATTCTGTGAGAGAAAAAGAAAAGTGCATTTTACGAAATGTTGAGTGCTAAAAATGACCTTCCCTATGTTAGTAACTGCAAGTAATTCCTTTCAGCTATTCTTAGGTCTCATGCTAGTCTGTTTCGTGAGCTGGAAAGAAGAGACCTTTGAACAACTTGACAGTAGGTTAGTGTTGCTCTCTCTTTTAAATGTAATTGGAATGCTTCCAGAATGACTGGAATTTTTTTTTTGGGTAAAAGAAATTTGAGTACATCTTTGGGTAAAAATTTTAGGTCATTTCTTTTAGATCCAGGATATGCTGTTCAATGAAATAATTCAAATAATTTTATCACCTATTATAAGATATTGATTCTAAAAATAGTCCTTCTTAATCTTACTGCATGTTATGAAATGTTTAATTTTGTCAATGATGAAATTATGTACCATAAAATTATAGATGGGAGCTGTGTGTACTAATAATGGTTACTTTGCAATAAAAATTTTCCTTTAATGCTTTTCTTCTTTCAGATTTGAAATATTATATGCTCACTAATAGTAATTTTAATCTACTGTTTTATAATACACAGATGCTACAATATAAGTTACACAATATGGAAGCATTTTTAAAACATAGAACATTATAATCATAGGAAACAAATGACATTTAAAAACTTGATTTCTATATTTTGTGAACTAGAGCAGTGGAGGGATCAATAAAAGACTTCCAAGAATCAAACTATGTTACATAAGGGAGAAAAGTGGAAATACAAATTAACAACAGGAAATGAAGAGGTCCCCTTCCCCCACTTCCCTGTCTTATCCCTTCCACCTCCCCAAGGTGTTCAAAAAAGCCCAACCAAGATATGCCGCTTGGGCCTTCTAAGCTGAGGTCAGTTGAGGTTCTTCAATCTTACCAGAATGTTTTATTACTCCATTACCCATCTAGAAGAATGAAAATGGCAGGCAAGGTGCCCTGCGCATCTGGTATTCAACATGAGTCACCTTCTCCCTGCCACAGGAGTACCCTCCTCTCCCCTTGAAGCTCCAGGCCTTTACCCATTCCAAGCTTGGGATATATACCCCCATTTTGCCACTTTGGCTTCGGAATCTATACCTGTACATATTTCTGCATCGATGGCTGCGAGCAGACACTCGTTTCAAAGATTTTTCTTTCTTTGTTCTCTTTACAAGTCAGTTTCTTTCAAGCAGGGTTTCACAAGACAGATGCTGAGGTTTATTACTCTGTGAAGTGGTTATACCGTATGACCTCTCGCCAGAGGGGTATAAACACAAGCTCCTTTGCTCTCTCCAACACCAGGTCTCAGCTCCTGTGGCTTCAAACCTAGATACCTTTTATATAGGTGCCAGGAGAGACTTCAACACCGGAGGATAACTTCTATGGGGAGAACATCTTCCTTTTGCCTGTTGTTTGATGAACAAAGGAAAGAACAGTGGCTTCTAAGATTTCCAGAACACAAGCCCCTTGCTGAATTTCATATAAAAGTAAATATTGGTTAGTGCAGCTTGTGGAATGTAGATTTAAGTTGAAATTCTGCAGAGATAAGTTTCCAAGTTCTGTAGATGTCTGTATTAATTTCCTGGCGCCACCTTAACCAGTTGGGTGACTTACACAACAGAGATGTGTTCTTTCACGGTCTGGAGGCCAGAAGTCTGAAGTCAAGGTGTTGAGAGTTGGCTCTTTCTGGAGACTCTGGGGGAGAACCTGTTCTAGGCTTCTCTCCTAGCTCCAGGTGGCAGCTGGCGGTCCTTGGCTTGTAGACACATCTCCACTCTCTGCCTCCATCTCCACCTGCTCGTCCCTCTGTCTGTTCAAAATTTTCCTTTTCTTAGAAGGGCACCAGTCATACTAGATTAATGGCCCATTCACTTCCAGTCTGACTTCATCTTAATTTAACTAATTACATTTTTCAGGGCCCTATTTCCAGATAAGATCACATTGTGAGATTCCCAGGGTAAGGAAGTTGGGGTTTGGGAGACACATCCAACCCACAAAAATATGGAGGAGCTGAGTGTGCCCACCTGAGATAGCCCCGAATAGCCAAGTCAGAGTTGAAGTCACATGTTGCTATTTCCAACACAAACTTTTATATTCTGCAGTGCTTTTGTTTTTGTGATTTCTTTGTTGGGAAAGGAAAGGGTTTCTCAGTAAAGATTTAATAATGGGAATTCAATTTGATCATGATTTTTACATTTAGAAGATAAAGAACTGATCTTATAAAACAGGCTTATTTTTCCTGATTTTTTTAGTGGAAAGTTTTGGGGATTTAAAGCTCAATGATTATAGCCTGAGGAGTTGATTGTCTCCTGTTAATTCCTTCAGGGTAGTGAGAGATCTCTGTAAGAACTTAATTAGACTTTTTATGATTCATTTTGGTTTTTTTCCCCCTCTATAGATTATCTCTTAAAAGCTGTTTGAGTTTTGCTTTTGCAAGCATCAGGATTTCTGAATCTCACACTTAAAGCTGTGACTATTGATCTCAAAGATTTTCTATTTTCAAGATACATGGTTACTGAGCTTTTGTATCTCGAGATAGAATTTCTGCTAAGAAACAATTTAAAGAAACATTCTTTGTGTTTTCTGCTGTTTTTCAGCATGGAATAGATGAACATTCACATAACTGGCTATAATTATAAATACATCAACTGGGATGAGGTTTTAATTATACAAGGCCAACTGAAAATACAAAACATGAATATGTGAATTTAATTAAGATACATGCATAATTACAAGGGTACTTTTCATAGACAAAAGCATGGAAAAGTTCATTTTCACTTCTGTTTCCCCTCATCCCTTAAATGCTATTCTTGTTCTTTAAATCCTTTAATATCCTCACAAGTATTCTGCTCTAGTTTTCCTTTATTGCTCATAGACATGGGAGTTAAAACTCAGATCCAGCTAAGAGCCGGTGTGGGTGCCTGTCTGAAGGTTTCTTTGTACTTTTAGGAGACTTAGGCAACACGGCCCACATGACTTCATTTGTACTGTCACCAAGCAAAATCTAAATAAAAGTGGATTTCGCTCCCTTGCACAGGCCCATACACGGCAGGAGCTGCACCACACTGTGCGTCTGTGAGCGCTACACGTCGTTTAAGATGGAAGGCAGAGGCCGTGTAGGTCTCTTCTGGTCTTCGTGGGTCCCATATCTGCATCCATAAAAGGATACTTGAGCTTTGAAGACAGGTCGTGAACACTATGGCTACTCCCACAAATACTCACATCAACGGTGTTTCAGTTAGAGTCACTTTTATCCCCTTGGAGTCAATGTGGTTACTTATTTGTTGGCTTTTCCCCTCCCATTGTATTTATGGAGGTAAAACTGGCTCACATCACTGTGTTTGTTTTAGGGCTTAGAGTCAAGCCTCCACAATGACATGTCTTTGCACCACGCCTTCCACCAAGCCCCAATAATCCACCATGTTCTAGGTGACCCCTTCTTTCTCCCATCCCCGACCCAGCCCTCTCCCCTCAGGTGTCCTCAGCTTTGTGGTCAGATGTTATGGATTGGTTACTGTTTGTTTTTTTCTCACCATTTTGTTTTTAAATACAGTGAGGGTGTGACTTTCTCATGATCAGACAGAATGATGAAGCGAAGGGTTGTAACATATCTATGATATATTAACGTTTACTCATCGATGGATGCAGCATTGCCTTCTTCAATGTTCTCTTTGGGAGACACAGGCCAATAAACATGTCGTTTCTTGACTGAGGGAGCCCCAACAGCGGTGTCTTTCATCAGGGATCTTGGTGTCTCTGGAGGCTCTTCAGAGCAGTTTCTTCCTATTCTTTTTTTATCTTCTGGGTTGATCTCAGAGCCACTTTTCTCTGCAAAGTTAACATAAAGCCAAATGCAGTTGCTCTCTGGACTTCATCTAACTTACTCCTGGCTTCTATGCATTACAGCAATAATTCTGCATATCATTAAATATTAACATTTGGGAAAGATTTAATTATGGCTACACAAATTCTATTCCCTTATGATTAGTTCACATATTTTGTCACTGAAACAAAAACTATGTTCTAGCAGAAAAAAACCACCACCAACAAAAACAAACACCCAAATTAAGGGGGAACACTCTCATCAATCTGGCTAAAACCCGATTTGGAATGATTCATGGAATTGCCTAGCAACAAAGCACTTTCCTCTTACAATACTGGGTGCAATTTGACTACTCAAAGCACAATGAGAAGAAAATTTTCATTCGTCTGCTTAAAGATTTTCTACTGTTATTGCAAATGTTTAAGTAGATTTCGTGAAACACATTGGAATTAAAAACAACAGCCTCCATTTGAATTAGTGCCTTTTTATCTTTTAGACTCTCTTGGGGAAGGTTTTGTTATTCAACACCATTTTAACCAATAACACAATGATCATGATGAAGATTATTTACCAAAAGCAGTTATTAAAAGCATTTTCCTGGATTGAAGAGGTCTGTCACTGTGGGAGAGAAGTAGTGCATTAAAGAGGACCTTCACAGCACAAAAGCATTCACACACCCTTCCATGTTGCTTCCCGAGGGTTCTAAGACTCATTTTGATGAGCAATCAGCAGGAATTGAGGCTGGTGGAAAGTGGTATGTCGTTTGAGCACTACCAACTTGACCTGCCATCTCCTCTGTCCATAATTTCAAGTCGCTAAGATGGTTTCCTTTGTCAGTTTGCCTGGTGGAAGTTTCCAGGAGCTGATTGTGTCTGCTCGCAGGTCAGAGAGAGGTTGTCCAGCCAAGGGTCCAGATGGGTTTCTGGGTTGTGTTGGGAACCCTGAACTAGGTTTGTGCTGCAGCCTGTGTGTCAGGTTCTTCCCACCCACATCCTGAGAACTGGGGGTGAGATGCTGAGACGCCAGTTGCAACCCCCATATGAGATGGGCTTGTTTAAAGGAGTGGATGGGAAATGAGCATCCTGTTGAATCAACTTTTCATTATCAGGAAGTTACTAAAACACTGACCTTGCCTTACTACTTTGCAGTGCCTACTAATAGCCTGGTACTAGCTCAGGACCATGCCACAAAGCGTGCAGAAAAGAGAGGTCAAGGCAGTGTCGTGACTGTGACCTTCATGTGCCAGCTGTTTCTCCATTCATTAACATGGTGCTGGATTCCTAGACAGCCTCTCACTTTGCTTTTCAGTCACAAATAATTTCTCTTTAAGAACTATCTTTTGATCTTCATCCTGGGCATACATTTTCCCCCCCTGGTCTTAAAGTTTTTAAAAATGATCTTTGACCTCTTCAACTATGCGTTTGATATTATTCCCCTAACCAAAGCTACTGCTTTATAATATTTTCCTAAATTTGAATGGTTTTCCTCCCCTGGTCAGGTCTCCAGATATTATATTAAGTTTAGTCCTATTCGGAGAAAATATCACAGAGCTATTCTATCTTGCTTATGCTCTGCATCATTTTTTTACTCAGAGTCTAATATCATTTGTTTCTTTCCTTGGGTATATTTAAATTACTTATTCTGTGGGATGGTAAATTATCCCATCAACCCCCCCTCCCAGTTTTTGCATTTGATCCTGAAGAAATATATTTGCTACTGTGTAGGAGTCTAAAATACTCCTCTCTGCTAGATGGTCAATTTATATAAACATTTCCTTCTAGACTTTGCTGGCTAGGTGGTCTATGTCTGTGATTCCTGATTTGCTGAGAATGAATTCCAGTGGGCCCCTGACATATTTCCCAAGTTTTTACAGCCACTGAATTTATCTTTAAACTGAATAAAAGGGCCTCTCTGGTGGTGCAAGGGGTTAAGGACCGCACTATGAAGCTGTTCACAGCTGCTGCAGTGCCAGTTCCATCCCTGGCCAGGGAGGGGACCCACATGGTGCAGCAGACCTCTCCTGTCTCCTGCTGCTCTCCTCGGCAGTCTACCTCAGTCAATCTGCCTGTTCTGTCTCTGTGAATCTTCTCACCCCCACACCTCTGGCTCTTACCCCAGTTCCTGTATGCATAAATAAGTAAATCTTTAAAAAAATAAACTGAATAAAAATGTCCTGTATATATGTGGAATAATAGTTTTCAAGTGCAGACACTTTCACTTAATAACATTCAAATTATTCAAAAGCATTTCCAAATTCAGAGAGGTTTGCTTTTCATGTATTTTCTTAGTGAACACTAAGAAGGTGTAAATACTCTTTTATAAGGACTTAAAAGAGTATAAAATACTCTTTTATAATACTCTCTTATAAAGACCTAGAAAACGCATTGATGTAAAAGTGTTCTCCATGTGTCTTTCTTCTTCTAGTATGGTCAGAACCTACTTTTGTGTTTGTCCTTAAACATGACACTAACCCTGACTTCCTCTTACTCCTATGTTGTGCCAGATGGCTTTAAAATTATGGTACCCATTTACTTCAATATTTGTTTATTCAATTTTCATATACTGAAAAATATGTAGAGAGTTCACACTAAGTGTTCTCATTCCTGACTGTGTATAAGAATCACCTGCAGAGCTTGGAAAACTACAAAACCACCCCCTCCCATTGCCTACCCGTTGGGGGAACACCTCCTCCCATCCCAAGTACAAAATCTCTAATTTTACAGAGTGCCTAGGAGATTCAAATGCATAGCAAGTGGGGTTGGGGGGGTGCAGGCAGGTGTCCTGCTTGTTGCCCTGCATCTCAAGAGTGAAGGAAAAACAGACTTGGGTAACGCTTACTCTCAGAGCCCAGTCTAGCAGGAATCTCCCAGCAACTTCTGAGTCCAGCCAACTTGTACAAAACGCATTGTATTTGGAGATCTGGCAATTACTGTGCAAAAAATCATTCACTTAATTAGAAAATCCCCAATACAAGTTTGATTCTTGGCCTAAAATGCTTCCATACCAGACTGCCTGGCTCTAAACTGCATGCTTGACAAAGTGAGGGCACAATGCCTGGCACATAGACAATAATCAATAAACATTTGTGGCGAATGAACAATCGAGTAAAAGAGCAATGCTTGGTATAAAGGAATTGTTTGCCAACTTCAGAATCTCAATTATTAGTAGTGGAGAAACATGCCCAGAGGCAAAATTACTGATTCACACAGAATGTCCCTTTTAAGCAAGGCTGTTCCTGTTTCATCTCCCAAGTCTATTACATTTCAAGCATATCATATTCTTTACTGCTAATTGTTACAAATCGTCCTTAGTTCCAAGCAAAATAAACCAAATTTTGCCTTCTTCCTATTGAAGCAATTCCCAATTTTTGTTATGTTGTTATTCCCATTTTGGTTTTTTCCCCTTCTTTTTGGCAAGATTAAGAACAGTAAATCTGCCACTGGCTTGTAGTGACTGTAGAAGCTTTAGGGAAATTCTGTCACCTGTATTGCTTCATTTATAAGAAGGACAGTCTATCATGTTTTGTATTGGGATGATAGAGGACATATGACATATAGAAAGCTATTCTACATGACACATAGGAAGTACTAAATAAATGTAAATTGTGTCTACATATACTTCAATATCTCATTTGGTAGGCAAGGGGAATAAGACTCAAAGTTTCACCAACACACTCACGGTCTCACAGTTACCTTGGACAGGATACATGCTGAAAGTGTGGTAGTGGAGGTAGCAGGATGAAACTTGATTATATAAAACATTTCTAATAACAAGATCATGGCACTTGTAGGATTCTACCTTGAACGTGACAAGTCTATAGCAACATTCTTGAAGATAGAGTTGAGGATACTGATCTAAATAATAGTCTTAAATAGACTGACTGCAAATAAGAGGCACTTTGCGACTTTGGCCTTATATGCTCAATGGAAGGTAAGTAGATCTAGGAGAAAAGGTGTATTTCATAGTAACACCACACAACAAAGTGCCCCCAAACTCAATGGTTAAAATCCTTTGGATTTATTGCTCATATATCTGGTATAGTTGCTCTCAAAAGATCCAGAATGGGTTTAACTGGGATGATTGGGGCAACTTTGCTCTGCCCCAGTAGTCTCTCTTCCATCAGGCTGACCCTGGCATATCCTCATGATGATGGCCAAGGGCAAGAGTAAGAAGCACCTATGAGAAAGTGCTACTCAGGACTTCATGTGCAGCACACCTGCTGATACCCATCAACTACAGCAAGTCACAAGATCAAGTGAGCAATTGAAATGGGGAATGTGTGTGGCTTCATGATCTAATTTGGCTTTTTCATGAAAATAACTCATCCAGTAGGTAGGATAAATTAGGAGCAGAATCTAGAACTAGTAGTATCTGGAGGTCCTACTTGTGCTGGTTGAGGTGTTATGTGTTAGGAGTGGGAAACCAGAGTAGGAGGCAGGGAAATAAGCCTTTGAAAATGGGGGAGTTAGGGCCTCCCTGGTGGCGCAGCGGGTTAAGCAACGTACTATGAAGCAAACCGCAGCCACTGCAGCATGAGATGGATCCCTGCCACCGGCCAGGAGGGACCCACATGGCGCAGCAGACCTCTCCTGCCTCGCCCGCTGCTCCCCTCAGCAGTATATTTCCGTTGGTCTTCCTGTTCTGTTCCCCACTGTCTCTGGTTAATCCTCTCACCACCACCCCCACACTTCAGGCCTGTACCCCAGCTCTTGTATGCATAAATAAATCTTAAAAAAAAGAAAATGGGGGCTGAAAAGGCAGGGACTGTCACAACTGACAAATGCATCCTTGCCTCACAGGCACTAGTATACCTGGGTAGAGACTCCTAATCAATTGCTGAACTAAATCAACGTTTTTTCAGTAACTGGGGTGAGGTGGGTCCTATTGCACTTTATTTTTATGGACCATTTGCACACACATCACTCATTTTGATGCTCGTTAGGTAGGCAAAGCGAGCATTATTAACTTTCATGGGAGGGAACTAGGGTTCAGTAACATTACATGACTTGCCTAAGCTGGTAGGTGATGAAGCTGGATTCAGAATCCAGACATTCTTGCTCTGGGCATTGTCTACACTGATGCAGAACACTTCATGAGATGTGATGCTGCTCTGGTAGAGTACTGCTGAACACCTTTCTGGAAGAAGGCTACAGAGGGTTCTTTCTGGGGATGGATTATAGAGATGGCACAGGGGAAGAGTAAACCATGGAAGTCTTACATTCACCAGACATCTCTCAGAAGTTCTTCTTAGTGAAGGCAGAGAACTGAGCACATTCTAGTTTTACCTTTCTTAGAAAGTAGAGGAATCTAGGAAGGGAGATAATTATATTAGATTTGAGTCTTATCAAAAATAATGGGTTAAGAATGTAGACAGATATGTAGAAAATTGTGTCAGTTTTAAATCTCACAATTCCTAGAAACAGGATGAGTTTTCTGGTTCAGAGACTGCTTAATACTCGCAGAGCATTTTCATAACAATACCCAAGCCCAGCCCCATGAAGCCACATGGTGAATTATCTAGAATGCTGCCATTAAACATTACAGGCCAAAGAATGTTTCTCTTCTTTCTGAGTATGGTCAACTCAGTCCCCACTGATAGGAGTATGTGTAGGGTTAGGGGCCAGAAGAGAAGATGAATGTGTGGTAGAGAGGTCAAGGATAAACCAGGAGCCACTGGGATAGCTGGAATCCAGGAGGATGGTTAGGAATCTCTGCTGGTTTCTCAAGGCACCCTCACCTCCAACTTTGTCCATGCCACATCCACCAAGAACATCTGGTGCCCTTTGTCATGAACTAAAGATCTCTTGACCAAGGAGTCACAGAGGTTGAAGAAGGGGCTTCAGCATGAGCTGGAGCTGCTAAGGCCCAACAAGGGGAGCAGAGAGGCCAGCCACAGTGGAGGGTGTGGGATGGAACTGAGCGCAGCTCTGGTCAATCTCTGACCTTCAAAGCTAAAGAAGCAGATGACTCCTGCGGCACTTCCATCTTAGAGATCACCAGCAACATGTCTCTTGACCGCCTCAGCCATTCTGGGGAACGTAGTTTTGCCTCGCTAAGCTGTCACAGTCCACTCTGGTTGGGTCTGACGTGGCCAGTAGTCCCTGGAGGACATCAGGAGATGCTCTTCACGTGTGTCTGTCCTGTGGCTTTCAGACTGTTCTTGAATCTTTGGCTTTCCTTCTCTTCAGCCCTCCGTCCTGAGAGCTCTCTTCCTTCTGTTTTCGCTTCTCCTGGATGTACTCTTTTATCAGCACGCTTGGCGGCTCCCTGTCAGTGTGGCTGACGTGGCTGAGTGCCAGGCAGCCTGCTGGGACAAGCCCCGTGGGCCTGGTCTCCGGGGAATGGACAGCTCATGGTTCCTACACTTTGTCCTATTTCCTCACGACCTGGAAGCTGTATTTATGCTGAGCTAGTGCGTGTCGCGTCGCTGCAGCCTTTGTTCCCCGGGAGGTCAGTCTCGCCTACATATTTACGCTCCCAGCGCCCACCGCGGCCAATTTCAAACACGTTGGAGCGTTTTCTGAACAAAGGAGAGCCGCACGCTTTGGCCCAGCTGCTTGGTACTGTTCCTGGAATGCTAGAAGGGAACAGACATGCCTTTGGTTCTTGCCAGTCTCTCTGTCTAAATTGTCCCTTGTGGCTTGGCCCGTTGGCTCCTGTCTACGACAACAGCGATGTAGGAAGCGCTCCTCTTGATTTATGCGCCTGAACCAAGTGTGTCCACACGTGCTTAGCAGGGTGGAGATTTGCATGAATATTTCTGGGCCATCAGCTGTCTGCGAAGAGCGGGCCCACCTTCCAGATGCAGGGCATGGCTTGCAAGTCCCACGTGGAGCTCACAGTTCACTGCCTTGCCGATGGCCCCCCGGAGACGAGAAGTGATTCAGGAAATGGCTCCGCAAAATGCAGACGGGAGACCAGAAACCGCCATGTTGGGGCACGGTTGAAAGTCTGGGCAGGGAGCTGCATTTCCGAGGCGAGGAGAACCTCATTTTCCTTTGCGTAATGATAAAAGTCTTCAGCATTTTCGGAATAAGCAATATTCATCTCTCAATTAGCATTAACAGCTAATCAGGGTTCAGCAGGCTCGAGGAGCCTCGTCAAACAGCAGGCAGCTTGTTTCATTCTTGCAATGCCGCTTAAAGATTATTTGAAAAATCTCCTTCAGAGGCCCGTGTGCAGGGACCAGCGCGCGTCCCCCGTCAGAATTTAGAGTGCTCCAAAATACAATATGAATGATTGATGCGGGCGCGCACAGCCGGGCGCTGGGGTGTAATTAGATAAGCACTGCAGCTGTTTTCGGTGGCGGCCACTGGATGGGAGGCAGAGCCGTTCTGCGACTTCCCAGCTACAGGGCAGCTACTGAAGCGGAAACAGAAGCAAGCGAGGGGGAATTATGATGATGACAATTTTTTTCCCCCTGGGCTGAAATGAGCGGAAGTCTGATTGTGGGGAGCGAGAAGCATTTTGTAATTAAGGAGGTAGGCGCGAGTCTTCTGTTTCATTTATGGAGGACCAAGCCCCCGACAGAACCAGGCTGGGCAGCCGGCGGGTTCTGGCGCGTCACGTGCAAAAGCGCTGGGTGGACTCACTGGCCTGGACCACCATGCACACACCAAACCCTCCCGCCTCCAGCGGGCACCTTGCAAGCCTCGCAGGGTGTCGGGCTGTTTAAAGTCTTAATCACGAGACAAATCCCTGCCAGAGTGGGCTTGGAATTGTCCTCAGCGTTTAAGAGTGGGGTTGGCAATATTTCACTTTACCGGGTTGATGAGATCGTCAGCCTTTGATTACCTGAGGGTGTGGTGTCCTCTGTGACTCAGCGGGGGTTAGCTAGCATGCAGTGGACAGACCGTCCAGCTTAGCTTCGCCTGCGTTCATGACGGCTCTCACCGGAGACAGCTGAGAACAATTTAAGGGAGCGCCTTGAAAATGGAAGATGCGAGACTTGAAGAACTTGTGCCAGTGGGTGCAGACCCAGGGCTCCCCGTCATTTAAGCGGAGCGTGACACTGTGCAAGAGACCCCTCTAGCCGGCGGAAAGGACGCCTGCTTCGGTAGCATGTGCTGGAAATAACTACAGTAGCCGCCCGCATCATGAATTCTTAGTTCGTTATTGTCAGTCGTGACACACGAATGCCAGCGCGGTGTCTGCTGTGTAGGTGACCTGCTTCACAGCTTCATGAGTTTGCTCCTGGTTTTAATGAACCAATCTGCAAAATTTTTGAAATGTATTAACTCTTGCACTGTAAGCAGGGGAGAAATGGGCGTGTTGGAGGTGCGCCAGCTGTGTCGAGCCACTGAATGGTCCCTCCCCGGGCTGGGAAGGGGCTCAGGCGCTGTCTCATTCTTTCTTGTTAAGGTCTTGCAAGGTGTGGGCTGAAGAAATAGAAAACCGGAAACACGAAGTCCTTGGCTGGACCACGTGGAGTTGTGTGAGCTCGTCCGGGTGGTGAAGCCTTCCTCTCCTCATCTGCACCTTCCCTCCTTCTCCGGGGGGAGGTCTCAGGCCGTGACAGGGAGGAACACGCCTTCTGGTTCAGACCTCGCTGAGCAGGTAGAAAAGCCGCTGTAGCTGTGTTCTGCAAACATGCTATGATGAGTGAACAGTGGCTTCTGGGAGGCGACTGCCCCAGTTCAGGCCACAGAGTGGCTGAGAACAGCGGACTTGAACTCCCACTAAGCAAGGACGACGACTGGCTTCGGGTTTCCAGAGAGGACCCTAAGAGTAATCTTACACCCAAGGAAGGGGCCCAAGATTCTTCACATAGACAACAGCTGAGGAAAATGAGATTCTGTGCATGACGGAGTGAATGTCAAGGCAGAGTTTGGGCCCACGCCTTCCAGCCCTGGGGTGAACATTCCTATCCTGTTCCTATCTTGGCTTTCTCTGCAGACAGGATGCAAATAAGTGGAGCTGGAGAGCTGGGCTCCCGGGGACATGTGTGGTGAACTTGGAAATTGCAGAGTGTAAATGTCAACAAAGCTGGCAATTCGTCAGAGCAGACTGACTAGCGTGACAGCGGGTGGCCACGGGAGCCACTGCTAGGTGGGTGCCGGCACTCACGGGGGCTGCTCTGAGTGTCTGAGGAGCCGAACACACCTTGGTAGCTGCATGTAACGATGACCAGTGGTCACCAGCTTGTGATGTTCCCTTGATAAAGCCACTGATGAACATACCGCTCCTTTGCGTCTTCTCTAACTGACCCTGATGGAAAAGCCGACAACAGTTAGTAGCTGGATTATTGCAATGCGCCGTCAAACTCTCTGAGGATTGAGATGGATTATCGTGCTTCAGACATCACCATACACCCTGAAGGCAATCAATAAAAACGACGGATGATGGATTGAATTGACATACTGCAGCCCGCTGGTAGGCCGGGTGAAAGGCAGGCGAGAATGTTTGGATACAGACGATGGATAGAAGGTAGGGAAGGCTCATAAAAAGTTAATGCCCAAGTAATAAACACACGTCTCAAAAGGTACAGGCAGGCGCTTCACTTGTAGAATAATGGTCATCGCAATGAATGATAACAGAAATTACTTTTATTTGTTGGTGAGTATTCATTTTTTGGTCCGGTAAATAGTTTCCTTGGAGCTCTTGTTTGAATGCTCTTTTCTCCCTCGACATGTACCAGCCTGGGGGGTTTCATTACCTGCCTGAAGGTCCTTGTGCATCTGCGTGGCAGTGAGCCCCTCACTGCACCTTGGGAGCTCAAGCCCTTCCCCCCCATGCTCAGTTGTGCACACCCAAGACCGCCCCCTACCCCGCCCCAGAGCATGGCTGACATTTAACATGCCTCCCCGGAGTTTGGAGTTGAGACCATGACCCTGAACGAGCTGATCGAAGGAGCAGAGATAGTGAGAAGGACGGAGGGCCATTCTCAGGGATTCAGGAGCCCCAGACTCTTGAAAAGCTAAGTAAATGAGGACTTCAGAGAGAGAACAAGTGAGAGGCCAGAGGGGCAGGGGCCCGATGAGGAGAAGCAGAGTCACTGTGAAGAAAGGTGTGGCCAACAGGAGGGAGAGATGAGAGCAAATGAGGCTAAGGTATGTCCATTGGATTAAGCAACTTGGAGGCCATGTGTGAGCTTGGCCAGGGGCATTCTGCTGAAGTGAAATGAGAGGGGATCAGATCTCTGTAGACTGAGAGGGGAGTGGGATTTAGACTGGGAAGAAGGGAAAGGAAAAGAAAGTACAGCAACTATCTTTCCTAGAGTTATTTTAAAATCAATGATGCCACTTTTAATTTATTCCCTCAGAGTCGCCGGTAAGACAAGCTGTGAAGGATTCCGTCCAGAAAGGCCTCTCATCCATCTGGAGCTAATGCTATTTCCAGCACTTAGTGAGGCTCCAGGGCACCAAACAATGCTGTTGCCAGCCCACCTGGTCTAGGATTTCCAGGAGCAGCTGGCTTGTTCCAGAGGGGTCCTCGTCCTTTAATTCATCAGAGACTTCAATCCTTCAGAGACTACGAGGACAAGCTCTGTGGAAATTTCTAGGCCAGTTATTTCTCTCATGGCTTATTCCTATTTTCATCCAACTTGAAAAATACTTCCCTTGTTACCATCCTTTCCAGAGTCCCAACACCCCGTGGCTCATGCTTCCTTCTCCCTGAATCAGGTATCATTTCTCCTCAGCCTTCCTACCACACTGCAGAAGCTCAACCGAATGGAAACCACTGCACACACACACTTGCCCCAATCACAGGAGGCTGCATCTCTCTCCTGGCTCTCACTGCAGGCTTGGCTCTCACTGCAGGCTTCGCTCTCAAGCAGACACTCCCATAGGGGTGAGGTCTTCCTTGCTCCCCACATCACATGCAGGTCTTCAGTCCTCACAGTGCTACCTGCTGGTCACTGTCCTCTGCCAGGGGCCCCTGAATTCACCGTGGCCTTTATCTCTCAACTGTGTAGAACCCACCGTCACCTGTAGACGCTGTGTAGAGCCCACCAAGGCTTGTAACGCCTTTCCTTTCTCAACAGACCTACATCCCATGTATCCCCAACTAGCCTTTTCTACTGCCTCCCCTGGATCAATTTCCTGTTTCTCTTCTTGCCCTACACTCACTTTCCACTCAGCTGCCAGAGGAATCTCTTAAACAGATGTCATACCACACCACACTCTCTTCCCAAAACGCTGGAAAGACTTTCCAACACACTGAGGCTGAAATCCCTCAACCTCAGGGGCTCCCTGCCTCACTTCCTACCATGTCTGTCTTGCTCAGACTGCTCCAACGCTCTGGAACCTTCTGGCTCTACTGACTCTCCTCCCCCTCACTGCCTCTATGTGAAGAGCTCCTCTAGAGACATCCACATGCGTTGTTGCTCATTCCAGCTGCCTCCTTGCTTGACTGTCTGTGCCACAGAGACCCCTCCCTGGTGCGGGCCGGCTGCTTGTGCCGCCTGACAAAAGTCCGGGTGTGAGGGACAGTCTGAGAGATCGGGATGCTCCAGAGGCTGGGCCCTGCCGGACTCCTTTTCTCTTGGCTAAATTGGAATTCTGTGAGTCTCATGACATGCGCTTACTGGAAAAATATTCACGGGTTGGTTATAAAATTGGCTATTTTGCTAAACAAAATAATTGGATGCTCAGCACTTTGAAGTACGAGGGAGCCAGTCGTATAAAAAATCTGGGGGTGGGGGATCTTAGTGGAGGAGGCATGGGGGATGGGCACGCTTTGCCCGGTTGCTCATTGTGCCCTTTGCAGTTGCATAATTAGTGACCCTTCCCTCTTGCTCCCTGTGCTTCACTCCACCCCGGCAACAGTCCCAACTAGCTCACAATCTCACCCTTTCATTTTCTTAATCCAAAGTTTTCTTCCCCAGGTGTTCCCTGTTCAATTCACACTCCTTTCAGCTTCAGCTCAGAGGCCACCTCCTCCATGCAGCCCTCTCTGATGACCACACAGTAACCCTACTGGAATCAATTTTTGCTCAGTCACTCCGGTGTGTTGCTACTTTTCCTAGAAGGAACATGGTTCAGCTTAGAGAAAGCACATGGGGGCTATGCAGAGTCACACAGACCCGGGCTCATGCGGAATCAATGATTTACTTGTGTGACCTTGGGAAAGTCACTTAACCTCTCTGAGCTTCATTTTCTCCACCTTTGGAAAGGTGGTAGTATCCAAAACAAAGGCGTGTGGTGAAGATGAAGTGAAATGAAGATTATTAAGCTCTATGCTTGTCTGATGCTCCACCAGAGTCCCTGCTCTCCCTACCCCCGCCCCACAGCCTCCTGCTGAACACCAGGCTTGGCTGATGTCTCACTAGAGGAAAGCTGGTCTCACACCCCACTCAATGCACTGTCCTCCAGAGGGCCTAACACAGTTTTTGGCTCAATAAATATGTAATAGACTTAACTCAATTTTCTTAGCTCAACACTTCCCAAATTTATTGACTTATATGGAAGGTATTTGGGGCCTTGCACAGGGAATTTGGTAGAACAATTAAATACATTTCCTTTATCTTATATAAATGTGACAAGGAAACTAAAATATTGAGAAATATATTAATGTATATTAATATATTGTGCAAAATTTTCAAATGCAATCTTTAGTACCTGTTCTCAGGAAGTTTAGGAGCAAACTATCAGAATAGAATTCGAAAAGAACTTTGAACTGGAAAGCATTGTCTTTTCTATTTTTTCCAACCACGGTAAGATCTTGACAGACATTAATAGCTGCTAGGGCGCTGACAGCCTGTGCTGAGGGAGGCCCATTAGGAAGATTAGCTTCAGTTCATGTTTACCCCAAGTTTCAGACTCTTTTTTGAGAGAAGAGGAAGCTGGCCACAGGGGGCATCTACAGGTGGGCAGGTGGGGGTGGGGGCAGTATAGGAATCAGGAACTAGAATCTGCATCAGGCACTTAGGTGCAATCAGCAGAGCATCATTTAAATGCATTTGAATTTCTCCTGAGCAATTTCCTCTGTCTTCAGTTTCACAGGGGACATCGGTCCTCTCATGTGCTTTGTTGAACTGCAGCTCCATCCCAACAAGGTCACTGCTGTGTTTTGGGCATGACTCTTTTTAGAACTCTGGGTTTCTGATGATGCGGAGCTGGGTTTCTGATGAGCTGGCCTCGACTGCTGTACCGTTCTGGAATGACTTTGAAGGATATTGTTGATTCCAAGGGACCCAGAGCCTGCCAAGACCATGTTCCAGGGAGAGAGATGGAACGGAAGCAGAGAGGCACAACCTCAGGGATTGGAAAACGAGACAGACCTGGCCATCTGTTACCCACCTAGTTCACGGCGGCTGTTATTACAGGGCTATTTTTACAGGTGCATATTCGCGTGTGGTTTGCCCTCCATTTGTCTTTCTGGATTCATTTAGAAGCACTTGAGGCAATGCAGGCAGCCCCGTGGCTCTGTAAACGGCAGGATGGCTCGGAGCCCCGGCTGGCAGGAGAGCGAGGCTGACATTCTGGTGCACTTCCGCCTCCCAACGTGGGAAGGGCACTTGGTGGTGGTGGCGGGAGAGCAGGCTCAGCGGGAGAACCGATTTGGCCTGATGAAAGGTACTGAGAAGACATGTTGGGTGACTTGAAGAATAAACTTCAGTTCCTTCTATGTTCCAAACTGAAATTCTCAGGGCCCAGCTCAACCCAATAGGACAGAGTCCAATCAGAATAAAACTCACTCAAGTACACGCAGGCACACAAGCATTTCTACCTGAAGGTTCTGACCCCACAGTGGTTGTACGCAGTGGGCCAAGTCACCTGGCCCTCGATGAAGCTTCTCTCCAGGTTGTGCACCATTTTGCTCTGGGAAATTTCCACTGAGGATGATGCTTAAGTCATTAAATCTCAAGTCTTCCAGCTCTTGCTCTGGCTGGCTCAGATTTTTATCATTTTGTTATGTTCTTACGTTCAGTGAGGCACAATTATGGGATGCCAACCATGTGCCCAGTGTTCTGGTCTCAGGGGGATACAGGGATGGAGAAAATGGCTTGGTGGGGGTGGCAGACATCTAAGTGGGAAACTGGTGGGTGGTTGTGTTATCGAGACAGCTATGAAATCAGAGAAGCGAAGAGGACACGGGAAGGGGAAGGCCAGGAAGAATTCCACGGGGGCAACTTGGAGTCACCCGACCAATATTTCTCAAATCCCACTTTTTGCAGGGTACTACTCAACTCAAGAACACCACTGTCTACGGAGTCGGCGTTCCCTGTCACCGAGCGTGGCTCCTGGCCTGTTCTCTCCCGTCCTCTTTCTCCCGGTCGTCCTGTGTTCTCTCCCCCTTCATCGCCCTCATTTATGAGAACCTTCCCTCTGAGACCTCCTGGAAGCCTTCTGGAAGTCTTTATAAATTTGCCCTGACAACCCGCCAACGTTGAGGTTCCCCGGGCAGCAGCATATGGCACTGCGTATTATCCTGTCTGCTCTACCTTTGCTGGGGCGAGTGGGGGCATCTGAAGAGATGGGGTGGGGTATTGCCGAGAGACCGAACATGGTTGGCTGAATAGAAAATGGGCTGTCAGAGGAGGTTCCTGAATACCTGTCTGTCTGCAGCAAGAGCTCAAGGAAGTGATGTGGGCTGGCCTGGGAGGCGGGGAGACTTCACATCAATCCTCTTGTTCTGGCAACAGCATCCTCAGGGCCTTGGATCTCTGCTGCTGCCAGGACGCCCTGTGGTGTGGAATCTGGCTTGTGCCTGCAAGAGGGAATCGGCAGATGTCCCTCCTCCCTGGTCAGCTGGCTGTCCCTGCCCTGATCCAATGACATTTCTTCACATTGCCCTTCCTCTCCTCTTCCCCTTCCTGAAGTAGTTTGGCTGGATATTCGTGGTGGATGTTATTTCTAGAATCTGACTCTGCAAACGTAAGCCTTTGGTCATCAAGTCCTCCTACCAGCAGGGGGCAGTAGTGCACAGCCACAGACTAGCACCTTGGTCTGGGCTTGGCGGTGAATCACTGGTTAGCAGGTGCCCCCACCCTGGTCTTTTTTGCTCTTTCTTAATACCGATCAGAGATGCTCTGAAAAGTTAACATACTAACATAGGAGGCTACATTTGCTTTTAAGGGCAGGGGCCTTGCCATAACCCTTTAGGACCTAGCACTCTGCATATAATAGATGTTCAATGAATAATATATGCTATTATAAAGGTATGTGACTAAGTAAATCTCCTTGAAACTGTATTTTAATATGCACGTATAAATAATACAATAAAATAGTTGTTAAACTTCCTCCTATACTTTTTGGAGTTCTCTGGACTGAACTTTATATATTTTATTTATATTTAATTGTGGTAAAATTCATAAAACATAGCATTTCCTGTCTTTACCCTTTTAAAGTATGCAGCGCACTTGTGTTATGTAGATTGCATTGTTGTACAGTGAATAGTCAGAAATCTTCATTTGCAAAATGGAGACTCAGTACCCAACAACTCTCAAGTCTTCTCCTCTCCTCCACATAGCCACCATTCTATTTTCTGTCTCTGAATCTGACTACTATTGTTAGCTCATCTAAATAAAATAACATGGTATCATCTTTTTGTGACTGGCATGTCACACAGTAAGATGTTCTCTTGGTTCATCCATGTCCTTGTGTTTATTCAAATTTCCTTCAATTTCAAAGGCTGTATAATGTTCCACTGCATGACTACACCACATTTGTTTATGCAATCATTTGCAGATTAGCATTTGTTTTAGTTCTATCTTTTGGCTACTGTGAATAGTGCTGCGATTAACGTGGCTGTAAGAAATATCTCTTTAAGGTCCCACTTTCAAGTCTTTTGGCTATCTTCTCTTTTGTACATCTTTCCCTTTTGTACAACTAAAAAATAATTTTTTTTTAAGATTTATTTTATTTATGCATACAAGCACTGGGGTACAGGCCAGAGGTGTGGGGGTGGTGAGAGGATTCACCACAGAAAGCGGGGAGCAGAACAGGCAGATCAATGGAAGCACACTGCTGAGGGGAGCAGCGGGCGAGGCAGGAGAGGTCTGCTGCGCCATGTGGGTCCCCCCCCTGGCCGGCAGCAGGGATCGAACTCATGCTGCAGTGGCTGCATTTTGCTTCATAGTGCGTTGCTTAACCAACTGCGCCACCAGGGAGGCCCTAAAAAATAATTTTTAATCTTGCTTCAAGTAGGTTTAAATAGGGTAATCCCAAACAACCATGTGGTGCTTTCAACCGATTTAAAGGATATGCTAATATGAAAATATGCTGTATCTGCTCCAGAACCCAATGGTAATAAATGAACATTTCACAGTGAACTACAAGTTCCATTTACTGGCTTAAATGTCAGAAGCAGTGGGAGAGATGCTAATCTAAATTGTAGGGCGTAGTAAATTGAGTGGGTAAACCTAACTCAGCTTTCGAGCCTCCTCTCTAGACACAGTTCAAGCTGCACTAGTATTGTTGCTCTGTCCTTGGCATTAACCTTGACCTTTTGCAAGAAGCCTCTGCCTTGCTGTGCCTGCACGTGGCCTTGGGTTTTTATCTATGTTCAGCCTGTGTCATGCACAGGCACACGTATGTCTTCCTGTCCTGCAGGGTTTGTTCCAACTTCCCCAGTGAAGTTCATCTTACATAGCTCAGATTTTTAAAAACGAAAGCATTTCATACTCAGCAAGAATGCTGCAATTTTGCACTTCAGTTTTCCTTCCTCAATTCCCCAAATACAGATGCAGCTATAAACCTATTTCTTGAGATGATTTTTGTTATGCAAGAAATAACAAGCACAAAGCAAAACACTGAATAAAGTCAGTCACTTCCCTACCTGCCTTTACCATTTTGAAAGGATTTTTATGCCCTCTACTCCCCAAACAATCCATCTACCTTTCCACTACCATATCTTGTTTCCTTGTTGTTATTATCTTATCAGCCTCTGTTGGCAACTTCAATTGAAAAGTCATAGATCTATCCACTTCTCCCTTTAGCACCATGGGATCCCTCACATTAGGGTCAATCTGAAAAGCCAATCTGTATTTCTTCAAGAGCAATAGAGGCATTATTCTCGCCTGAAAGCTGAGGTCCCCAACAGATCACCTCAGAAAGCCACGCTTCCCTCATGGGCCCACTTCCTCTCTTCCTCTTCCAGCATTTTCATTCTCATTGCCCTCTCCCCTTCCTGCTTCATCCCCAGCCTCCACATGCCGTCCATGTTTCTGGACTTCTAATGTGAGATCCAGGAATTGGAACTGATGCTCATGCAAAACAAGTCGAAGAAAATGAAAGCGATATAGGGATTCAAATTCCTTATGAAGAAGAGCAGGCAGAGCAGGCTTGTCCTTTAGAAGCCACTTTTGAAAGTGGGGCAAGAGGCATCTTGATAGAAAACCGTTCAAAAATTTTAAAGGCTCTATATGCCTTCTATACCCCCAGCTAATCAAGATACCTTTCAACTGCTCTACCTTGTTTTCTAGCAGTTTCTTTTCGTGCTTTTAACTGAGGAGACCACAGCTTTTGACAAAAACTCATTAAAATGATGAGGAGTCAGCAGGAGAGGATCCTGATGTGGCTCCTTTTATGTATCAGGCAGAGAGAAAGTCTCTGCTGAGTTTCCGAATCTCTAGACTGCTGAACCAATAAGCCTCAGTGTGGCAAGAGCAGAAACGACTTAACGGCGCTGGTGGTGTTTGTCATCTGCGTCTCTCCCTGAACAACCGTTGGTGACAGAGTGAAATTACAACTGTCAGGGTGCGTGTGTGTGCATGCATGTGTGCGCATGTATACAAATAAAACCTAGTTCAAGTCTCACAACTACCTAGGAAATACCTATTGTTATCTTCCTCTTATAGACGTAGGAAGCAAAGGTCGTAGCCGTGACATCATTTGTTTGATGTCTCCTAGTAAGTGACAAAATTTCGCTTTGGATTAGGGTTCTGCCCCCTGCAGAGCTGACGTTCTTTCCATCATGCTCTTCCTTTGGTTGTAAAAAACAGCCACTATAATCTCCCCCCTCCCCACCATCTTCTCTCAAATGTCTGCCTTAAAGTTACCCAACTTGCTAATTCCATCCTTTCCTTTTCCTGCCTCTTCAATCTGGCTAATTTTTTTTCTTTCTGAAAGCATTTGCAGACTATCCAAATTCCCCAAATGGCTCAGACCAGTTCTGTGTCTGAGCAGAATATAAAATCTGTCATCATGTTGGCCATCCCCAAATTATGTTTTCACACACAAGGCGTTTCAAATGGGGCCAATCAACTTGTCATTCACGGAGACGCTTTTAGCAGAGATTACGCTGACACCCAGGCATGCATGTGTCACACTTTTAGGGAACGTTCTAAAATATGATCATCCCACTGGCGTCAGTGCACTGTTAGCCCAAGCCCAGGTTAGTTAGATGTTCTGAGTGTTGCTCTCTTGGATTACGCAGCTACTTGTGTGATTTCTCCCAAACTTATAAAAAATAAACCCACCCCCAAAAACATAACAAAAGTGCATCTCTCTGATAAACTGAAAAAAAAAAAAAAAACAAAAAGACTATATCACAGGTACAGAGAAATGCTACCCTAGTCAATAGCAATGTCAGCTTACAAAGTTGTAACTTGAGTGGCGCCCGGAGTTCCGGAAAAGGTTTCCACCCTGTGAAGTTGGGCAAGGAGTTCCTTGATGGAGAGTGCCCTCAGGGAAAGTGCAGGCTGACTGTTAGTTTTCTTGGAAATAAGATGGCTGCTGATTTTCATGCAGTACGCAGGGGCTGAGGATTCAACGTTACCACTGAGTTTTTCTTTCTGGAGAAGTCTGAGCTGTGGCTGTGGAAGTAGCCATTGACGTCATACAAGGAGTTCATATCTCAGTCAGAAGAGTGTGCTGGGGTCCTGTCCCGGACAGCCCACCACCTCCACCGCGCTGGTGGGCGCCTCCACTCAGCGTGTCTAGAACTGACCTTCTGCCTCTCCCCCAGACTTGCCCTGCTGGTTTTCTCCCCTGTGGGTGCTTAGTGACGCCACCTTTTCTGTTGCTCAAGCCAAGAACATTAGGCCTATCCCCGGTTCTTCTTCCTCTTACACCACCCACCCGGCCTCTCAGGAGATTGTTGGCTTTGTCCCCACCATCCACCCAGACGCTGAGATGTCTCACCACGTCCACACCAACACCTGGGTCCAGCCTCCATCCTCGAAGCCTGGAGAGTGTCACAGCCCCCGCCTGGCTGCCTGCCCATCCTTGGCCTGCACCAGCTGGTATCACCTCGCAGTCTTGTTAAAGCCAAGGGCAGATCACAGCCCCCTCTTCCACGGCTCCCGCCGGCTCCTCAGTGCTCCCAGGAAAGCCACCGTCCTTCTGGGGGTGCCCAGCCTTCCCTCTGCTCCCTCTCTGGCTTCCAGGACCCTTTCCACCCCCGCCCCCCTCAACTCCAGACATCGGGCTTCTCAACTGCCAAACCTGCTCAACCTGGGCCTGAGACTGGATTGGTCCCCGACTTCCCACCGGGCGTCCTCCCAGAGCCTGTTCCAAAGGTCACTCAAGACCCACTGAGAAAGCCCGAACCATTTGCTGAATCAGTCAGGGAGACAAAGCAGTTCTACAGCCAACATGCGTGTCCAGTGAGTTCATCGTCTACACTGCCAGTAATCGCTCATCACCACCACCAGCACCGTCACACCTCAAAGAACCACCTGTGTCTAAGCCAGGGCCTCCCAGCTCCCCTGCCTTCCCTCCGCCAGATCCTCCTCTGATGTCCTCCGGTGAAGGTGGATGGGAAGAAGGGCCTTCCAAAGCTCCGCTCAAGTGTTTTCCTTTTAAGGGGGCTTATCTAGAGCATCCTATTTAAAATGACAATAGAGTTATATTCTAAGTAGGAAAAGATGCATAATTTTTTCTACTCAGAATTTAAACGCCATGAAAGCAGCATCACTGTCTTTTTACAAAAACACCGATACGTCCCAACAACTAGGAGCAGCGCCCGGCGATCCCGGGCGTGCCCTGCGTATTATTTTATCACGCGGTTTCGCTTCTGGATTTGACCTTGTGGGACTTCGGGACTGAGACTTCAGCCTCCTGAAACCTGACGTTTCACATAAGGAGAGATTTGGGGCTGTTCCTCCTTCATGACTTCAGGGTGACTCTCCGATTTTCATGAAAATCTCAAAATCTAGTCGTCACTACAAATGCAACGTGTTTAAAGGGAAGACGCTGCGGCGGTCTCCCCAGTGCACGGCTCCAGGAACCCCGGGGCGCCCCTGGCTGCCGGCCCACACGCCGGCTTGGCGCCTCTGAAAAATAATTACTGCAAAATCTTTCACATTCTAGCTTAGGGCTAACGCGTTGCTGCTGGTGACTGGAGAGGAAGGACGCTGGGCCCCGGGAGGACTCGGCGGCTGTGATGTTTGCACAGTCCTGGCTGAAAGCCGTAAAGCGGCCACTGAGCTTTACGGGGCGTCACCGGGAGGGGCCGGCCGGAGCAGGATGGCTGGATGCTGCAGCTACTGAAAAGCGCACCTCAAGTTGGTACGGGCTCTGGCCCCAGTGGCGTGCTCGTGATGTTTTGTGCTCTGAAGTTCAAAAAGATTATTACCTGGGGCTTTAGATAAGTTTTTTCTTAATTAAAAAAGCCTGCCTTGGAAACACTTGCCACTTCCTCCCACTGATGACTTGTAATTACCACAGATTCACTGGTGCATAGAATTTTAGGAATCTTATTTGAAAAGATTCTCATTTTTAATGAGCTTCCTACCTTTAGGCATTGTGTTTTACTTGTCCTAAGTAAGATTTGTAAGAAGCTTAAAAATAATATCTTTAGTTTTCACTTGCAAAAGCAGCAGATACTCAACTATAAATACAAGACTTTTTTTTTAAGAAAAGAAAGACATCATTTCACCCAGTCACTTAGTCACTCAACAGCCTCCAACGGGGCATCCACTATCTGGCAAACCCTGTGTGAAGGGCTGAAGGAAAAGTGCCCCTAGAACCCATCGCTCCTACCCTCACTGTGGGTGCCTGGGCTAGTAGGACAGAGAAAGGAAGCAAATCAGTTAGCACAGTATTGTTATGATGGTGCTGAGCCACACCAAGGAGAAGCCGGGGCCATGGCAGCAGGAGACCTAAGTCGGCTGGGGGAGAGTGGCAGGCCCCTGCCTTGCAGTGCCCTTGCCCCTGGGACCTGAAGGACCCAGCCAGGTAAGAAGAAAGGTGGGAGCTCGGGGTTGGGGGAGCAGGCAGGCAGATGGGGGAGCGTGTGGCCATCCCTGAGGTGACTAGAACAGAAGACGAACTCCATGGACAGCCTGAGAGGGTGGACCTGGCAGGGATGCACAGGCCGGGTGAAGATTCTGGAGGCTTTCAGGAGGGAGAGGAGTCCACTGAATGGTGTGCAGCGGAGACTGATATGACTCATTTTAGATGGTGCCAGGGTGAATGGAGCCCGAGCTGGAGGCGGGTATGGCTTCTGTGGGCATCCAGAGATGGGATGTTATTGGTGGTGGTGGTTAAACAGTGGTGGGGAAGGCAGGGAAAACAGAACCCACAGCCACATATTTTAGAAGTAGAACTGCAATTCTTAGCAATGGATTGTTCTCTTTTGCTTTTCCTTTCCTTCAATACTTCCTCTCTTATATTTTTGATAAGGGAATAAAGAAAAGGTAAGTTAATAAGACCATGTATCAATACCTACTGGCGGCAGGAAGGAACAAGCATGACTGACTCACCTCGTAGCTTCAGACGCCATCTTAAGGAAGCCTGAGTAAGACGGCAGGACTTTGGGAGCAGAAAGGGAAGGGCAGTTAGGAGGCTGCCAGAGAAGAGATAATAGACAAAACCAGGCAGATTTAAGATCTGCTGTCTCCTCCAAAAAAATAAGAAGTTTACTGCCTTCATTTGTTTTTTCTGCTAGTGAACGATTTTGATTCTTTCATTCCATTTTCTGTTTAATTTAAAATCAATTTTCTTCACGGTTACCATGAGAATTACAGTTCTATCCTAAATTAACGCCAATCCAGTCTGAATTAATACCAACTTAGCTATGATAGCTGTTTGTATAACAGACGAACTGCACTCCTCCCCAGCCCTATAACTCCGTTTGTGCTGATGCTGTCACACGTTTTCCCTCTACACTGGCTGCCCTTAGCCTACACTTACAATTGTTGATATATGCATTTGTGTGTTAAATCATCATGGAAACAAAGCGGTTACAAACTAAAAATACAATATATTCATTTTCATATTTACCAGTGCTATTTTTCTTTCGGCATTGTTTTTTAAAGTGTCAGGTTTCAATTTGCCTTAAAATGTTGGTCGTGTTTGAGTCCTATCAGCTGTCAGGTTTCAGTTCATCCAAAGACACTATTTATCTTCCATTTGTGAATGAGTAAATTAAGAATGTAACTAAATTTGGGGCCTCCCTGGTGGCTCAGTGGGTTAAGCAAGCACTATGAAGCAAACCGCAGCCACTGCAGCACCAGTTCGATCCCTGTTGCTGGCCAGGGAGGGGACCCACATGGCCCAGCAGACCTCTCCTGGCCTCGCGCTCTGCTCCTCTCAGCAGTATATTTCAGTCAGTCTGTCTGTTCTGCTCCCTGCTCTGACTCTGGTGAATCCTTTCAACTCCCACACCTCTGGCCTGTACCCCAGTGTTTGTATTCATAAACAAATAAATCTTTAAAGAAAAATAATATAACTAAATTCACAGAGTTATTTAAACACGGAGGTCTAGAATTCAAGTTCAGGCTTTTTTGATGCCAAAGCCCAGGGCTCTTCTCTGCCAGCATTCAACAACCTTGCCACCCAGGGAACTGAGTGAACAGGAATGACAGAGTCTGACAAAATGTGTGATTATGCATCAGTCAGTATTTTTAAAAATGTTTTGTGTTTGCTAATGTTGGCTAAAGACATGGGGCGCTTCCTGGAGCGTTTCTCACTAACCACTGACTCAGTGCCCTTCGTCTTTGCGGAAGTCTTCATCTTAAACGTGCTTTCTAGTTTTTTTCAGACTCAAAGGACTTAAGATCATCAACTATGTATTCTAATATCTAGAAAATACTGAAATCCACCACCAAGACACGCATGCTTTCAGTAGAGAAAAAGAAAGTAGATTTCAGTTCATTTCTCTTTATGTTGTTACTTCTCCCAGCGTTTTGTGTGTGTGTGTGTGTGTGTGTGTAGGTGTGGGTGTGCGTCTGGCAGTTTTACCACCTTCCACAATTGTGGCTTTTTTGTTATTTTCATTTACTTCTTTTCTGGGAAGAGATAAATTTCTCATCTATTTGCCTTTTGAAAATTCTCTGTCATAAACCCATCAACATACCCTGACCTTCCACCCACCACGGTGTCCCCTTCACAGTGTCCCCCGCGGTGACAACAGCCCAACCAAAACCATCTGCTAGAGCTTTCAAGTCTACCCACACTTTCAATGGCATAGTATTTCCACTAGCGAATAAAAAGGGAGGTAATATCTTAGCTGTTTGGAAAATGCTCATCCTAACAGTACTTCTAACCGAAACTCCAGAAACTGTTCTCCATAGTTTGACACATAAAAACATGAGAAATATTTAAACCTGGAGCATCTGGAACTACTTCAAATCTGGAGACACATCTTGGGGTCCCTTTCTAGTCTAGTGATAAGTCTAAGTATGTGCCTGCTTGAAGACTTGAGAATATGGGACAACAGTTTGCTAAGATGCTCAAGTCACAGTCTGGGGGAACATATTTTCGGGACAACTATCAAGCAACAGATTTGTATTTAGAATACACAAGAATAAAAAAACAACAACAACCGTATACTTAAAATTTAAGACAGTAGCCTAACAACAAAATGAATAGCAAAGGATCTGAACAGATATGTCACAGAAGTAGATACAAGAATGACGAGTAAATATGTACAAAGATGCTCAGAAGTCCAAATTAACACCATCCAAGGCACTGTAGGCTCAGAAAAAGGGCCATTATTAAGCAGACTTACAACAGCCATGGTTGGTGAGGATGTAGAGCAGCTGGGTGTTTCTGTACCGTGGAGGGGAATGTCAAAAGGGTGTCAGACTGAAACAATTTCTCAGTTTCTTTAAAAGTCACAGATACGCTAATATATAGCTCAACCACATCCACACCTTAGCATTTAGCCAAGAGAAATGAAAACTACTCCAGGTGGGGACTTTTACATCACTGCCCATAGCAGCCTCATTTGTACTAGCACCAAGCTGGAAAGAGCCTCTGTGTCCAGTGGCTGCCTTTGGCTACTGAGACTGATGCTGCTGTGAGCTCGGGAGTCTTTGCTTTCAATTCTTTTGGTTATACACTATTAGCAAGGAGAATTCCTAGAACATATGGGCATTTTATGCTTAACTTTTTTAAAAATTTACTTATGCATACACGAACTGGGGTATAGGTCAGAGGTGTGTGGGGGTAGCAGGGAGGTGAGAAGAGTCACCAGAGACAGAGTAGGGAGCAGAACAAATGGAGCTACTGAAATACACTGCTGAGGGGAGAAGTAGGGAGACAAGAGAGGTCTGCTGCACCATGTGGGTCAGCTCCCTGGCCGGGGATTGAACTCATACTGCAGTGGCTGCGAACAGTTGAGGTGTGCCTCAACCCCTGTGCCACAAGGAAGCTCCTTATGCTTAACCTTTTAAGAAACCGTCTTCTTCTCAACTTTTAACTTTCATGATGGCATGCTTTCCTTCTCCTCATCCTCTAAGGACTGCTTGTTGTTTGGCGAGGTGGGAGAAGGGTTGAAGAGAAGACCTGAATCGTGAGAATAAAATGGAAGGGGATCCTATTTGTTGGTTGTTTGGTTTGATGGAGAATTCAGGTAGTAGACAAGGTAGGGATAAAGACAAGAGTTGGGTGTCTCCATAATAAAGAGCTGGAGCAGGAGAGAGGAAGTGGGTCTTGGCAGTCTGGCAAGGACAGGCCCTGGAGCAGGTGCTGGGTGTGAGGAGATTCAGGGAAGGAAGCTTTTAAGAAGTGTGACTGCTGTGAGCTGTGAATTGGCACTGCTAACTGTTCTTAGACAAACCTAAAGCTTGGAATTCCTCTTCAATTTCCCTTGATTGTTGGCTTGGGTTCCCCAGCATTTGACTCCCTGCAGAGACTAAGGTAAAATTTCTGCTATTATAGTGTCCAAATCCCTAGTATTTCAGTAAAGAAAAAAAAGCCCCTCAATTAGAGGCAAGATCCTAAGATTATAATAAAATATTAATTCTATTTTATTTTATAACTGTAGGCTGCAAATCGTTAATAAAATAAGGGCAGCCATGAGAAGATTATTCTCATATGCCTATAGCATAGTCTTTTCAGCTCTGGCTTTGACTGGAGTTGTGCATTTGAATATTCATAAGTATGAATTATAAACTCACAAATCAGGATTATTTTCTGTATAGGAGACCAACTAGAAACAATGTCACCATTTATTTAGAAAAACAATATGGTGTGTAGAATAGAATGAGGTTATGGTGACAAAAATTTCCCTAACCCTATATTAGTCTGTTGGATACATGGTTTGATAAGGCAAAAATATTTCAAATCAGTAAAATCCAAGACATATGGATGCCTTATCTTTGGTACTAAAATAGGCTCCCTTACTCAGTCATCATCTTTTCAGTAAATTTAACAGCATTAACCCAAGACAGTCGTGGATTCTGTGATTGATTGACTTACTTCCCAGCACGGAATAGAATCTCTTCAATGTATGTTTCCAGCTTCATCTTCCGATTCTTCTCTCTCTCTCATTTTCACTATTCGGCAGTATCTATAATTAAAATTGAAGATGTGACTATTCTATGGTGCCAAAAAGTTCCACCTGCAAATGTATATTCAAAAGCAATGTGTATATTTTTTAATTGGAAGATGTAGACTGCACTGATCTTGTGGCATGGTTCTTGAATCCCCAGGATTTGAAGGTACTCAAATGCCTATCCGAATTATAGTGTGTTCACACAATGTGACATGCAGGAGTGAACTACAGCCCTATGGACAACAGGGATATAAACAGAGTGTTGGAGAAAGACCCGCTCAAGCAGAAGTACACACACTGTATATTCATTTACAGAAAGGTAACAAACTAGCAGCACAAATGTCTGGCTTCAGAAGTCGGAGTAACAGTTAACTTTCTGGGAGAGGGAGCAGTGATGGAGGACATTGGCAAGGGGCCCCCAATTCTGGTGGAGGACAGGGTTCCTGGAGATCTTCAGGCACCTGTCACTTTGACAGTGGAGTATTTCAAGTTGAGGTCAAGTGAGGTCCTGCGCCTTAACAACCTTGAATGAAGACGGGTGATTATCCAGTTGTTACAGAAACCTTCCTACGTAGAGAAACCTATCAGCTACCGAGCCTCTGGCCTTCCTCATGAGTCACTCTATTGTATCTCTGAGTCTCTCTCCTTGAAGTACCAGGCTCAGACTCCATTGCTTTTCTTTTTAAGAAAGATTTATCTATTTATGCACACAAGCACTGGGGAATAGGCCAGAGGCGCGGGAGGTGAGAGGATGCACCAGAGACAGAGTGGGGAGCAGAACAGGCAGACTGATTGAAGCACACTGCTGAGGGGAGCAGCTGGGAGGCAGGAGAGGTCTGCTATGCCGTGTGGGTCCCCTCCCTGGCTGGGGATCGAACTCGTGCTGCAGTGGCCATGGATGCTTCATAGTGTGGTGCTTAACCCCTTGCACCACCCAGGAAGCCCCAGGCTCCATTTCTTAGTGCAGGATATATACCCCCATTATGCCTCACTGTCCTGGGAATGCACACAACTCTGCTGATTCCCCATTCAGATGTAATTCAATGTCTTTCTCCTGCTTATATGTCTGATGTCACTTGTATTATTCTACCAACATGAGAAGGAATCAGGTAGAGGAATTTCACGTCCTCCCTAACACTGGTAAAACTGTTTCTTAGTCTGGGTGCTGGTACATAATTGTTTGTACAGATTCATTGAGCTTTTTTATGATTTATCCACCTTGCTGTATGTACATTCTTTAATAAGCATTTAAAAAAAACAATTAAAATCCATAACTCATTAAGTGATATTATATTCTGGTAATTTGACCTGACAAATGAA
The DNA here is from genome assembly GCA_019455555.1 of Galemys pyrenaicus. Lineage (NCBI taxonomy): Eukaryota > Metazoa > Chordata > Mammalia > Eulipotyphla > Talpidae > Galemys > Galemys pyrenaicus. The sequence goes on from JAGFMF010011662.1 coordinate 4,066,319, forward strand.
GTTTTAGGGTTTTGTTGAGCGAGCATTTCTGTTGAAAGTTATACTTTTTTGTTGGTGGGATGAGGCAGGAGAGAGGAGGGTTTTTGTCTAATTTAAGACATTTGACAATAGGAGAAATAAAGAGGAACTTCCATGTAGCTGGGGCAGAGAAAGAGATTTTATTTCATTGTATATTTTTGGTAGAAGGTAGGGGAATAACTCAAGAGAAGAGAACTATTACGGAGGAGGAAAAAATCATTTTCCTTCTACCCTTTTAACTGGTTTGATTGGAGTTCCTGGAACTAAGGGGAGCAGCACATTTATTAACAAGTGCCTCATGCAGACACCTGAGAGTGACAGGGAGTGCGTGTGGCTCTCAGAGGTGCAGGCCCCTGTGCAGGCCTCAACCCCATCTTTGGCCAAGTCAAAGGAAGACGAGTATGGCGGAAGCCAGTCAAGGGAGGAGGCCTGGAAAAGCCAGCAATTAAGGTAGGGTCGGTCGTGAGGACTTAAGTGCAGCCTTCGGTGTTGGTCGGACTGTCTGGTAGAGGAGCCGCATCCTGTTCCTGCAACGGGGGGAGACAGGCCTCCAAAGGAAGATTTCCTTTAGAAACGTAAATTTCCCTTCCACCAGGGTAGCTTGGACTTTTTTCAGAACTTCTTTGGTGTCTAATGTTTCCTGAAACAACCCTCCTGTGAAGAAGGGTGCTCTACCCGACGTACCATCTCTTACAGCGTCAAGGAGGGAGACATTTGGAATGCGGCTGAGGAGGAACCACGACGCTACACCTCAGAGAAGGTGCAAGCACGGGCTTTGGGGAAATGCTGGGCGGTCTGGGTCTTCAGAAGAGTATCAAGTCCTCTTCCATGGAAAGGGGAGGGGCAGGGAGAGAGGACATGGAGGCTCTTGAAGGCTCCAAGTCTTTTCTTGAAGATTAAAGGGTGGGAAGTTGGGTATGGAGAGGGGCCTTGTAAAAATGGAAGGATTCGGAATAACGTCAATAGTGAACAGGAGTCAAACGTTACCTGCATCTGTAGGTACCACTGACATGCTACCACGCTTCACCCTCCAGGAGCACGGCTTTGCAGGTCGGGGTGAACGGGAGAGGAAGGCTCAGAAAGGACCGTCTAGACTATGTCGGGTCTAAATAAGGACCAGAAGGTGAGAGCCACAGGGGTTCGTGACAGCCTTTGACAGAGCAGTCCCCCACCGTCTCCAGGATAGGTTGGCAGACATTCACAGGGCTGGAGTGGAATTTGTACTAGTGGAGATGAGAGAAGGTTTAAGAGACAGGGGCTGGGATGAGCGATGGCTGGTTTGCTCCAAGCAGAAAAGGGAGACACCAAGCTTTCTCGGCTCTCTGTTGGAGATTCCAGGTCTAAATCCACTCTCACTCCCCTCATCCCAGAGTGAGCTTTTACTTGTGGCCAGTATTTCGCTACATAAAAAGTGAAAACATGGAACCTTTTTTTTTTCCAACAGAGATACGAGCTTAGCAGCTGTGGTCCTCATGGCTTGTAGAGAGGTGGGTTCACATCTGGAGATCCCCACTGGCCCATGTCATTTGGTCCAAAATTCTAATGCGAAAGAAAAACAGGGGGTGACTCCAAGCCACAGGTCCCTGAGCCACGGGAGAGCTGCAACCAGGCGGCGTTCTTACCCCAGAAACCATGTCCCAGGTTCCTAAATGAGCTGGCAGAAGCATCTATTCCTTATAAGTAAACTTGAAAACATATTCTTTTCCTAATGGAAACATTAAGCTGAGACTCATTTCAGGACTGGGGTTGACCAGCCTTTCACAAGGGGTGCTTTTTACCCACATGTAATCATCTGTCACCATCATCATCAGTTGCTTCCACCCCAATTTCTCATATTACACACTTTCAGCATCATTACTCCAAATTGGAGAATTTCAGGCAGAATCATCTGTGAAAATATCAGAGGTAAAAATAAGCCATTATAGGCTGTTGATGTCATCCCGAGGCCTTGTTTGTTGCTTTTCTGCTCATTTTACTGCACTTAACCCACTAGAAAAGGAGCTGAACTATAATCAACTGCAATTTTTCAGTGCTAATGGAGGGGAGAAGAGGCACTGGTAATACCAGTGAGTGAATAATAAGAGATGAACGTAGGAAAAAGACAACATATACATATATGCTTGTTTGCTGTTACAACTATGAAAATATCTGCCCTAATAACATTGCAGTTCCCCTGGAACAGACTGTGGCCTGGGGCGGGAACAGTGAGAAGCAAGATTCTGGAGGTAGGGAGCGCGTGCACGTTCGGTTATTGGCAGAGACAGGGAAATCTGTGTTCAAGAATACAACAGGCAGAAAATTGAAGCTGATTTGAGGCCAACTATGATGGAAAACACGTGGGTCTATCTGAGGCTGGTGCCCATTCACGCTCATTTTCTCATTTAAAAGAATTGCTACCCTTTGTCCTCCAACTTGCTGGTCTAAGAACCACCTGGAAGCAAGCTTTACTTTTTAGTGAACTCCAGAGGAAATTCTCATTCACCATCGCTCTCAACTTTCACCCTGTAGAAATGGACCAAAGCTTGGCAAGTGCCAATCTAAGTGACCCCGATTTTGACTGTTCTTGTCGGATGCCCAGGTGAGAGGGCTGGAGCCCAGCTGTGGCTGGCTGGGCTCAGAGGCAGTGTTCCTGGCCTCTTGACATCTCGTCTCTAAAGGAAGGTATGAATCATTTTGTTAAACACTGCAAAAAAGTCAAAATAAATCATGATCTGCATCAGCACTGAAAACTCGATTCCTTTTTTCATCATATAATGGACATTTATAAAAGGATAGACACAGGATGTCAAGCAAAGAAACCATCTCTTTTCATATATTTTAATTGTAGCCCCAAAATGAGCTACATAAAAGCTGATGATTTTCATGACTCTGAATGTGAGACAGATGAAGCATTCCTACTTCCGCTCCTATTTTCTTCTCTGAGATGTTATTTTTGCCTTTGTCCTTAACTGTCACACATGGTGGCATTTGACCCACCACACACCCTTCATCCTTGAGAGATTAAACTCCAGAGTCAGTTTCTTATTATTTGTTTGGTTAAATGCCACCTTCTAAGACACAGTTATTATTGTAGCCAATTAACTAGCTCATTGGTTCGTGAAAGCTGCAATACTTCTAGAACCAACAACATTTAAATGTGTTGCTCTTTCATGAAGGCAGGGAGAGTCACAGACTCTCTGTGGTGCTGTCTCGTCTGTCACTGCCCCATGTCTGCAAAGCCTCAATGGCCGGGAGCTTTGCTGCAACCTGGATGCAGGAAGAGTCCATCTTAGAGCTGGCCTGTTTGCATTTTGCAGGGACAGGGCTGGGTACCTGTGGGCAGGGAAGTGATATTGCAGAGAGGTATGATAAATATGGCAGACTCTGGCGAACCTTAACCAAACCCACTTTCTCTTCCCTCTGAGCTTAGCCTTAGGGAACATTCTCCAGCTCACCTTGCCATTGGGTATGCCCACAGGATTCATATCCAAGGAATGGGAGAGTGGCTGGAAGTTATCTCATATCTCCAGGCCTGACCCACAGAAGCCGCCCACATGTGATTCTCCATGGTCTTTCCCACCAGGCTTGAAGCAGACAAAGATGGTAACTCAGGGCACCTGTTGTTAAAGATGTGGGAGACTAAGCTAGGAAGAGCTTGGGCCCCCAAATCACTGTTTGGAGGAGAGCTCCACTGACTGGGGATGAGCTCCATGTGAAGTAAGCAAACACGAGGTCTTAAAGTCACCAAAAGGTACACCTTCATCTGTTACTTTTGTAGTTCTTTAACTAAGACACCGAACCAGCTCATACCCGGAATGCATTTTGACATCATTTTGGCTTACTGCGTTCAGCAATGCGAGGCCCACCCTTGTTAGAGCAACAAAGGTCTATCCACTGCACGTCAGCTCTCCCAGATCCTTGTGAGACGGGTTTCCAGACGCTCAGTTAATCTCAACCATCAGAAGCAGACCTCAGTGCATGAGGCACTCTTGAAAGTTTGGGGTAGGACAGTGGTTGTAGGTCAAGATTAAAAGCATCAGTTCTTGAATTAGTACCTATCCTACATAGACTATTTCAAAAAATCGAAAAAGAAGCAGTTCTACCAAACACATTTTATGAAGCCAACATCACACTAATACCAAAACCGAACAAGGACAACACAAAAAAAGAAAACTACAGGCCAATCTCTCTAATGAACACCGACACAAAAATCCTCAACAAAATCTTAGCCAACAGAATCCAACAATGCATCAACAAGATAATCCACCATGACCAAGTAGGATTTATCCCAGGAACACAAGGATGGTTCAATATTCGAAAGTCAATAAATGTAACCCACCACATCAACAAAAAGAAGAAAAAAAACCAAATGATTATATCAATAGATGCTGAGAAAGCTTTCGACAAAGTTCAGCATCCATTTATGATGAAGGCCCTTGGAATTCTCGGTATAGAAGGACTATATCTTAACATAATAAAGGCCATATATGACAAGCCCATAGCCAATATCATTCTCAATGGCGAAAAGCTACAATTCTTTCCCCTAAGATCTGGAACAAGACAAGGATGCCCTCTTTCACCACTGCTCTTCAATATAACACTAGAAGTCCTGGCCAGAGCAATAAGACAAGAAAAAGGTATACAGGGTATCCAAAGAGGGAAAGAAGAAGTAAAATTATCACTGTTTGCAGATGATATGATAATATACATAGAGAACCCCAAAAGCTCTACAGAAAATCTAATCAAGCTAATCGG